>CAJQZP010000295.1:930000-1480000 GCA_907164705.1 Parnassius apollo | reverse complement strand
AAGCTAGATGGCTTGCAGGATATGAAGACTACAGACGATATCTGTTCGGGAGCGAATGGGTGGGGTATTCTATGACAATGATGAAGCTTGAAGTTTCCGAAGGTTGTTTGGTTGCGTGTTAAGATCACTTCGGGGTCACCACTGTACCCGTGGTAGGAAAAGGGGAGATCTCCCGCCGGGCAAGGTGTTCTGCCCGGGGAGCGGCCGACACTCCGAGTGATAGTTCGGAGAATTTCTATACATACTGTCTATGATTCGGAATGTTAATAGCGCGATTTAGCCTTCGGTGTGTTTCGGTGTGCTAGTGGCGCGACGACAGCGCCGCTACACCAAGCATAGCCCCCTCCATAGCTCGCTGAGCGACCTTTAACGTCCTTATACGTCCAGCAGTGAAGTACCACGTTTCAGATCCGTAAGTCATCACTGGCAAAACGCACTGTTTGTATAATCTAGTTTTCAGGTTTTGAGGTATACCTGACGAGAAGATGTGTCGTAATTTCCCAAACGCTGCTCAGCCTGTTGATATATTACCAAATAGTTTTAATTTGTTTAATATCAGCTGTAAATGCACTTACTTGTGGAATGTTATACCACTTTCGTTTTGGTAACGAGTTTTGTATTACGCACACTCTCATTATTATTAAAAATAATTATTTTTATGTAACCAAAACTATTCAATATCAAACTCGTTTAAAATCACTTTCGTTTATTAGTTAAAAATTTTAAAATAGAGAAATAATACATAAGTAAGACAACAGACTTTGGTATATTATGTCACTTTTAATACCCGGTACGAAAAATGGTTACGCTTCAAATTGGCACAGACATTTTATACGGTATAGCCAGTCCAGCGTACTTGTATAGTATAGTATAGTGGTCAGTGTACAACCGATATGAAGTTACTGTATTTACTATTTTGTTCTTATATTATTTGGCTATTTTGCTGGCGCGTCTATTTCTTGATAGAAAACCTATACAATACATACATAAACACTCACGCCTGTCACCCAGAGGGGTAGGCAGAGACTACAGACTTCCATTCCATTTGGCATGATCCTGACACACCTCTCTCTCCTCCTTCACATCCATACACCTACGCATACATGCTCGTCGGTTAAGGGTACTCCTAATTTGGCCCGTTTTCAATAAATCGCCAATTTGGTCGATAAATTTTCGCCTAGGACGTCCCTTTCCGACTCTGCCATTCACTTCTGCAACATAAATTTTCTTTGTCACTCTTTCCTCATTCATTCTTTCCACATGACCAAACTACCGAAGCATTCCTTTCTTAATCCTGGTCACAACATCATCTTGCAAACCACACTCTTTTCTTATTACACACCTAAAACCTATACAAGTTGACTACAAACCTAATTTTACACTATCATTCATCAACTATCACCGTCAAAATTGAACTCCTATTCGAGTATAATATTAATAAACGTAGTAAATATTCCTTTTTCTCTGACATTACATGTCGCCATCATTGTAAGTTACTTATAAGACAATATCTGTAGTGTAATAGTTTCTTTGCACACCAAATAACATCAACAACATTTGCGCCAGTTTTTTACCTATAAGAGCGTATAAGCGCTTATACAGCCTTTATACAGCCAGAAAATACAACCTCTAGTATAAAATCGAACTTCAATACAGCTCGTATTCAGCTTGCGTGCTGCTTGGGATATGTTATAAGTACAGCGCCATCATAGAATACGATAATAAATACATAATTTTTTATATATTGTGTATTATAGCATTCTATGAGCGCCATATATTAACTATTCGTCACACACAATCATTACTACCACTATCTTTATGAGTGAGTATTTTACAACTAGTGTATTGCAAATTATTATAATTAGAGCCTTTATTTATATATTACAAAAAATAAAAAAGCTTATCATTAAATTTTGCCATGGTCAAGCCCCTCTGCAGCTATATTATTGTTACGCGCTCAAGTCGACGATACACTAGCGCCATCTAGTGTCAGGAACGAGAGCGAGGGGAGCATTGAGAAAATGACATCACAAATCTCGCAACCGACAGCGCCATCCGAAGAACTAAGTTTCTAGAAAATCTACACTCGCACACTCGTCCCTTTGCGCGCATTTACTTGAATATTCCGGATGCTTCTTTGCTAATTTAAATAAATAGGCGCTGCAAGATGCGATCGAGGAGTATTGAAGTGGCGAAACAAGCGAAGCTTCGGAGCGGAATAAAGTGAATTAGTGTGTTTAATTATTAGTGTTTTAAGTTTTAATTTGTGTAAAGTAAATTAAAGTGTTAATTTAGGTAATTTTATCGGCAATTTTTATTGTCACGAACCTCAAGCTCGTAACAATTGGTGTCAGAAGTGGGATAAAATCATGCCGATTTTACCTAAGGAGGAAACGGAGGGTGTCCGTACCCGAAGTCAACGTCAGCAGGAGACGGACCAACGAAGGTTTGGTGGTGCAACGCCGCAGACGTCGGAGGGCCAGCCACCGGCTGCAGGCCCGTCGGTAGCTCCTACATCTGCAGCACCAGACTTAGGTGCTCTGATGGTGATGCTGCAGCAGCTGCAGAGCGAACAGGATGAACAGGCCCGCTGACAAGAGGAACAGGCCCGCCGACAGGAGGAACAGGCCCGTCGGTTGGAAGATCAGCAGGCGGAACAGGCTCGTCGGTCGGAAGAGCAGATGCTCCTTATGAAGGACCTTCATGCTACCTTTGGGAAAGAGATAAGGGAGGTGAAGGATAGGGTTGCTCAACCTGACAACCGCCTGTCGGAGGCTGAAACCCAAATCAAGGAAGCTAAAACCCAAATCGACCAAGTGAACAATCGGGTTGATTACGTGGCGGCTGACGTGAAGAAAACGCTGGACGACCTCAAACTTGGTGATGGAACTACAGCTCCCATAGTAGCTACTACACCTTCGTTACGTGGGTTCAAAGTGCCACCGTTCGACGGGACTTCTTCCTGGTCAGCCTACAAAATCCAGTTCGAGGCTGTTATGAAGGCGAACGGCTGAAATAAAAGTCAGGCAATGACTGCTCTCACACTAGGCCTGCGCGACCAGGCCTTAACAGTTCTGGAAGCTCTCGGGGAGGAAGTGACTTATGAGCAACTCCTTGAGGCATTGGAGGCGAGATATGGCGACGCTCACCTGGAACATGTCTTTCGTGCGCAGCTTAAAGATCGCGTGCAGCGCATCAACGAAAACCTGCAGCAGTGGGCTCTAGAGGTGGAGAAGCTGGTGCGGAAAGCATACCGGTCTGTACCTGCGCTCATTGAAGGGAACCTGGTGCAGACATTCATCGACGGCATCCGCGACCTTGAAGTCAGAGCTGCTGTGAGGCTGGGGCACCACGAAACGCTTAGGGACGCCTTGGCCCATGCACTGGAGGTGGAAGCCGTGCGGCAGGATCATCGTTCCCATCGCGTCAGGGAGGTTGCAGCCGCTACAGTCCGTGACCGCAGCAAAGGATACAGCCCTAGGTGCTATGGCTGTGGGGAAAAGGGTCATCTTCGATCCAGCTGCCCTAAACAAATCGTGGAAAGGAGAGTTGATCGATCTCGAGAGGGTAGTGCAGCTAACGGCACTACCTGGCGGCGACAGGATCATCGTTCACTTCACGCTAGGGAGGTTACAGCAGTTGCGGTTCGCGACCACAATAAAAGATACAGCCCTAGGTGCTATGGCTGTGGGGAAAGGGGCCATCTTCGGTCCAGCTGCCCTAAGCACACCCTAGGAAGGGAAGGTGAACGGTCTCAGAAAGGAAGTGCGGCTAACAGCACCGCCCTGTAGCAGCAGGAATACGACTTTACTATCAGACACTGCAGCGGGAAATCTCACGGCAACGCAGATGCATTGTCAAGAAGACCTTGTCCTAAAGATTGCAACCATTGTAGTAGGCAAGAGAGTAAGGAAGTGGTATCCGTGAGGATGCTAAGGACAGACCACCTCAGCAACGGGTGGAAGGACAGCCTACGACATGCACAGCAGGAAGATCCAGACATCAAGCCGATTCTGGGATGGATGAAGGCCCGTGCTACCAAGCCTAAGTGGAGGGACGTCTCAGCGATGAGTTCAACCACGAAAAGCTATTGGGCCCAATGGGGCAGCTTGCTGATTCAGGATGGAGTCCTGTGCCGCAAATGGGACAATGGTCGAAGAGACAGCTGTCGTTTGCAAATGGTTGTCCCTAAAGCTAAAGTGCCGAATGTTCTACAGCTGTGCCATAATGGTCGTTCAAGAGTCCATCTGGGAGTTAAACGAACTCTACTGAAGGTCCGAGAACAGTTTTACTGGGTCCATTATCGTGACGATGTTGAGGATTGGTGTCGTACATGTACAAGTTGTGCGGCCGTGCGAGGACCTCAGACACGTAGTAGAGGAGCACCGAAATTGTACAATGTTGGTGCACCACGGGATAGGACAGCCCTTAACATTGCGGAGCCGTTTCTAGAAATCTACACTCGCACACTCGTCCCTTTGCGCGCATTTACTTGAATATTCCGGATGCTTCTTTGCTAATTTAAATAAATAGGCGCTGCAAGATGCGATCGAGGAGTATTGAAGTGGCGAAACAAGCGAAGCTTCGGAGCGGAATAAAGTGAATTAGTGTGTTTAATTATTAGTGTTTTAAGTTTTAATTTGTGTAAAGTAAATTAAAGTGTTAATTTAGGTAATTTTATCGGCAATTTTTATTGTCACGAATCTCAAGCTCGTAACATTATGGTTGTAGCACAAATGGGTCGACTCGACCAGGAAAGGACTATGCTCTTACAGAGTACTAGCGGGGAATTTTTATTTATTTCATTTTATTTATTTATTTGTCTCTTCACATCTTACTGGCTAGTTAACAATAATAATGTAGTAAGGACCTGATGTCGTGACAGACTGGTTTCTATGATGGGTTTTATACTGAAAACATGATGCTGTCTTACGTATAGTTTGTGTAGAGAATCAGAAACACTTTTCATTGAAAACAAGGCATTTTATCGCCGCCTTTAGGGGTGACAACGCACATACATTTTGATTTTTAATCGAGGATAAATTTTGATGTCTACAGGCCATAGCATCCACTTACTATCTGGTGTCTGTGTGCTCGTTTGTAACCCTTATGCTATTAGACCGGGAGCTGGTGACAGGTGACGTTCCACGATTTTGTCGTGCATGCCTTTTTAAGGCTTGATAACTAACCCTAAAATATTAAAGATTGTCGGGGCTTTAGCCCCCCCGCGCGTCCTCTTCATAAGGAAAAGCGCTTTTCTTTGTGTAGCGAATTTTCGTGTTTTTCCGTGATAGCATACTGCATTCCATTGTAATATACGGAAGGTTAAGCAAATTGAGGCTCTAATAGTTGATGGCATGCACCCCACAGTGGCCCAAGATGATCAAAGGGTTATGAAAACCTGAAAAAAATTAAAGGGCAATTCCGTGTTTTCAAATTGCATGCCGATGTAAAGAATGGAAGTTTTTGTAATAAAAACACTCTGGAAAAATTGGCATGCACCCCTCGTATGACCAACGGTGGGAAATTTCCGGCAAACTCTGTAAAAATAGAACTCCAATTTTCCGTGATTCCAAACTGCATGCCATGGTCATCTTGGTGTTTACCTTGATAGTTCCTTAAATTGGAAACGCCAACTGAATGAGGTAAGTAAGAAAACCTTTGTCGCTCTTAGTTCACTACGTGGTCTTCGATCATTTCTTCCCCTTCCTACAAAAATTATGCTCGCACAGTCTCTTCTCCTTCCGATTCTCGACTATGCTGACGCAAGCTATGTAGACATAACTAAAGACCGGCTAACTAAGCTTGAGAGACTTCAAAATACTAGTATTCGGTTCATATTTGGATTGCGCAAATTTGACCACAATTCCCAATTTCGCTCACGTCTCAAGTGGTTACCTATCCAATTTCGCCGGAACATGCATATTCTTTCTATCCTGTACTGTGTCTATTTCACCCTTCTACTCCTCCTTATCTTAAGGAGAAATTTAGTTTTGTTGGGCTTCCAGGGGAACCTTTTTTTATATAGAATAGGGTGACAAACGAGCACACAGTCCACCTGATGGTAAGTGGTTGCTGCGGCCCATAAACATCTACATCTATCCTCCATTACAAATCAAAATGCAGATATGCGTTGTCACCCGTGAGGACTGAGATGGAATGCCTCGTTTCCAGTAAAAAGGGTCTCCGGTTCTCTACACTCACCATACGAAATACAGCAGCATTAAGCTACTATTTCACGCTGGTATTCTGTGAGAGCGTGGTCCTTCCCCGGTCGAGCCGATTCATTCGATACGAGCCCATTCGTACTACAACTTTACTACTAATATAACTGCAGCATGGCTCTACCACGTAAAATACCTTACGCTCTTCAAGAAAACTCATTTTAAGGGTACCAACTCACAATACATCTTTCTTTAATAAATCTTTTACTGTACAGTCTATTAAGCTCTGGAATGCCCTACCTTTGTATTTACGCGAAGCTCAGACTATTGTAGTCTTTAAGCGACTTCTTAAAGAGCATTACTTGTCTCAATGGTTCGAAAATCATTAGGATAAATTATGTGATTATGTAGTTTTGTATTTATTTGTTTATGTTATTGTTAGTGGTATATATTTGAGGATATATGTATGTATATATGTGTGTTGTTATGTGTGTATATGTATGTATATGTATGGATATGTATATATATATATATGTGTGTGTGTATGTTTATGTATATACGTATGTATATGTGTATCATATTTTTTTAAATGTATTAGTTATTTACTTATATGTTATTTTATTGCATGTATTGATATTATATTAGGTATATTTATATTGCACCACCTACCTAGTACTCACTGTTTTATTCCTTTACACCTTTGGTTGCCTGGAAGAGATCGCTATGTAGCGATAAGGACGCCAAATTGTACATGTAATCTGCTCTCTGTTATGTTCTTTGTAAATTTGTTTGTGGTGTGCAATAAAGTATATTCATTCATTCATTCAAGGAAATGTTATCTTTTTGTAAATTCGACGTAATAAATTTGATGAACAATTCGCAATTTTTGTATGATATGATTTTAAGAATTTTATGAGGATTATTGTGGTGGCATACAAGGGTTTAGTACATTATCTTACGCCACCACTACACAATAAAATGCTATATCAAAGATTATGTCTAAAACTAAGTTAAAACTAACATAAAAATCAAACAACACCAAAGTATATTAAAAGTTTTTACCGTGTAAACAAATATTGGATAAGGAGGAAAAATCAATTTAACAAACTCTAATGGCTTGTTTGTTGTGGCTGTCTAACTTTTTTGCTAGTTACGCAAGCATAAATCTAAATTCAATTACGCTTTATGGATGCCCACTTGAATTCTATTGCTCGATATTCACAAATATACGTTACTGAGTCTTCCGAATACTTAAGCCGAAACAGATGTACAATGATAATGAAATAAAAAAGACTCTGAAACAAAGATTTACCCACGGTAGCTAACTGTGAAGGATGATGGTGACATTCACCATTTAGATATCGGTTGGTATGGGTCTTTTTCCTATACACATTATTACCAATAGTGTTATCAGGATCAGCAGTCAATATTTCAGAACAATATTTGATCTCAGACCAAAGAAGATGATAGATAGGACTCCACGTACATTTCAAGTGATACGGAAACCATGCCCAAGAGACCTGTATCTTAGAAAAAGAGCCTTCCCTAAGTCCTAATTCTAAGTCTATATGTAACTGAAGTGTCAAACGAACTCACAGTCCACCTGATGGTAAGTGGCTACTGCAGTCCGTCATCATCATCATCATTGCAGTCCTTCACAAATCCACTGCTGAACATAGACCTCCCCCAAAGAATGCCACAAAGCATGGTCCAGCCACCTGCATCCATCGACTTCCTCATGTCTTACCAGGTCATCACTCCACCTAGCGGGGGGCAATATTCTGTACATCTTTTATACTTGAAAATATGATCAGTAGGTTTTCCAGTTAATTTTTTTTAGAAAATTTTAGAATTACAGACACGCCCATTCTACAGATTTATTATATCTATAGACACCATTTTTAACAAGTAATAGTACGAATGTTTTACTTTCGAATTTCCTTCGGAAATATAAATGACATATTATAGTCATTTAAGTAATCGTGTATCCTGCGTATGGTAAACAAATTGTAAGACCTAAGGTGCTTCACACATTTTAAATGAAACATTACTCCCGTATTTTTACGTCCGTTACTAGCAGTGAACTTTTTTTTAAGTAAAGTTAATATGTGAGTTATATATGAAAAGATTCAGCGCATATTGCAGATCGGATCGAGAAGCGTTCATGATATTTTACTCCAACACCTCCGCAGGAGGTGGGTCACGGTGTTTCGCCTTGGATGCTGCTCAACCTCAATAATTCTCGGAACTCGAAAACGTGTTGTTTCGGTATGTTATATACTTTAACGACATTTATTTTATAAAATAAGGCTAATAAACGAGCACACAGTCCACCTGGAGGTAAGTGGATGCCGTACCCATAGACATCTACATTTATCCTCGATTAAAAATCAATACACAGATGAGTTGTCACCTCTGAGAACTAAGATGGAATGTCTCGTTTCCAGTGAAAAAGGGTCTCCGGATCTCTACACTCACCGTACGAAACACAGCAACTTGTGTAGTGTATAGCCGAGTGGCTATGTATCATTATTAGGTTTTATTTAGAGGAAAGTTGGTGATTTTTGGCGGCATTGCAAGTTGTGAAGGATTCCATCTTAGCCCTCAGAGGTGACAAAATATCTGTGGCCTCCTTTGTTTGAAGTTGGTTGCAAGTGTCTATAGACTTAATATGGTGCAGAAGCCACTTATCCTCAGGTACCGTACCATCAGTTAGATTGTAAGTTCTGTTACGAGCTATGGGTTTGTTACAATAAAAACTACCGATTGAATTACCTAAAGTAACACTTTAATTACCGAACACCAATTAAAATTTAAAAGACACTCATAATTAATCACACTGATTCACTTTATTTCACTCCGAAGCTTCGCTTGAATCGCCAAATTTAATATTGCCCCGGTGGCGGGCTTCAACGCCTTTCTCACCGATACATCCAGAATATTTCAGCAAATACCGGGCCCCATCGACTAGATGCAGAAAGTTCGAGTATGGAGCTTTCCAGAAAGCTTAGTTCTTCTATTCGAAACTAGATATCGCTGTTGGTTAAAAGTTCAGGAATGACATTTTCTAGAAAGCTCTCCTCGCTCTGTTCCCCGACACTAGATGGCGCTAGTGCCAGGTACCAGACATAAACTTAAACGCGCCTCAGTTTTTTGGTTACTTCTGTTTTATTTAAAAAGGTGATGAGCCTTAAATTTATTATACAACATATATACGATTCAGAAAGAAGCGCCAACCGATAGTTTAGCTGTTTTAAAATGAACCAACGGCTACCAATGTGAAGCCTACTAAAAGAGCAGGAAAGATTTTAATAGTTATTTCTTTTATTTGGCACTCCATTAAAGTAAGAAATCTATATCAGGTGTTAATTACTTTAAGAAATCAATGCCGAATGGTATACTACCAAATAATTCCCAGAATTGTTTACTGGTCGGACCAAAAAGCGCCAAAACACGTTTCGCCCATGGGCTACTGCTTCATTATGATAACGCGAGACACTCAGCGTAACGGTTAAGCTTTTGGGTCACCATCCTTACAGCCCTGATTTGTCACTGTGTATGTTTTTATTTTCTAAAATAAAAAATTTACCGTAAGGAATACAGATTCCATCGCAAGAGGCTGCACTAGCAAGCCGTAGAAGAAGTGTTTGAGGCGAACTGAAAAGTGTTTTGAAATTTGGTTCAGATACATGAAACTTTGTGTAGATCAAGAGTTCTTGACAAAAATTTAATTAAAAAAACTTTAAACATACCACTTTTTTAGTTTCGCTAAACTTTCTGAGTGAATCATTTATGTATATCACTTTTAAAATTTCTAAATAATTTTACTACTGTACAACTTATCGGATCCAAGCATAGCTATAAATCATCGTCTTGACAAAAACAAATATAGTGTATAAATTGGATCTCAATAGATCTATACGTTACGTACGTACTCGTACGTTCAGAAGTTACACTATATACACTATAGGAAAGGAGTGACAAACGTTCACACAGTACTCCTGATGGTAAGTGAATACTGTGGCCCCTATAAATCTAAATCTATCTTCGATTACGAATTAAAATGCAGATGCTTTGTCACCTGTGAGGACTAAGATCGAGTGCCTTTGCAGTAAAAAGGGTCTCCAGTTCTCTACACTCACCATACGAAACACATCAGCATTAATCTACTATTTGACGCTGGTATTCTGTGAGAGCGTGGTCCTTCCCCGGTCGCGCCGATCATTCGTGCTACAACTATACTACTAATATAGCTGCAGCATGGCTTCGCTTCGATAGCATCTATTATAATTTTTTCCTGATATAGTTGTCTGATATAGATATCTTTTCAACGAGGTAGAGCCATGCTGCAGTTATATTAGTAGTATAGTTGTAGCATGAATGGGTCGGCTCGACCGGAGAAGGACCACGCTCTCACAGAATACCAGCGTAAAATAGTAGCTTAATGCTGGTGTGTTTCGTATGGTGAGTGTAGAGAACTGGAGACCCTTTTTCCTGGAAACGAGGCATTCCACCTAAGTCCTCACGGGCGACAACGCATCTGCATTTTACGTCGTAATCGAGGATAGATGTAGATGTCTGTGGGCCACAGCAGCTACTTACCATCAGGTGGACTGTGTGCTCGTTTGTCATCCTACCCTATTAAAAAAATATCTCTATCTGTTTGTCAAATTTTATTAAAATATGTTCAGCCATTCTGGAGGTTAACCCGAATAGATACACCAACAGACAGGCAAAAGTCTTAATAGCATGAATTTTGAGATAACGAATACACTAATAAATAATTCAACCAAAATTTAAGTATTGTGCTATCTATAATTCTACGATATCTACATGGTTATTTTGCATTAACCGGCCAAATTTGCAGAGAAGATTCAGATTATATAATATAGGCAAATGGTGAGGAAAAGTTAATAAACAAATTCTCAAACGTTCTGTCTTTTTTATTTTTTAAATTCAAAATGCGTAGTAATAAATTATTTTAAATGATTTTACTGCGCACGCACACATTCATAAGGGTTTACATCGTATGTCTACCGATGGCAAAAACGTTGTCACATTAAAATGGGGATAATTTGAATTAAAAGTAAAAGTCTTATTTTCTCGTATTTTTAAAAATTGAAATAACGGTTTATTATAATTTATATATTTGAACTTAAGTTTAAAATTTGGCTGCTTTTTGAAAAATACCCTGTATAATAATTGTTATTAACCCCTAACCCTGTAATATAACTTTTACTCAATAATTAAGTAATACTATTTTAAGACGAGCTTCTTTTTTTACCCAAGCTTTTAAGCCAGTGCTTAACTACAATGCCACCTGGTATACACCAGAATATGTGATGATGAAGCCCTAATGGTAAAACGATTACTTTAATATTTAAAGTATTTTGGTATGTTATTATTATATACTATATTATTGATTATAAACCAAACTTAATAAGCAAGGAATTTTTTTTAAATTTATTTTATCTGTTTTCTATGTGGTACTAGAAAGTTAATTGCCTAAACGGTTTTTCGGTCAGAGATAAATCAAGCCGCCTTTAGTTATAATATAGATAACATGACAAACACCGCATTGTGTAATTCATAGAAATTCTATGACTAATAAACATTACAGTTATATACAGCTTTTAAGGGCTTTAGAGAATTATATTGATAAGAAATGAAAAGCGTTTAGCCGTGCATTAGGTCACGTTAATGTTTATTAATATTATGCGTTCTAAATAGGCATGTCATACAGACTTTATTTTATCGAAACATCAGCTATCCGCCCCCACTTTCCACGGCTGATTCTGGATATTTTTTTTATAGTATAAGGGTGACAAACGAGTACACAGTTCATCTGATGGTGGACATGGATGGTGGATGGACAGTGCATGCTGTGGCCCATAGACATCTACATGTATCCTCGATTAAGAATCAAAACGCGGATGCGTTGTCACCCCTGAGGACTAAGATGGGGTCCCTATTATCCAGTAAAAAAGGGTTTCCGGATTCCTAGACTCACCATACTTCAGAATAGTGGTAGTTTGAACAGGGGTATATCTTAATTCTGTTCGACCACTGCTTGGTAATATGAGGCATTGATAGAATGTTATTCTGGGCAGTGCTGTGATTGTAGCAACACTCCTACAGCATCATACTGAGTCGGATGCCGTTAACTTCATCGAGCCACGCACCGTACCACACTTCCTACAACCCAATGAATTTGTGAATATTGTTATTTTTTGTAGTCATAATTTTTTATATCATGCTTCGAGTTGTGTGTGACAAATAAATCAATCATTCAATCATTCGATAATATATATGCTGGTGATAAGAGTACTGGTTCTTTACTAGCTCGAAGTCTAAGTATAACCATTCAATGAGGACACTCTGCCAGCGGTATTGGCAGTACCGCGGGGAGTAGAACTGTAGGATAATTTTAGTTTTTGGTTTTAATTTTTCTTTTGATAACGATAATCAAATATTTATATGCCTTTTTTACTTTGTTACTTATCGTACCTTTTCCACTCAGTTTGTAACTTTTTACCTATGTTTTACAAATAAATTATTAGATTTGATTTGATGTTATGATCCTAAATATTGTACAATCTTTAATTTTCTGAATATTATTAAAGTCAAAGACGAAAAATCTAAAACTACTTTCTACTACTCCCAACATCATTACACTAGAAAAGACACATCACCGACAATAATACGAGATACATATTCACCTCTAAACGAGGCATTATCGGAAGAAATAGAGTCGGAATTGGCTGACCGCTAAGTGAAGTGAAAAAATATGGTAATTAAAAAAAATTATACACGGCTGGGTACGAACGAATGTAGAAATCGTCACACTTTGTAGGAAATCGCAGACGATAAAAGTATGAAACCTTATTCGGCATCCTGGATATTTCATCTCTGGCGTAAACGAGGGAGTAAAACCGCCATCAGACGGGGGTCACTTTGATTTTTCAAATAATCGCCTCTTATTTATTTATTTATTTAAATGATCTTAATTGTACCTTACAAAACACTTTAACAGAAAAGGCGGACTCTCACGACATCCACGACATGCCATAGGGTGATAGATTTGGATCCTGTTACGTCGCCACCGTAGGTACTGCAAATAATGTGGTTCAACCACTAGGGAAGCTAGCTAACCCAGCTGAAATTATATATATATATATCGATCGAATGGTAGATATTTTTTATAATAATATCAGAGAAGTAATTTGAAATATTATACCCGTTACTAGAGTAAAAAATTAAAGATATCCATCATGGTTTTCCAAGGACCTAATTAATCGCCTACGTGAAAAAAATAAGTACAGACTAAAATACAAAAAGTATTACAATCCCTTAAATTTAATACTTTATCGTCTTCTTACTTAGCGTTATTACTTAATGAAATCTTTCTACAAATCCTATCACGAGGAAGTTGACAATTGCATCCAGACAAACCCTAAATATTTCTGGTCATATATAAAACACAAACGTGGTGGCTCTAGTACTTATACAATGTCTATGACCGACGGTACCGCTTATTTCACAGAGGGTAGGGATATCTGCAATCTTTTTGCCTCTTATTTCACTTCCGTATACTGTTATTCTCAAAGCATCAATAAAAGGAATACGAGCGAATACTTTCACGCCAATCTCAACATAATTAGGAAAAACAGTGAATGTTTCTCTTCCTTAAAATTAGATCGAAATTTAATTTTAAAAGAGGTAAAGAGTGTGGACATTTCTAAAGGAGCAGGTTACGATAATATTCCCCCAATATTCATTTCTAAGTGTGCAAACAATCTCCTGAAACCACTTTACAAAAATTTTTATATTTCACTGCAAACAGGTATTTTGTCGTGTAGTGGCGGTTGAGAATATCCACTACCCCATATCTTCTTATAAGGGCGGAGAGAGACGGGCAGGAGATGGGCAGCAGCATCTTTCTAATAACAACAATAATATAATAAAAAACTGCGGTTGCCAACCCGCTGGCCAAGCGCGGCAACTATGGCAAAAATCCCCCCACGAGTAACGACACTAACAAATGGCCCCCAGTCTCCGGCGGCCCCGCTATTCCTAGCTACGGTAGCGACCATGGTACGGGGGGGCAGGGGGTGCTAAGAATCACCGGTGGAGGTTCGGTTGCCACCTACGACGACTCGACCTGGCAACATGGACCTGGTCGAGTCCCAACGGTTCGATAAAAAATGAGATTGACTTCATTATGACGACTGGACACTAAGTGTTCAATGATGTCTCAGTGATCGCAAGGGTTAAAACTGGCAGCGATCACCGAATGCTTAGAGGCACACTGAACGAAACGTTAAGTTGGAGAGGTCTCGCCTAATGAAGTCAACGCTCCGTCCCCCTCGTGCTCTAATCCAGAATCCCGAAACCTTTCAGCTCGAGTTACGTAACCGCTTTCAGTGCCTAGAAGATTGCAATACAGTGGACGATATGAATGACAAGCTCGTGGAAACCGTCCGTGCGGTCGGAGCTAAGTTCTGCAAGACCCGCCGCAGAAGAATAAAAACTTTCCGATCACACTCTTAATCTCACGGCTGTTAGACGGGAGATGAGTAATCCCTATTTGTACTCTAAATTATTAGAATACTTTAAGTTGAAATCACTGGACGAGCGATAAGATGATGGGCGACCCACGGGAAGGTAATACGTGGTAGTGAATATTCTTGTTCCACCACTTCATGAGCAAAAGTCACAACAACTATTATTTATTCTGTGACTATGGACACTACCGGTTAATAATTATAAATTATAAATAATAATAAATAGTTCAATTTTAAAAAAATCTACCACATTCAAAAAATCATTTTCAGGTATTGAAGAAATTAGTTTCGTTATCTATGTACGTAAATCTAATAGCTTGGAAGGCACTTTTTCGCTTCTAATAAGAAGGTATCAACAATCAATATAAACTCCAGTTTATTGAAAAATAAATATTTGAAAGAGTGAGTTCCCATTGTGAAAAGTAAATAGAAAACTAAAAACAAAAAAATTGCACGATACGATAATAGTATAAACTGCCGCAATGCACCTGCAATTTTGAAAAATATAAATATTTTTAAAAAGTCTTCACAAAATAATGGTGGGTCACATTTCGATTATTTTGGGAGATTTCAGTCGATGACGATTATATCCAAAGTTCTGAAAGTGAAAGAATTAGCTTGAGATTTATATCACCACCGAAGTATTTGTTTTATAGTTTCCACAAATAGGCATAGACATAACATACGCAGGCATTTAATACGAAAAATCGCAAACCATTCTTTAGTAAGCCGCTCTATATATCTATTTATCTATGAATCCGCCGATGGTAACGTTCCCCCCAAAAATCCTCTGCAATTCTTTGCTTTACAAAAATTAAACATTTTATAAAAACCAAAAACATTAAAAAAAATTATTTCCGCGTAGTAGATTTTGATGTGATAGAAGAATTAAAGTGCCGACTTCTGTAGTCTTCATGTGAAAATTATGTTACTCTTTTGAGCTTTTATGGTCGGTTTTCAGTTTATAGTTACATTAAATACTTCATCAACTGTAAAAATAAAGATATTTTAAAGTCATTAATTCAAATAAAAAAGTTTGAAAGTAAGTAAGCACGTTCAACGGTCGTCTCAGGTAAAGTCACGCGCATTCTAGATCTTTCTAATCCTTGTGTCACGTGCAGTTGCAAACTTCAAGCTGTTTCGACAGTGCTGCCAATGTTTATTTTTGAATTCCCGACATGAGAAAGGTACATCGGTGGATGAAGTTAACGCGTGTCTCAAGGCGCCACTGCAATTCAGGGTAGTTAAGCTATTTCTGACGTATAAACAACCTGCGTGGTCATTTTTATAATGCCCAAAAATAAGGTGCCTATGCAAGTAGGCTGCTTCAATTTAGCGAGGGTCAACAGGAAACATGAATTTTACAATTCAGTTGCGACAGAAGGCAAACTTATTATACACGTTTTATTGAAAATAAGTTTGAGGAATAATATCTACTACCTTGGCGATAGAGCATAGCTTGGCGTAAAAAAAGAATATAATTATCTAAGGAATTACATCTATTTAGAAATACTTTTGAAGTTTAAGTACGAAATCTCATCCGAATCGTTTGCAAGAAATTATATACTTTATAATATATTTTTTCTATTTTACATAGAATAGAATATTTTTATTCAATATAGATCATATGTTATTCTTATTGAAAGTGATTTTTTACTTTACTACTAGTTTGGAAGAAAACGTCAGTCCTGGGGAGAACCAGCAAGAAACCCAGCGGGATTTTAAAAATAAATAAATTTAACAATATGACAATAAGCTTACAAACTATTTACAAAATGTATGTAAGAAACAGCTTGGAAGCATAACATAACACACGCTTGTCACTCAGAAGGATAGGCAGACACTACGGACTTCCATTTGGCATGATCCATTGGCAATGACCAATCTCTCCCGCCTACTTCTGGTTCATAATATACCTACGCAAACGTGTTCGTCAGTTAAGCTATCTTCAATGTGTCGCCAATTTGGTCGATAAACTTCTGTCTAGGGTGGCCCTTGCTGGCTATGCCATTCACTTCTGCAACATTATTTTGCTTTTTTACTCTATCTTCATTCATTATTTTCTATAGTTTCTACATAAACAAACCACCGAAGCATTTCTCTCTTATTGATAACATCTGATCATAACATAAGGACAGATTTTCATACGTAGTGATCAGAGGCTACTTTTCTCAGAAATATGAGTGCACCTCGGGAGTGCCTCAGGGATCCATATTAGGACCCTTATTATTTAATATTTTCGTAAATGATGTAACTAACTGTGTACATAATTCAAAATGTTTCATCTTTGCGGACGATCTGAAACTCGCAAAAGCAATTCTAAACGATCATGATGCACAATCTCTACAAGAAGATGTCGATAGAATTGCTCGTTGGAGTAAGTTAAATGGCATGGATCTCAACGCTTCTAAATGTTCATATATCAACTTTACGCGTAAGCATACTGCATCAGAAACCCAATACACGTTGAACAATAATCCGCTTCAGAAGCTTGAATCCATCCGAGACTTAGGAATTACAATTGATGCTAAATTAAGATTTAATATTCACATTGAAAATATTTTTAGATCGGCACGCAAAATGCTTGGGTATACAGGAATTCAAAATGTTTTAAAAAAAAATCAAAACAAAAAAACTTCTTTACACTTCCTTAGTTAAAAGTAAATTAGAGTACGGCACCATCATATGGAGCCCTAATTATCAAATGCACAAAGATCGTACAGAAAGCATGCAAAGACGATTCACTCAATATTGTTCTAGTGGTAATCATATGAAATCCTATTCCACTCATCTCCTAAAACTAAAATTAAACTCACTATCGGACACACGTAAACTACATGATTTAGTTTTTTTGTACAAGCTTACAAATGGGACTATAGATTCTGCAGAATTACTATCACAAATATTGTTCAAAGTTCCCTGCCGTGTGCCGCGTTCTTCGATTCCCTTACGCAAACACAAATTGTATAAAACTAATCTTGGTCATCACTTGAAGATAATCACCTTAAAGATAAGACTATTGACTTATTTAGCGATAGTATAAAATCTTTTAGAGCCAAAATTGTCAATCTATTTAATAACTCATAGTAAAAATTATACCATAACTTTATATAAACTCGATATAAATGTTGTTATTTTTATATATTTTTATTTTTCATATATTTAGTATTTCTAAGTGTTTTTGTTTGTTCTATATTATTATTTTACTCGTACTTGTAACAATTATTAAGTTATCGTACAGTTATCGTCTTTTTTAAATATGCTGTAACTACCTTTAAATGGAAACATGTAAATCTTAGTTCCTAAGCCTATTGCCACATTTTTTTTTCAAAACAACATGTTATTCCGTTGGTGGTTCTATCAAATAAAATAAAAAAAATAAAGACGTGTGGCACTCGGGGACTGCCGCGGTAAAGCTATTGCATGGCATTTTGTATCAACTTATGCAATTATAATTATTTATTTATTTTATTTATGCAGTATTTCTTTTTAATTGATATTAATTCAAGTTACACTTTTTGAGCGTGGTGACCGATAAGAAAACAAATTTTTTTCTTTTATTAAATAAATAAATAATAAATGCACTTTGTTCATTCATATTCGAAAACTTTTTTAAAGTACAGCTATTCATTGTTGTACATAAATACCTAACACCTATATACTTTCTCATAAACAGCTGCTTATGTATTCGTCCGATTTCGGAGCAGCTCGTTTCGATTCGTGCGAGCTTCGTAGAGTCGTACAATACGTCTAGTTGCACGCACACAAACACCGTGTCGAAGACTGCCGAAAAGAAACGACGTTAGACAATGCCCGTCGGAGTGGGGAGCGTGAGGTTTTTTCGTTGCGGAATTTCTGGATTCGGTCCCCGCGATCAAGGCGCGCGATAGAAGCTATGCAATAGCTTAATAAAAATAACATCTTACAAACTATACTTTTCTCTTATCACTTAATTACTCACCCTATCATTTAAAGTCTAGTCTGCCTTATTTCTGTTTCACTTTATTATTCAAAAAAGTAGTTAATAAGTTTCATTGTATATCGATAAAACAATGATTACCCGTTAAAATACTGTAATCAAACATTTTTCGAACAAAGCTTTCATGACCCCACGGTTAAAATTACGCGTAGCGCCATTAAAATGTTCGTAGCGCCGCAAACAAAAAATTATCTCTAGAATAATACGGAACTCGCGCACTCTAGCGTGGTAGACCTCCGCAATATTCATTTGGCTATTGAGAAAATGATTGCTGTGAAAAATTACCAATCCTAAAAAATCCGGTGTGAAATTTGAAAAATGATTTTCGTTTGACTATTTTTTATAATATATACCTTGAGTATGGTAGAATAAGGTAGAATAAACGATGACACCAATGAGGACTCGTGCGCGTCTCTGTGTCATTTCGGGCAGTTCCAATCTATAAATCTTTTACCAGTATATCAAAATAACAATGCATTTAACACGAAATGGGATAGTGTTCACCTAGGTTTTAAGGTGGTGAAGCAGACGCGGGCGGGCGATCGGCGCTTGGGTCCCCGTCGCGTGACCGATTAGCTGCTAGCAATATTCCGTTTATCTACTCCTGTCACAATAGCGACGAGTAGGGACGGGCAAGTGAAAAACTATAACGATATATATCGTATCGATATTTTAAACAGTATCGACATATTCACGTGATAAATATCGTAATGTTTTTTTAATAATGTAGTACGATAAGGCTCAAAATGGTACTACTGGACGGTCGTATGACGAAAAAAAAGACAACATTTTAAAATATATCGAAATTAATTATTTGTAGGCTATACAAATACTTGTTTCGTGCGAGATCGAACCCGCGGCCCCAGCGCAACCACTCATTGCCAAGCCAGTGCGCCACGGAGCCGTCACTTTGTCAAAGTATATCTGTAACATACGATTTTCTTCATACCGATTTAAAGGTTTGTGTCCCGCTATCTCCAAAATACGTAAAAATGTCTCGCTTGACAAATAAAAGCGTAGCATCATGCAAACTCTCACCCGTGCGATCATTATGACACCGCGCGTACCAGGTTTGTCAGCATAGCCTGACTAGTTACGCGATTATTCTGAAAATCTACACCTTTGAACTTAAAGTTACAAAGTGACAATTTTTAATTAATCCACAAGAAATTATCAAATAACATAAGTTATTTCTAATTAGTATTTATTTGCTGTTCAGAAAAAATCAAAAATCCAGCATCTAGATTTTATATGATTCTAAATTCTCATTCTCACTTTTGATCCTTAAAAGATTCAAACAACTATGTGTTTTAAAACTAACAGTAAAGGGTTCCAGATTGAATTTTGGTAACGGCGGTCACTCTCAACGGAGAACAGTCATCTGCGCAGGACAGGATTATATTGACCAAGTGTATGCGCAAGCACAGGTCTACCCTACTCCCTCATTCTGATAGAACAGTAATCTAAATCGACGGGAGAGAGATCAGGCGCAAGACCAACAACTTTACGTGCTTCCGGAGGCACGGTGGTGAAACCTCGCCAACTACATTAAGTTCGAAATCAATATTCCGGGCTACTACTGAGAATTTTGTGACAGAAAAACCGAATAAATGATTCTTCGAACTCGGGCTTCGAACCCGGGATCACATGATCAACAATTACATTTACAACCATTAGACTAAGAAGACAATCAAAAGTGTTAAAACTATAATAATTTTAAAGGTGTCCCGCTCTGAGGAAAAAAATAAAGGGCGACTTTACTCATACCGATAACAAATTTTTACTTATCAGTTTGTTTTATATACACTACCTATATTTACATATTTACATGTTTATTACTTGCTACTAGCTCACTGTTTAAGTGGATACTTGGACTAAGGAAGGCATTCAATCCGGTTTGGATGCCTAATTTTTCACTACCTCTCAATGGCATGCCACGATTACCAATATTTTTAAATATATGCTTAGGTTTATACGACGACAGCGGACGTGACGTTGTACACGAATGCTCTCTACGCCCCGCTGCGGACGACTGGCGGGACTGTTTGGTCGGCCTGCGCGCTATTTAATCGCACAGTATTTATTTGATATTCATTTTTAAGATGATAAATACTCTTTTATTGAAAAATAAACCCATAATTCACTCATGTATTTACTGTTAAACACATAGCCTGAATTTAATTGAAATTGATTACATTATATTCGAATGGAACTGCTTTTTCACTTAGTGGACGTACCTAAAATTGTAGATTTTGAGGAAAGTTTGCGATCTTTTTCTATCAAGCCAAAATGTGTCAATCGTGTTTTGGTCACCATAAATCATTAAGAAAAATCTTTAAATTTCAAATGAATTAAAAAAATATGTGAATGCGTAGTTTTTAATGACAAAAAATTGCACTTTTAAAGTGTGAAAAATCTGCTTTTGGCGCCCACTTCACCTTAAATAGTTTATTATTTTAAAAATTTCACTAAGTTAATTTACAAAGATGCATGCGGTTTTCTTATAAAAATCTTTGTCATTCATAAAAATAATTGTGCGGTACAATATAATAATAATGTCCTCCAGACCGAATTACGGCCACGGCGGCCTGCCTCAATGGAGACTAGCCATCGGCGCAGGACAGGATTATAATGGTCAAGTGTATGCGCAAGCACAGGTGCACTCTCTATTCCCTCACTCTCATAATCCAATGAGACGGTAAACCGACACGACCGGAGAGAGATCAGGCGCAGGACCAACGGCTTTACGTGCTTTCCGAGGCACGGAGGTGAGACACCGCCAACTTCCTTACTCCGGGCAACTACTGAGAATTTCTTGACGGAAAAACTCTATAATTAATTTTGTTTTGGTTTGACCCGTGATTTGAACCCAGGACCTCATGATCAGCAGACGCACTACTACAACCACTAGACCAACGAGGCAGTCCACTATAACTACTTTGTGTTCCAACTTCGCCACATATAAGCCACGAAGGTCGCGCATCGCCGTACTGCGCCTCGAGATGCATCGCGGTGTAGCGCGGTGTCACGTGGCGCAACACGTTGCAGCGGTAGTACATCGGAAGGCACAGCGTGCAGGTTCAGTACACTGCCAGCGACTTCATAATGCGTGTCGCGACGTCACGATGCGTCTCGCGGCGGCACGCTGCTCGGTGCGAAACCACTGGCCTCTTCAAGCATCGTCGCGTCGCGTCGCGTCTCGGTGTGAACTGACCCTAAACGTTCCGTTTTGCTATTTTTTACACGAACCACTAAAAATGTTACCTTATCACTAAACAACATTACAGGTGCAGGGAGTGCAAGTCAACGTGACTGTGATTAAAAGTGACAATTAACTTGATTGAGATGGGATATGTTTCCGAGCTTGATAAAAGGATTGGAGGGTAACAGAATAAATAATAGTACGGTATACGGTAACACGGTAATTCTTTTCAGACATTTGAAGTTTAAATGCGTATAGGTTTGCTTAAATATACTTATTAAAACTGTGTATCAGTGAACCTTACATATTTTAAATAGAAGCATATACGTTAATTTTAGAAGTGCAACGGCTGTGGAAACGCCCATCAAGTTAATTGTGACAATTCCGCCTTCCTACATCTCTGATATAAAGTGTTATCAGTAAAATTTATTTGTCTTAAAAGATGAAGACAGTGAAAGATAATACTATATTCTTATTTGTAATAATGTGTTGTCGCCGAGTATAGCCTATTACTTAGAGCGGCAATTCATACATCGGGCGACTTCATCGGGTACCTGGTTCTAAACTCGAGTAGAAATATTTCGTTTTTATTGTTTTTCCCTTTTTATTTTTATATTTAGTTTTATTATTGTTTTTCCCTTTTTATTTTTTTTTTAGTTTTCATTATTGTTTTTCCATTTTTATTTTTATATTTAGTTTTTTTATTGTTTTTCCCTTATCTTTTTATATTTAGTTTTTATTGTTTTCCCCTTTTCCTTTTATAATTCGTATAATTTTATGATTGCTCTTATGTACAAAATAAGGGAACTAATAGTAAATTTTATGTTTCGTTGCTTGTAATTTTACTTTGCAGTTAATTTGTAGATTAGATTTAGCTAAATATTAAGTGCTTACCTAATTTAGTGCTAAGATTAATGTAGATTATGATTATAATAAGAATTATCTAGTTGTTTGCTCTGTAGTGTCTTTATTTTAGCCTTAAATGTTTCTTATAAATATCTTACACATTTACACATTTGTTTCTTGTCTTACCTAGACCCCGACACCCATGGCTTGAGTATTCCATGACAACACCTCTATATTGATTGTCTTTTCATGGAACATTGGACCAGCAAGCACTTTCATTATTATCATCATCATTACAGCCAATCACAAGTCCACTACAAAGTGGCTTTTTTTTAATTTTGTGGCGGTAATCCTTACATTTTGTATCCTATAACTCTCTCTGTTTCGGACGGCAGGACACGTCCAGTGCCCGCACAGTTGCCCTGGGACAATCTCTCACTTGTGACGTACGCTCCTTATTATTCGCTGGTGACGCACGTTCCACGCACCCCTGAATGCGTATGTATTAGTACGACCCTACTGGGACCTCGAGAGAGAGACGAGTAGCCAGGAGGAGGCAAAATTAAACACTTTTTTTCTAGGTAGCTTCTTGTTCCGCAGGTTTCGGCTTCCCTTTCGTTGTTGCCTCTTCGACGGCTGAGCTGCGACTGCGCTTGAGCTGAGCTGTTGTCATCTGCATGGGCTTTTTGCCCAGCAGGTATCGGGCCTCGGGGTATGCCCCCTTTACCCGGACATTCCTCACGGCACACTACAACGTGCCGGTCCTGGGCGCCTTTGCGCTTGAGCCGAAATCGGATCGACCTTTATACCGGCCGGCGTTACCGTACGTACGGACGCTTATGCGGTTTTGCCTTCCTCGCGTGTCATTTTTACTTTAAGCCGAAAATATATATATATATATATATATATATATATATATATATAATATATATATATATATATAACAAAAACATAAAAAATTGTTGAATCACTATACATTTTATCTTATATTTTTTAAGATAGATGTCTGATCTACTTAGTTCTTTTTGTTCATAGTGTATTACATTTAGACCTTTAATTTGACACTAGTTTCGAAGCGATAAACAAAATTTAAATTTTTCGTATGTATTTACAATACAAAATTTAGCTTATAAACTCCCTTATAATTTATTAAAAGCTAACCCTTATAAATTATGTTCTAATACGAGTTAATACACGCTAACTACACTAATTAGGAAATTACAATAGTCTTATAAACAAAACACAGTTACATATATCCCATAGTTAACGATTTTATGTATGACCGTAAATGTCTATCTCTTATAAAATAAAAGCTGTATATTTGTAATATTTTCCAGTTTCATAATATATTTAGTTAGGAAAATTTAATTTCTGGTCAAATTTTTTGCGCAACGGTTACGTAAAGGTCGAGTAAAATAAGGGAGTAGGTTATTCATTTCCACATTTCAGGCTTCCCAGTCTGCTGATAATATTTCCCAATGAGTTTAAAAGTTTCAAATTCTTAAGTTGAAAATTAGCCAAAGTTATAAATCCTTCTTGTTGTTCTTAAAATGTAATTTCAAATCGTAGAAGCTTATGTTGTTATTGTGGAAAAAGTAAAATATGTGAAATTATTGAAATATTGCTTCTATCATCTAAGACGCAGAAAACTAATTATTATCTCTTTTCGAAATACACTTAACATAATAATTATATTATAAGGATGATTTGATTTATAGACACAAAAGTATGTAATGATTTCTTATATTTACGCGAACACTACACATTTAAATAAAACTAGTTTTTACGATATTTATCGCGTATATTAACTATTTTTTATTTGGAGGTTTCGCGTACTTTACAGTACCCATGATCACGGGGTGGGGGGGGGGGTCTGAGGTGTTCAACATCCAGACGTCATAGTTAACCGCGGTTACCATTAAAATTTAACTTTTGTACCGATCTACACAGTATGAACTTATGGTATCTTAAAGTTTTGCAGTTGTATGCTTGGGTTGGGTTTAATTTTAATAATTATAGGATCCCAAGCAGCTGGTAGCGCCCAGCCATCGCCTCTATTGAAATTAGAATATTTTTCGATTTCAATAGCCTCGAGAATCATCCCTGGATAAAATCGGTGTTCTTTAGCGAGGATTTGTGGTCTATCAAATCTGATGTAGTGTAGCAGGTTCTAGGTCGACTGTGGCCAGCATTCGTTCACTGTGACGTAGGGGTGGAATCTGCAGCTTGATGTCATTCAAAACTTGTTTGACGTGTTGGAGCTAAAAAACGTTAAAGTTCAAAAAATATTGTACTTACACCTCGAACGCGAAACGGAGAAATTGGACTTTGTTTACTTGTCAGGGCCACGCGACCCGCTGCCATTGAATCGGGCTAATACGTGACGAAAATGTTAAGAGGAATTATAATAGAAGAAATATTAAGATATTATAAGTATACGCCTTTTGTCTTGTAATATCATTAAAGAGGAAAAACTAATTAATAAGCCTGATGCTTTTATTAAGTTTCACAAGAGAAACAGAAAAAGAAACTATTTTATTCCATATAGCGTAATAAATTAATCTCAAACATTATTTAAAATAAAATAATATTACACGGTAACAAATTTTATTTACTATTAGAAATTATTCTGGAGGTTAATTGTGAAAAATAATAAATATGTGATGTGTTACCTTTTGTTTGTAAACCTTTTATATAAAGGTGATGGATGCGGGAGGGGGGGGGGGGGTTTAGAGTATGCCGGTCGCTGCGCGCTATGTCTGGTGTCTTGTCAGTCCCTTTGTTTAAGGACGCGTTTACAAATCAACCAAAATTAGGGTGTTTTTCGGGAGATTTTGTGACAAAACTAAACCAAATCAAATATAAGTAAAAACTACCGTGTATAGATTGGTTCTTCATCTGTAACTCTTTTGTTGAAAATAGTAGTTTTTTATATTGTAAAACGAACTTTCGTTGCCATTTTCTACAAAATTAACGATACCGGCTTGTGTTTCGGTACATGTTTTGGTCTATTATCAACATATTTAAAAAATTTAAAAAATACTATAAGATAACAGACATATTCAATTAAAAAACCCTGTGTTTATTTTTATCAAAATGTCACAAATAGTCGTAGAAAAAATAAAAACTGATGCACATTTTTTCACATATTTTGCTAATACGGATGAATCATAATCTATTGCAATAAGGGCTATTTTATTGTTGGTGCCTGCTTTGATTTATTGTACAAAGATTTCGATGAAACCACAGTCCGCGCTTGGCCGCCGTCGTGAGTGGACACTGTATCGCCTGTTTGCAGCGGCTCATTCTGAAAAGATCGCTGTACATACACAAAATATTAGAAAAAAACAAATTGGAAACATAAGTACTTGACAAGTGATAAAATTATTATTTTTATACTCACAGTTTTTTATTTAGCTAAAAATAAGTAGGATATATAAACTTACCTACTACTGCAACTCCTGGACGAGCGGAACTAGGTGTGCCGAGTTTGGGCTCGTTTTGTTGGTTATGATGAGACCTTACCTCCGGACTTGATGGCGTGACCTGAAGGTGTACTTTCGTGACCGCTATTTGAACTTCTTGCAGATTAAAACTAGGGGTGGCGAATTTGGGCTCCGTTTTGTTAGTTATGACGAGTCCATACCTCCGGACTTGATGGAGTGACCTGAAGGTGTAAATCGGTGATTGCAACTGGAACTCCTAGACTGGTAGAACTAGGTGTGCCGAGTTTGGGTTCGTTTTGTAGGTTATGATGAGACTTTACCACCGGACTTGATGGAGTGACCTGAAGGTGTAGTTCGGTGATTACAAGTGGAACTCCTAGAGTTGTAGGACTAGGTGTGCCGAGTTTGGGTTCGTTTTGTTAGTTATGATGAGACCTTACCACCAGACTTGATGGAGTGACCTGAAGGGGTAATTCAGTAACTACTGCTGGAATTTCTGAACGAGTAGAACTAGGTGTGCCGAATTTGGGCTCGTTTTGTTAGTTATGACGAGTCCATACCTCCGGACTTAATGGAGTGACCTGAAGGTGTAAATCGGTGATTGCAACTGGAACTCCTAGACTGGTAGAACTAGGTGTGCCGAGTTTGGGTTCGTTTTGTAGGTTATGATGAGACCTTACCACCGGACTTGATGGAGTGACCTGAAGGTGTAGTTCATTGATTACATGTGGAACTCCTAGACTTGTAGAACTAGGTTTGCCGAGTTTGGGTTCGTTTTGTTAGTTACGATGAGACCTTACCACCGGACTTGATTGAATGACCTGAAGGTGTAATCAGGTGGTTACAAATGGAACTCCTAGACTAGTTTATCAAGTCCGGTGGTAAGGTCTCATCATAACTAACAAAACGAACCCAAACTCGGCACACCTAGTTCTACTAGTCTAGGAGTTCCACTTGTAATCACCGAATTACACCTTCAGGTCACTCCATCAAGTCCGGTGGTAAGGTCTCATCATAACCAACAAAACGAACCCAAACTCGGCACACCTAGTTCCACTAGTCTAGGAGTTCCTGTTGTAATCACCAAATTACACCTTCAGGTCACTCCATAAAGTCCGCAGGTAGGTAAGGTCTTATTATAACTGACAAAACCAGTTCAAAGTCCAGAGCTAACATCTCACTACCAGTAGAGGGCTTCCAGTGCCAAGCAGTCTCTGGAGCAGGTATTCGTATTTCGTATCGAAGTATATTTCTGAGGTAGATATAAGAAATGAAAAACAAATTCAATCTTTCAAATTATCAAAATAATTTCATTTGACTACGATTCCCACAGCCAACCGTGCGTACACTAGTGTGTGTGTGACTTTTGTCAATGTAGTAGTGCGATTCTATACCTATCAATTTTGTAAACGCGTCCCTTTGTTTAAAGTCCCTTTGGTTGCGTAAGTCGCTGTGTGTATATTATAGATTAGGGGTTGCGCTTGCGCGTGCGCCAAGCAATAAAATATGTCAGGTTATAATTGGAATAACGAAGATGTTTACAAATTGATTGAAATGTTTCAAGCAAGAGAAGTACTGTGGAACACGATATCAGAGGACTACAAAAACCGAAATAAGAAACACGATGCTTGGATGGAAATTGCCAGTGAATTTAATTTGGATAAAAAAGTAATTGAAAAAAGATTCGATCTTACGCAAGTAATCACATTCAGTACAGAACAAATAGAGTTCGGCCAACCGTAATACGTCCCCACCACAATCACACACTGGTGTAACGTGAAGGACATAATTACATGATAACATCAAAGTACGCAAAGTAACAGCACCACTACTAATATAACACAGAGCAGCTCTCTCAGCAACACAATCTTCCTTGCCAACCCAAGTAGGATAGCGCGACGGATATAATAACGACAGTGAGACTCGTAGAATCACCGACCTCCCTCTTAGTCGCTTTTTTTTTGCACCCGAAGCAAATATGGGCAACCCTCCGGAAAGCGGGAGATGCTCATAGCATACCACGCAGCCGTCTGCGTGGTTATGTGGAGACTTTTACCCACTAAACACCGCCTTTTAGGGACTGGCTTAACGGTCTAACTAGAGATCTCTAAGCCGTATACGAACGCGACCCTCCTTGGCAGAAAGGAGGGCGCAAGCGGCGAAAAGCCGCTTAGAAGTGTGCCTAACTAAGGCAGATTAAGGGATGTGTTATGTCGGCTCGGCCTGAGCCGCCAGGAGGCAGTTCAGGTCAGCGGAAAGCTCGTTGGGGGGGGGGGGGTCCGAGAGAGAGTTTCTCGGTCTGCGTACACTATAGCGAGTGTGGATAGGGGCTGCATAGGCAGCTGTGTCATGAATGAGATGATTTAGGTGGGACACTGAGGCTTTGAAAAATCTCTCAGAGAGTGATTTAAGGAACTGCTTGATTGTTGGGAGCTCTAAGCCTCGGTGTAGGTCAGCATTACAGACATAATAGGGCGAGTTAGTGGCCCTACGGCAGAATAGATTTTGAACTATTTGAAGTTCATTTATAGCTTTGGGCCTTTGGGCTTTTTTTGGGGCCGCTTAGGTCATGACAGGTCGTATGCAGACCTTATATAGGGTTCGCTTGTTGCGGAGGGACATTTTACTGTGTCTGTCCAACATGCTGTTGAGCCTACCCATGTAAAATCGTGCGGTGCGAGTAACCTTCTTGATATGGGGTTCGAAAGTGAGCCTTGCATCAAGGGTGACGCCTAAATATTTGGCTGTAGTTTGCCATGGGACAGGGGTTCCTAACATCCTGATTGGCGGAGTGGTGGCGAGACGGCGTCTTTTATTTTCGAAGCAAACGGCGGAGCTCTTCTCCGGGTTTACGTCGATACGCCATTTTTGGAACCAAACTCCTAAGTCGCTTACTGACTTTTGGATCTTGTTCCGAATCTGTGGTAGTGAGTTGCCTTTAGAGTAAAGGGCTGTGTCATCTGCGAAGAGGGCTCTTAGTCGCCTGCACGATACTTAATACCGCTAGAACGAGTGGGAGATATTCCTAACTTCATTTGTTCGCATTTCTTTTATTTTTTTACCCTCATTCCCATCACGGCCTCTCCTGACAGGAGACAGTCCTCGGGCTACCTTTAGCTTTGAATATCTGTCTCCACTCTCCATCAAAGGCATGGGGCAAGCACCCTCATGTGGAGGCTAATGTTAACGTTGCTGGCTTAATTTAACTTTCCCGTCGCGGCCTTTCTGACCAAGAAATACATACTAAACTTTAATAGAATTGAAACATCGCCCAAATCAGATTATAGTATACAACGTTACCTACTAGAGCTTAACAATCGTCACAGATAACACAATCTACTGTGAGGAACACTGCTGCACACGGCAAAGATCGCATACATATCATACACACTGAAGACTCAGGCCACCCAGCTAAACGCGCTCTAATGAGCGGTTCCTCCGCGCCGTAGCAGCACCAGCAAACCGCTGCGCCGCACCAGCGCCAGTAAGCCGTTACGCTGCACCCTTTCCTTGAGCCCTTTCCTTCTTTCTGGTCTCTTAATCCAGCTGCGAAGACCAAGGATCAATCAAATATTGACCTTCTATTCAGATACCAATACAACACCACGCTGGGTTGGGAGCAACGAGGTGGGTGTGACCCCAGGGGAAGACGTTCGATTCTGATTACAAGCCCGTTCTCTTTAAAGAAAGATTGGACGACTAAAATGATGAGCGTCTATGGAATTGTCCCGGTCTTGAAGCCTATCGTATGCACTTAAATGGATTGTATCTTCTTTACCCTACTATCACGGTGAACACTGTAACATCTTGAAATAAAACAGTAATTTCTTCAAATAAATCCCCCTTAGAAATGTGATACTGAACTTTTGCTACTTTCCCTACTTTTACTTTTTCGTTCTTGATTATATTTCCTAGAACTGTCGTTGTTCTGAACCGAGAACCGTGCGCCATGCGGACATGGACATTTTATTTCTTACATTTTACTATTATTTCGACATTATATCAACAGAATTAAATGCCTATTACATATTTCGTATCTTACTATTTTATAAAACCATCCTGAAACGTTTGTTATATAATTTTACATACTTTTCATGAAATAATTATTTCTTTAATCAATTAAAAATAAAATAGTTTGATACTAAATTTCAGCGACGACTACATGTACCGTACGAGTTACAACCGTATAAGTCTATGTGAACAACTAATTTCTACATGACCACTAAAACTATATACTCGTAAGAGGCTAGCCATATCTTTGTCTAGCATAATATAATTTATTTCTAACATTAGGCTCTCTTTCTAGCCTTATCGTGTACCGTATGTCCGTAATATAATATATAACACATGCTTCTAAATTTAAACAAATAGTCAACATTTAATTCTTTATTCGTATTACTCTAATACTCTCTCTAATAGACGCTAAGCTAATTCAAATCTTAAATTTGTTTCAGAGAAAAACTATATATTTAATTGACGTAATTAGACGTTTTTATTTCTAGTCAGGAATGATCATTTTAGGGAACATTGTTCCGCGTCGCCAACAATACTTTTAATTGTTTTTATAATAGATTTTATCAGATTTTATCATTGTTCTTAAAATACCCCGTCCGCTGTCACCAATTACATCAAAATCAAAAAGTTGAACCGTTCGAAAGGTATCGTTGTCAAAAAAATTCAAAAAGGTTTTTTTATTTCTATTCGGATCAATTTTGATGTAATAAAAAGTTAAAGTTCTAGCACGTTTTACATAAAAATAATTGTGTAAAATAATTGTAAATCTAACATAACGTTCCAGTTTCAGGGAAGTTCCAGGGAAGGCTTGCAAGATCAACAGATTTTTTTAATAGTTTGCTAAAATAACTACCGCTTAAACTATTGATTAAAACTATAAAATAAAACTCACTCAGTTTCGAATTTTATATTGTATAAGAGTTTAAATTTTTCATTATTTATGACAAAAAATTAAGGAAGTTTAAACACTACACATTAATTAAAACTACTCTAACGGATTTTATCGCGTTTAGTTCAAATTATTTTTAATTCCCGACGTTTCGGGTGCTTTCCAGCACCCATCGTCACGGGGGTCTGAGGTGACTGACGTCCTGATGTCAATGTTAACCCAGAGTAAAAATTCTTTAAGTTGACGTGATCGAGGTGTACAATTTGGAATTTTCAAACATTAGGTGTGACTACTTGTTCACGAGCAATAGTTTTAACTAGTCTGCTGACTAAAAAAATTTACTATTCAGACCCATTTTGTCTAATAGTTATATACCTATTTATGAAGGGGAAAGTCCAACAAAAAGATATACTGGTATAGCTTGCGACAACTGATTGGACAAGTACAACCCGCAGAAAGTTTGCCGATGATGACATATGGTAAGGGAAGCGTTGCTATGGGCACTGAGCTGACGTGGTCGTCGGAAGCCTGAAGCCTGGTCGAGACCAACCGACTGGCCTAAGATGGTCTGAAATGATTGATACTGACCGTTCGGGAAACCTAGAAATAAACCTAGCGTAGCGTAATAGCCCGGCGTTGCAATAAACATAGTGAGGAAAGGAAAACTACATGTCTAAGAAATAAAAATATTACGAAGGTATGTGAAGCCCACCAATGGGTCATTCCCTTGGCCTTCAACCTTCTCAGAAATGGGGTAATGTCGGGCCCTAGGAGTATGTATAAAATATTTAAGTTTAACTTTTATTTTCAAGAAAGTTGTTCATTTAAAAATAAAAATAAATTTCATAATATACATATTTATTTTTTTCTTTTTTCTTTCGAAAACTACTTAAATATACACACCGATATAATTAAATTTTCACCTAGATATTCTCGCTATTCCCGATTTAGCAAATACATACATAAACACTCACGCCTGTCACTCAGAGGGGTAGGCAGAGACTACAGACTCCCATTTGGCACGATCCTGACACACCTCTCTCGCCTTCTTCACATCCATACACCTACGCATACATGCTCGTCGGTTAAGGATACTCCGAATTTGGCCCGTTTTCAATAAATCGCCAATTTGGTCGATAAATTTTCGTCTAGGACGTCCCTTTCCGACTCTGCCATTCACTTCTACAACATAAATTTTCTTTGTCACTCTTTCCTCATTCATTCTTTCCACATGACCAAACCACAGAAGCATTCCTTTATTAATCCTGGTCACAACATCATCTTGCAAACCACACTCTTCTCTTATTACACAATTTCTGACCCTGTCACTCAGATCGTTCGTTCTACTCTCGTGCTTCTTCTGCCACACCCAACTTTCACTACCATACGTTAAAGTAGGGACCAACACAGCATTGTGAATTACCATACGTGCCTTTTTCGACACATTTTGACACTTCACAATAGAGTGCAGGGCCCCATTTACACTATTTCCCGCATTCACTCGTCGTTCTATATCCTTATCATATCTCCCATCCCTGCTAAATATACAAACTCATCTACTTGCTCGATCAACTCCCCTTCTATTCTTATTTCACAAATCGTTTTACTTTCTTCTCTTTCAAAAACCATAACCTTCGTATTACTTGCGTTTACTTTCATACCCCTTTCTTTTAATGATCTGTTCATTAATGGAACCATCATTTGCAACTCAGCAGCCGACGACGCAAGAATAACTTGATCATCAGCGTACAAAAGGCATTTGACGGTTAACTCACCCATTCTTAATCCGCATTCTTCAACTTTCAAATTTTGCAAACAACTGTCCATAAATAGGTTGAACAGCCACGGGGAAACCACACAGCCCTGTCTGACACCTTTATGGATGTCAAACCAGTCCGAGTAGACCCCGATGATCCTAACACAAGCACTAGAGTCCCTATAAAGAGACTCCAATGCCTGTATCAAGCCAGCGCTCAACCCAAATGAGTTCAGTGTTTGCCATAGCACATCCCTATCCACTCTGTCATAGGCCCTTTCCAAGTCCATGAACGCACAAAAAACCTTTTGGTTTTTAGCAAAAAACTTCTCCGCGATCATGCGCATGGAAAAGACTTGATCTATACATCCCATTCCCTTTCTAAATCCCGCTTGCACATCCCAAATTTTTCCATCAGTTTCTTTCATGACCCTTTCAATTAGTACCTTAGCATACAGTTTTCTCACAATGCTAAGAAGGCTGGTGCCACGGTAGTTTTCACAGTCCTGCTGCGACAGCGCTGGAGTAGCTACTCCTTCAATTCTATAATGGGAGTTGCTACTCTTTGCTTCTACACTCCATATTCTACACGACAACTACTAAGTTCCTTTCATCCCAATAGCTATTGGGATGAAATGAACTTAGTAGTTGTCGACGGTTTAAGTGTGCTGCTAAACTGCTTAGTAGCTCCAAAATCTAAAATAATTTTATTAATAAATATAACCTCGAAAAAGTCGTCTATCCCACTAATATTTTTCGGTGCGTTCTTTAAAGTATACCCCGTAGTTATAGTGGCGCCACCCTTATTTAACGGTTTTCTATGGACACTTTTTAATACACAGTCTGTACTCCTTACTTCTACACTCCATACTGCAAATAATATCAGATATACAGACTCTGTATAAAAAGTGTCCGTAGGAAAGCGCTACATAACGGTGGCGCCACTGTAGCTACAGTCTAAATTTTAAAGAACTTTTTATTATTTTTTGATTGCACAGACTTTCACCATATTTTTTTACAATAATTATTTTATTGCTTTCAAAATTTTTATTTTCAAAATCACTAGAGATGGGCCGAATATTCGTTTCATATTCGGTATTCGGGAGCTTTACCGAATATTCATATTTGGCTGAATATTCGGCTAAATCACCGCACAATCGTTTAAGTGGTACTCATTGTCCAACTGTATTGAAATGTACGAATTGAGTAATGCCATGTCTTTCATAATTTTACTGTTGAAAATATATTTTATTTATGGGCTAAATATACTTGAAATGTTATGTTTTTGTGTCACTGCGGATTTATTTCACATTATAGCAAATAGAAAGCTTGATAAAACATTTTTGGAATCAAACAAATTAACATTATGTACATTACATAAGTACATTGCACTTTACTTTGGTCATCAGGTTCTCTAAAGTAAGTCCAAATAGTAGATCACCTGCCACTCATTTTTATTGAATAACTATCAATTTTCACTAAGAATAACACAAATATATATTTTTTCTCCCCGAAATAGTCAAAACATATGAATATGTGTCGGCAATTTGCTCAGTACTAGATGACGTAATAACATGTCTGATGTGGCGGGCGACCGAGGGCTAGGGTCCAGCGCTAAACCACGCGCTTTACGGCAACAAGTTTCGATATAAATTGGTTAGGTACTGAGGTGATCCTGCCGCATAATGTTCGGCCGAATATTCGGTTCGGTTAAAGATTTACCGAACTTTCGGCCGAATATTCGTATTCGGTGAAATCCATATTCGGCCCATCTCTAAAAATCACTCTCAAAGTATTTTACGGTGATTTAACATACCCCGTAGCTACTCCAGCGATGTAGTGGAGAGTTTTTGGACTGTTATTTACTGCTTACAGATGGACACTTTTTCAACTATTCTCCTATGGAAGTCGGTACTCCTTACTTCTACACTCCATAGTTTATTTGTTTATAGTCAACATGGAGGTTAGAGAACAGGAGAACGATCGTCGTAGAAAATAGTGTCCCAGAAATATGGACACAATAAGTGAGGCGCTGCGATCACTAAGTTCGCTCAATAAAAGTCATTTTCAGTCTATTTTCTGATCAGATGCTAAATCACTTGCACATCCACGCACAATAAAACATTTCACCATTTTTTAATGTTTCTTTTTGTCAAAAATTTAAAAATTACGGAGCATAAAAATTTTCTCACCAATGCCACGAAGATTATTCAACTAACTTCATCTACTTGTAATCATAAACAGCTAACTTCGCAGCCTCTACTCACCGACGGTAGCGCCGCTATAAATTCTACAAATTTTCAAGAACGGGCTAGTTATGCTTTAGTACGTAGCGATCGTTCTCCTGTTCTCTAACCTTCATGATAGTCAACCAAATCTAAGACATACCTTTTTACGTTTCACATTAATCATTCCGCAATAACTTTGCACAAGCGTACTCACACTATTTAAAATAACCTTTTACGTAAATTCGAAGAATTTTGAAGTTATCTATATTTCATTACAACGTGTATAGATTTTTTTATCACAAACAAAGCAAAATATTAAAAAATTACCAGTATCTACTTTTTTACTTGACGTCGTTTCAATGATATGTCTATGGAGTGTAGAAGTACGGAGTACAGACTTTGTATTAAAAAGTGTCCATTAAAAACCGTTAAATAAGGGTGGCGCCACTATAGCTACGGGCTAAATTTTGAAGAACGTGCCAAAAATTATTAGCGGGATAGACAACTTTTTCGAGGTTATATTTACTAGATAAAACTATTTTAGATTTTAGAGCTACTGAGCAGTTTAGCAACACACTTCAAACCGTCGACAACTGCTAAGTTCATTTCATCCCAGTAGCTACTCCAGCGTTGTTGTGGAGAGTTTTTGAACTGTTATTTACTGCTTACAGATGGACACTTTTTCAACTATTCTACTATGGGAGTTGGTACTCCTGACATCTACACTCCATAGACATGTTTGAACAATTAAAACTCATTGTTATGCGAATAACCAGCAAAAACATTCAAATAATCGGTATATTTTTTACCGAATAATCGAATCATTAATGTATTAATTGTATTAAATTTTCATTATTAAAATTCCTTAAACTACATGAATTATGAATAAAACAAGTTTTTTTAACTTTCTGAATATAAATTTGTGTTGGAAAAACTCTCAAACAAGGCCGCGCTTAAAAAAAATTACTACGTAATTTCAATCTCGCGCATTTTCGGGAGTTTGCTTATGCAAAAGTGGTAGAAAAAAAGTTGATTATGGATGACTTTGAAAGAGACATTAATTTTGACTGCATTATTTAAAATCAAATAATAATTAATTTAAACAACGACAGCTCAGCTAATTGTACTGAAAGTGATTGAATAAATTTATTTTTAATCTAGTTTCAATCTTAAATTTTTATAACTGTGCCTCTAGAAATAAGCAGTAACAATAATTACGAAAAACTGAAAAATTATCTGCTTCTAATTTATTCTGGTATTATTCAAATCAACCTACAAATGATTACCAACTCTAAATAACCAAAAAAAAGAAAAAAGATTTTTTTTAAGAATCGAATATTGTACGTTTCCATTTTTTGGTTGGCATGCTTGGTGCAATAAGTCTGACAGCTGTCAAAATTTTTTCTTAGATTTGGTTGACTATGATAATACGTTTTAGAGAGAATATTAAAATCAGAATTCAATATATTGCAATGTTAAAATTGTAAGGACATGATGATAATTATTATGACTGATAATCATCTCTAGTAAAATTTAGAAATTTGACTAGATCGTAAAAATTAAACACATTCGTAATCATTAAGCGATCTAGTAGACATTTGCCGAATTTAGTGTTTGGCGAAAATGTACAAAGCACGTTTTTGATATTTTCTATAGATAAATTTTGAAAAGTTTATTCATTAACCTTGGAAAAATATATATTTCTGTAACAATTGCCATTTGGTATTTTAGTAATTCAGATATTAAACAAAAAATTATTTCGAATATTGATATATTTTTCAAACACATATTTTACACATGATTTCTCATTGGATATTCCATTCAGTTAAATATAATCTCAAGAAACAGTTATTCTATTACAACTTACAGCCTGTGAGTGATTACCACGTTTGGAGCTTATATTTTCTTCTTCAGTGTTGTCATTGTAGCCTCGTTTTTTCTTGTTAATCATTTTCACAGGATAACACTTACACCGGTAAATGTTATCCTGTAAAAATGATTAACTCTAAATGATGAACTAATGTTTTGTATAATATTTCTATACGTGGAATTGCGTTGTCCTTCAAATATCTTTTGTGATGTATGGACAAGTCAGCCTGAAAAAAATATTTTAGGGATATAACTATTTTTGTAGGCAGGAAAGTGTGTGGAACACCGGTACTTAAAGTCCTTCAGAAGCTCTTCAATTACGTCCTCCATGGTGGCACTACTCCGGAGGCGTGGAGAGAAGCGCGGTGGTCTTATTCTTTAAAAAAGGCGACAACGCTCTCTTGAAGAACTACAGATCGATTTCCCTTCTGAGCCGCGTCTACGTGCTGTTTTCGAGAGTCATTACGAATCGACGACTTCCAGCCTCCCGAACAAGCCGGTTTCCGAAAAGGCTTCAGTACCATAGACCACATACATTATACGATTGTACAGAAGACCGAAGAGTACAATCTGCCACTTTGCCTGGCGTATGTGGACTATGAGAAAGCCTTTGATTGCGTCGAAATTTGGGCGGGGCTACAGTCCCTTCAGCGGTGCCAAGTTGACTGTCGGTATATCTAAGTGCTGAAGTGTTTGTACAGTAGGGCTACGATGGCTATCCGAGTACAGAACAAGAGCTCGAAACCTATCCAACTGCAGAGAGGTGTAAGACAGGGTGACGTTATATCCCCGAAACTCTTCACCGCTGCGTTGGAAGACGTTTTCAAGCTACTGGACTGGAAAGGATACGGTATTAACATCAATGGCGAGTACATCACTCACTTTCGATTTGCCGACGATATAGTCCTTATGGCAGAATCGCTGGAGGACTTTAGCACTATGCTCCATGACCTCAATGGTGCCTCCCAACGGATAGGTCTTAAGATGAACATGGATAAAACTAAAGATCATGTTTAATGTCCATGTCACACCTATGCCGGTAGTTGTTGGGAGCACTATGCTCGAAGTTGTTGACGAGTACGTTTACCTGGGACAAATAGTCCGACTAAGTAAGTCCAACTTCGACCGAGAGGTCAATCGACGGATTCAACTCGGCTGGGCAGCGTTCTGGAAATTACGACACGTCTTCTCGTCAGGTATACCTCAATCTCTGAAAACTAAAGTGTATAACCAGTGCGTGTTGCCAGTGATGACTTACGGATCTGAGACGTGGTCCTTCACTGCTGGCCGTATGAGGACGCTTAAGGTCGCTCAGTTAGCGAACGATGGAGAGGGCTATGCTCGGAGTTTCTCTGCGTGATAGACTCAGAAATGAGGATATCCGCAGTAAAACCAGAGTAACCGACATAGCCCAACGGATTAGTAAGCTGAAGTGGCAATGGGCCGGCCATATAGCTCGAAGAGCCGATAACCGATGGGGAAGAAAGGTTCTCGAGTGGCAGCCTCGTACCGGTAGGCGTAGTGTAGGGCGACCCCCACTAGATGGAGTGACGACCTGGTAAGATATGCAGGAAGTCGATGGATGCAAGTGGCTCAGGATCGTGCTTTGTGGCATTACTTAGGGGAGGCCTATGTTCAGCAGTGGACTTGTGAAGGGCTGTAATGATGATGATTGTAAGATAATGTTTCCAATGATAACTGTAATGTACTGTTTTGCGATTTTATTTCACTTAATGATGACTCTAAGACTTGTAATTTATTTGTTTGATCGAAAACAAACTTGGAAATCATAATACGCACCTCTTCCATAAAACTACTTATGTAATTCATTTTCCCGCTTTCTCTTCATGCGACCAATGCTCACATTGATGTTGCTTTCTGCTTTTTGTAGGTCGGATACACTTCCACCTACGCTCTCTGAATCAGTCTCCGATGCATGTACGTTTTGTGGAGGGGTAGATAATTAATTTTGTAAATTATCTTACAAATAACAAATTACTTTCTATTTGTTCTTTCATTCACTAAATTATAAAATTGTACTTTTGTTCATATGACAATAAGTTAATCTAATAACCTACTTAATTACTTTACTTTCTTGACCAATCAAACATGTACGGAAACGATGTGATTTTCTTCACAAACAAAAATCCTATTCCATTCAGTAACGTGTGTACATTCACGACACAAAATAAATTGTAATTTAGCACTTTTATATAAAGCTCACCGAAATAGAACAGACAATATGTTTTTTAAATTCTTTATAGCACAGTGCTGCCAACAAGTCAATGTCAATTTCTTGATTCCGCGTAAGGGATTGACAACTGTCAACTAGTGTAAAGTTAATGGCCACCAACGGTTTAATATTATATCTAATTGATTATTATTTAGAAGTTATAATATTAATATTAATAGTTGGTCTAGTGACAAGTTTTTTTTATACTACCTAGTATGTAAACAGGAATACGGCCGTGCGTGTGTGTAATGTTGGTACAATTTGATATTGAGATGGTCACCCTATTTGTTTGTGATTGGTTATTTTCGGGGAATACCCTGAATTTGTCTTAGCTATTATGTATCCAAATTTAGAATAGCAAGCAATAGGTTTAAATGTATTCTATTATGAATAATGACTACCGCAATTATCTGTGTTGTACTGACTAAATAGTTCAGATAAATTCCGATTATTCCTTGGTCACTTTCACTTTGTACAACTTCTCCTGTGCTTGTTTTGTAAAATGGGTAAACATTGTAAATATATCAAGCATTAATATCTTGATGAATGGGAAAAACTGCCAGCATTTAAAAGTAAGTAAAAACGAAAGTACCATTTTATATTAATGTTTTGTGTGATGTAGGTAGGTATAATATCTGTTACTATGTCTTACTACTTCCAGACCTGTGTTCCAGACTAAATTAGAAGTCGTGGTTTTTAGTTTCACATACATTTTTTTTAATATTTACCCAGTCTAGTTAAGATGTATTAGCTAGATTGAAACTGCACAAATAGCAAGAAATATGATATGGTTATCAACCACCAGTACCATACCTATCTGTTACATACAATATATGCATACCTACTGCCTAGTGTATTATTGAGTTCAATTTCTTTTACAGATTGGCTTAGTCGAGCACCTGTTGTACTGACGGATAGTGGTAAAGGTGAGGCATTTTGTAAATTATGTATCATACCACTCCGTGCGCACAAAACGGATTTAGAAAAGCACATGAAAACTAAAACACATTAAGACAAAGAGTTCAAAAAAGTAACCCAAGCTTGCATCATTTGGCTACTCCTCAATTAGTAACAGTTCATCAAAAGAAAAAATAATAGATGTACAAATACGTAAAGTAAGTACGCAGCATCGATCATCTGACAGATGTGTTAAAAACCTGTGGGACAGGGAGTCCTCTTGAAAACATTCAATTACATAGATCAAAGTATTCGGCCATTATAAAAATGTTCTAGAACCAGCCATGCTCAAGGAACTTTTAGAAGAAGTTGGTAACCAGAGCTACTCTAGTATACTGGACGAATCCACTGACGTAATAACAGAAAAGTACATGGCATATTGCATCCGATACTATAATTCAAAACTAGAAAAAACATTTGTTGATTTTTTAGGCTTTCAAGAAGTATTTGAAGCAACAGCTAGTGGCCTTTATACATCATTAAAGAGTTTTATGTCTAAAATGGGTTTGAATCTTCAAAATCTAATTGCAATAGGAACTGATGGAGCAAGTAACCTTTGTGGCAAACAAAACTCCCTTTTCACTCTCTTACAAGCAGATATACCCCATTTACAGCTATTGAAATGTGTGTGTCACTCCCTTAGTTTATGTGCCTCCAAAGCGTGCACGGAATTGCCGTCTTGTCTGGAATATTTACTTAGGGAAACCAGAAATCGGTTTGCCCACAGTCCACTGCGAATGAAAATATATCACACCTTATTTGAAACCATTAATGATGGTAAAAAAAAACCTTGAAACTAACTCAGCTATCCGCAAGTAGATGGCTGGCGTTTCATTCAGCAGTTAAAACAAGCATCAATTGCTTGGCTTAAGCTAAAAACTCACTTTAATGTGGTGAAGTCATCAGAAAGATGTTATACAGCAAGGGAGCTTGCTGCCATGTATAATGATGATACAAATTTATAATATTTGTTGTTTTTGTCTCCGATATTAAAAAAGTAACAAATGTTAATATTGTATTTTAAGCAAGTGATGCAAATATCACAAAAATATATAGCGATCTTCGGATACTTTCTTTTGTGACGTGTTTTCAAACCAATATTTCTGAGAAGTCAAAGTCAAAAAGTTGAAAATGCCTCTGTATCAATGCTCCATGAAGCAGATATTGCAGCTGTTAGGCGAGCTTTAGAAAAGGCCGGAGCTCCATTTGAAAATTCACTGCTTCCACTGGACTCAATCGACTTTGGAGAAAAGTTTAATGATTTACTTGCAAAAAAGACTGTTTTTGCGGACAAAGCCAAAGAAGTGAAGCAACGATGTTCTACTTTTCTTGTACGCTTAGTAAGAGAATTAGTTGACAGGTTACCGCTTAATGTGTCGGTGGTGGAAAAAAATGAACCTTTTGCACCAAGCCGCGTATGCCTCTCAACCGGCAAACCCAACATTAAATATTTTCCCTGGCAGTTAGGTGATCCTAATATTGACCGAGAAGCTGTTATGAACCAATGGCGCATATTAAGCACTATGCGCATTGAGGAGATAATCGGAACCGCTGCTTCTCCTAATGACATTGTAAATTTTTGGATACAAGTGCTAAAAATGAAGAATGCTGGTGGAAGCCTGATGTTTAAAGAACTAGCAGAGTTTTCGATACTATGCCTTTCATTACCTTTGAGTAATGCCGTCGTTGAAAGAATTTTCAGAGTAATGGGGACAATCAAAACAAAATTAAGGAATCGCATGCAACTACCCATGCTTATCGCAATTCTTAGGATTCGTACCCATATGAATGTAAGAGGTTTGTGTTGTAACAACTTTCAACCAAGCAATCACATGGTGAGTTTGCACGCTGGCAGAAAAATGTATGTCTCCGGTGGATCTTGCGCCAGTACTAGCACATCAACTACTACTGAAGACGGCGAAAGTCTTGGTGATGCCTTATTATTGCTAGCAGAGGAGGAAACAGAATAATCCTAATTTTTGTTTATTTATCTATGTAGTTTTTAAAATGTTAACTTTAATTTCATTTACGTGTTTTAAAGATGGCTTATGCCTATTTATCAGTGTGTTATGGACATATTAAAAATAAATTAATAAAAACAGTATTTTATTTTATTCATATTGATTGACAACTGAAATTCGGCGATTAGGCTACTTCAAGCATGAGAAACGGCGACATTAGGGCCAGCGCTGTTGGCAACACTGTTTGTCTCTAGTTTTAAACTAGCTTGCTACATATTTATTTATCTATGGTATAAACACAGTAATCTATGGGAGTTTGTTTGTATCATATAATTTTGATTCCGGATTTGGATTTCCTAAATAAATAGTTAAATAAATAGTAATTTACTGCCTATATAGTAGATTTATTTAGTGTTGAGGAGTATCTGTAAAGCTTCTAACACAAAGGTAAGATTTTAAATTGTACATTGCATTTTTAAAGCTTTTCAATGATCCAACGCCTCAACGCATACATTGTAATTTTAGGTTAATTATTAATTACAATAATATTTTAGTATAGTTTAAGAAATTAATCTTTATTTTTTGACCTTAATAACAAAATTTGTGATTATTAAATGATCCGTGGTGAGCAAAGATTATTAGGTTTTTATATTTCGGCTAAATGAATCTCACTCAAACTTACACCGTTCACAAAATGCGTCTGTAATATATAATCATAAACAAAAAAAAAAATAACTGTGTTCAAATAACATACTACATGTTAAATTTATATAAACAATAGAACATTGTGAAACAACATACTTCAACGAAAATTCCAGAATGTCAAGTCAAGAAGACGCACCTTTGCCAGAGGGTTGGGAGATGCGAACTAGCCGATCAACGGGGATGACGTACTTTCTCAACATTTACACAAAAAAGTCGCAATGGGAACGGCCTGAAGCACCAGCTGATCCTGGGGAAGTTCGATGCAGCCACATCTTAGTTAAACATGCTGAAAGCCGCCGCCCTTCTTCATGGCGTGAAGAAACAATCACCAGAACCAAAGACGAGGCTATGGACTTGCTTAAAAGTTACCGTAAGCAGATAGTTACAAATGAATCAACATTTGTAGATATTGCAACAAAATATTCTGATTGTTCATCTGCAAAACGTGGCGGTGATCTTGGAATGTTTGGACGTGGACAGATGCAACAGCCATTCGAAGAAGAAGCATTCAAACTTAAAGTTGGTCAGCTGAGTAAACCAGTAGAAACGGAATCAGGCTATCATATTATTTTAAGAACAATGTAGTGAGTTTACAGTACAATCTCAGAAACTGTTTTAACTTTAAAAATGACTTCTATCTTATCTTTGCCTAATGAAAGAGTACCTATGTATTTTTTAATAGTATACACATTTATGTACATAAGGCTGTACCACTTCAAAACCCAGTAAGTGAAGAAAAAGTGGTTTACGTTTAAAATCTTACAAAGTAATTCTCTACAGAAAGATAAAAACACCTGCAATAAATCCAAAAAATTAAATAACCAGAATTTTTAATATCTTAAATCCTTTAATATTCTCATCACCATTACAACCTTTCACAAGTTCATTGCAGAATAAAGGCCTCTCCCAAGGAATGCCACAAAACTTGGTCCTGAGACACCTCAATCCATTGATTTCCTGTATGTCTTACCAGGTTGTCACTCCATCTAACTATAGGGCTATATTGGTAACATACTGCTTACTTAGTATTACAATAAATACCTGTATCGGAAAAATATTTTTTGTAATATTTTGTGAGATTATAATAACAATAAATAAATAAATGCACACAGCTCCAATTAAAAAGGTTATAAGCAAAATAGACTTTATGTAGTAATTGTAGAAGAAAATTAAGTACATCACAATTAATTAGTCTTTTACATGGTAGTGTCACACTGCAGCATAAAATAGAGATAGAATGAATGATGTGACCTGACTAGTTTAGGACTACACTTACAGAAAAAAGTCCATATAATATGTCCCACTGCTGTGTACAGGTCTCTTAAGATTTCTAAGCGGATTACCGCAGTGCTGCTTTAGTTTGCTAGCAGAATTCCCATACCATGAATCATTTTGTTATTCTTTAATTTTCCGGACTATACTAGGTTTCATAAAGATATTTCTCTTCACAGCTGGCAGTAATCTTATAGGGATAATAACCAACCTTATGATCTTTACATTAAGCTATACCAGATGTACATTTCCAAGGTTACCATTGTTAAATGTATTTTCCTTACTATTCTAAGCCAGTGCTTGACTTCTATTTCACCTGATGGTGATGTAGCCGAGGATAGCAAAGCACGCTGACTTAAAGCTATACACATTGTAATTTGATGGAAAGACAGTTGCTGGCAACTTACTCCACTACTTTCGTACCAAAGATGAAGCAAACCTTTTGGTTTGTATAAAAGGTGAATGACTTCTGATATTGCAATTACTAAGCCGCAACTTGAAGATTGAATGCATTTCATATGTGGTAGAGCCACGCTGTAGCTATATTATGGTTGTAGCACGAATGGGTCACCTCGACCGGGCGAGGACCACACTCTAAAAGAGTACCAGTGTAAAATAGCAGCTTAATACTGCTGTGTATAGTTTGGTGAGTGTAGAGACCCTTTTTTACTGGGTACAAGGCATTCTACCTTAGTCCTCAGGGGTGACAATGCATCTGCGTTTTGATTCTTAATTAAGGATAAATGTAGATGTCTATGGACCATAGCATCCACTTACCATCAGGTGGAATGTGTGCTCGTTTGTCACCCTTATTCTATAAAAAATGCATTTGATGCTGCTGCTAGTCACTGATCTGTGTATTATATGTAGGTTGGAATGGTTATATCGCAATATAGAGAAGAATATGAGAATTATTGTAAAAAATTCATCACACCAGATATTTTAATTAGTGACATTATTATTTCCTATGTAAAAAAAATTACTGCAGACCTAATGCAATAAAACTTAAAGCATTTTCTGCCTGTCCTTCCTAAGCATAGTGAAATAATGCTAACGATGTTTTGTAAGTCAAAACCTAACAGGACAAGAGCATGATACCCATCCATCTATTACATCCTATTAAAGTCCATTGGTGAACATAGGCCTCCTCAATAGATTGTTTCGTAAGATTACATTTAACTTCATTACCACGCTCAGCAGGCAGGTTGTCAACTGCAGTTTTTGTTATTTTGAGTTGTTATCAGTAATATGCTGCTTCCCATCTCCTGCTTCATTTCCCTCTGTCGCCTCTTATGACACCTATGGGATAAAAAGGGGTAGTGGATTCTCTTACGCCGCCACTGTACGGCACTTAATAGCAATTATGACTGCAAGAGTATTATCATCATCATTACAGCCCTTCATAAGTCCATTGCTGAAGGCAGGGCTCCTTCAAGGAATGCCACAAGGAAGTCTTGAAACACTTGCATCCATCAACTGCATGTCTTACCAGGTCGTCACTCCGTCTAGTGGTGGGACGCCTTACACTTTGCCTGCTCATACGAAGCTGCCACTCGAGAACATATCTTCCCTATCTGTTGTTGGTTTTTCGAGCTATATGGCCGGCCCATTGCCACTTCAGCTTACTAATCCGTTGGGCTATATTGGTTACTTTGGTTCTACTGACATCCTCGTTTTTAAGTCTTATCACGCAGAGAAACCACAAGCATAGGCCTCTCCATAGCTCGCTGAGCGACTTTGAGTTTTGAGTTTAAATAATTTTTTTTCAATTTTAAATTCGGAATTATCGTGATAATTATTCTTACATCCAATTAGTTCACTTCCAGTTACTATTGGATTTGGTCTACAGTAATTATACCTAGAAATTAAAAAGTTGAAGAATTCTCTTACAATTTTACTGCTTTTATTTGTATACCTAGAATTATTTTTAAATAAGTAAGTGTGACAAGAAGTGTACCTAGTCAACCTGATGGTAAAACTATACTGCGGCGCATATTAACTAGGTAGGTCTATTATCCTCGAATAAAAATTAAAATGCGTTGTCACCTCTGTTTTATTCTATTTTATTGTACTATATGGAATACCACAGCAATAGAACAAGTTTTATTTACCACTTACTTTTATGTTATGAACAATTTGTTTGTTGCCAGCGATGACACATGGAATTGAGGCATTTTCTATCACCACTGACCTTATGAGGAGGCTCAAGGTCGCCCATCAAGCAATGAAGACTTAGTAGTGACTGTAAATACAGACGTAGCTCAACAAATCAGTAAGCTGAAGTGGCTATGGGCTGGCCATATATCTTGAAGAACCAAGTTATGTGGTAGTGCCATGCTGCAGCTATATTATGGTTTCACAGAATATCAGAGTAAAATAGCAGCGTAATGCTGCTGTGTTTCGTATGGTGAATGTAGAGACCGGATACCCTGTTTACTGGAAACAAGGCATTCCATCTTAGTCCTCAGGGGTGAAAACTCATCTACATTTTGATTCATAATTGAGGATAAATGTAGATTTGCTAGTTTGTCACACTTATTCTATAAATTGAAAACCGTTGTGGAGAAAAGTTTATCCAGTGGCAGCCTCGTACTGGTAAGCGAAATGTAGGGCGGCCCTCGGTTAAATGGGAGTGACGACATGATAAAAGATGCTGGAACTCGATGGATGCACATGACTCAGGACCGTGCTTGTGACTTTACTTGGAGGAGGACTATCTCCAACTGTGGACGTAGTGATGAACTGCAGTGATGATTGATGTACAGGAATGTGAATTGAATAAAGGAATTTATTGCCAAATACTTTCCACATGGGGCTGTACCTAAACAGTTCAGAACTGATCACGGTGTCTCCCACGGAACAGGAAGAAAATAACTTTTTTTGTTTTCTTCTCCTATAGTAGAGAGGGTATGTCTTAACAACGTATCACCACCAGTGTTAGTGTGGCTAACATTGGACAATGGTAAAATTCTAGATTTCATCTCAATGTCAGGTTTCCCGATTTTGACGCTGCTCTCCATCACGTTCCTGGGTTTTACGTCTGGCAAGTCTCAGATAGTTATAACGCTTCGAAGGTTATGGGCCCCTAGCATTTGCCCCGGGATTAATAAATATACCTTTTGACGCGACTTATGTAAATTTATAACGTAATCAGTAATAAACTCATTTCTACATCTATGTTCTAGATACATATAAAAAAAATTGAAGTGTCTGTCAATAATATCAAAATAACTGCCTTATATTGGCGCTGAGGGGGTGTTATTTGCATCCCATTTAGACTTGAATAAACATTTTTATATACCTCGAAAAACCTACAACCCTATAGAAAAAAGTTCTCGAGTGGCAGGCTCGTACCGGTAGGCGTAGTGTAGGGCGACCCCCCACTAGATTTTTATTTATTTATTTTATCTTCAAGGGAAACATACATAATTTTAGTCTATTACATAACACATATTAATCTTACATTTAACAATAAAGTTTCCACAGTTAAGTTACGCATCGACAACAAGCGAACACCATGACATACTTAGGTGTGCAAAAACTAAAGTGAATTTAAGTCAAAGTAATGTGTAATATTAAAGTGAAATGATAATTTAGCTATTACTTTAATCCATTACAGCTTCAATTTCCTTTTTAAACTGTCCCATATGACAGAGAAAATATTATTATATTATTTATTTATTTATTATATATTTGACAGGCCTGTTGGTCTAGTGGTTAGTGACCCGACTGCTATGCCGGAGGTCGTGGGTTCGATTCCCACCCAGGTCAAATGTTTGTGTGATGAGCGCGATCATTTGTTCTGTGTCTGGGTGTAATTTATCTATAATATTTATGTATTTAGAAATATATAAGTATGTTTATCGGTTGTCTAGTACCCATAACACAAGCTCTGCTTAGCTTGGGACTAGATGGCGTTGTGTGATAGTTGTGGGATATTATTATTATTATTATTATTATTATTATTATTGGGTTTACCAGCGATTTTTCATTACGTACGTTACATAGATTTATATATATTTACATAGATGGAGAGACGACCCGATAAGACATGCAGAAAGTCGATGGATACAGGTGGCTCAGAACCGATACGTGGTAGAGCCATGCTGCAGTTATATTAATGGTATAGTTGTAGCACGAATGGGTCGGCTCGACCGGGGAAGGACCACGCTCTCACAGAATACCAGCGTGAAATAGTAGCTTAATGCTGCTGTGTTTCGTATGGTGAGTGTAGAGAACCGAAGACCCTTTTTACTGCATTTTGATTTGTAATCGAGGATAGATGTAGATGTCTATGGACCGCAGCAACCACTTACCATCAGGTGGACTGTGTGCTCGTTTGTCACCCTATCTAATTAAAAAAACCTTGCTTTGTGGCAGTCCTTGGGGAAGGCCTATCTTCAGCAGTGGACTTGTAAAGGGTTGTAATGATAATGATGAAACATTTTTAAAATTTTTGTCAGTCTATCTTTTCGGGCTTAATCATAAGAATGGCTGAACTATAGAAATACAAAAAAACTTATATCTATGGGCGAACGATGGTGATGAAACTTAGAAAGAAGAGGGATGCAGTGAGGGCTTATATTTACCGACTTCAAAAAGAAGGAGGTATTAAATTCGACTTTGTTTTTTTTATGGGTATACCTCATAACATTTCTCTGGGTGAACCGATTTTGATGGTTCTTTTTTTATCTGAAAGCTGGTGCTTCTCGTGTGGTCCTAATTAATTTAATCAAGATCTGACCAGTAGTTTTTAGATTTATCTTAAATAATGCGTATTTAATCGGCTACGAATACATTGATTCGGTCGTATTGAAATCAGTTGTATAGTTTTTTTTTTATTTCACCACTTGTTATCCGAAAAACTTGGAGATATTTTTTTGAGAACGCGAAAAATTTAACCCTTGTGGGTGAAATGTAACTATTAAGATGACGTTCTCGTAGTAAATATGACTAATATTACGGATTTTATCGCGCTTAATAAATTTATAAGGAATCATCATAGAAATCGTTTCTACCTGTTTTTAACCCATAACACATTATGGTACTTTAAATCTCAAACTGGAAACGCGGGAGACCAAGAGGGTGGGCGCGAGGAACGAAGTTAGTCTGTTTAAGCAGAGTCGAATAAAAACATGTTCAAGTTAAAAAAAGTTAAGCTTACAGCCTTATATACATCCCACAGCTGAGCATATGCCTCTTAACAATATAATTCTTTCGATACAAGAAATAATCTAATATAAGTCAAGTTGGTGTTATTAAAGATAATTGATATATCGTAAGATTCGGGTTTTTTTTTATAGCATTGGGTGACAAAGAAGCACACAGTCCACCTGATGGTAAGTGGATGCTGTGGCCCATAGATATCCACATTTATCCTCAATTAAAAACCAAAATGAAAATGCTTTGTCACCCCTGAGGACTAAGATAGAATGCCTCGATTCCAGTGAAAGGGGTCTCCATTTCTCTATGCTCACCATACGAAACACAGGAGCATTACGCTGGTATTCTGTGAGAGCGTAGTCCTGCCCCGGTTGAACCAACCCATTCGTGCTATAACTATAATATAGATGAGCGCGGCATTACCACTTACGACTTGTTATATTTTGGTGTAAGTGCTGATTCGATTACTAGCTCAGTATCTTCAAAGTCCTAATAATGAAGTTTTTTTACCTTTCAAAATAAATATAATTCATACATATAACAAACACACACCTGTCACCCAGAGCGGTAGGCACAGACTATGGACTTCCATTTGGCACAATCCTGACACCTCACTCGCCTCCTTTATATCCATATATCTACGCATACACGCTCGTCGGTTAACCGTGAGTTTGCACTGACGTGATTTTTACAAAAAAAAAAACATGTTTTAAACACTGTTTCTGTCAATGTATCAAAAAGCTTTTGCATAGTCAAAGAACATGTTGTAGTGTAATATGCGACTATTTATTGTACACTACGTATTTTAACTATATTATATCTTTATAACTACAGAAACAAAATGTTTGAAAACAAATTTGTAGAAATATTGTCATGTTGAAAGATAAGTTTGAATATCTGTTGAAAATTTTACAAAGTTTTTGTGATTGCGATCGCCACCATCAACAAAACATGTTGTTTGATTTATTTTATACGATTTGTTTCAAAACATTACGTGTTGGATGTTTCTCAGTGCAAACGTACTGTAAGGTTACTCTCAATCTGGTCCATCTTCAATATATCGCCAATTTGGTAGATAAACTTTTGTCTAGGGCGTTCCTTCCCGACTCTGCCGTTCACTTCTGCAAAATAGATTTGCTTTGTCACTTTCCTCGTTCATTCTTTCTACATGACCAAACCACCGAAGCATTCCTTTCTCAATCCCGGTCACATCATCTTGCAAACCACACGTTTCTCTTATAGCAAAATTTCTCACCCTGTCATTCAGATTCATGCCTAAGATACTCCTTAATGACCGCATTTCTACAGCATTAATTCTACGATGTTTTTTTGCCACACCCAACTTTCACTTCCATACATAAAATAATTAAACGTTTAAAGTAATCTTTACTATTGAAAGGTACAAGTCTCGGCCTGAACCAATATTTGTACAATACCATAGACGCATGTTGGTCTTGACATTAACGGCTGGTGTAAACGAAATTATTATGTATCCATCTTTTGGATGCCGATACAACGGAACGTAATGATGAAAAAAAAACAAATGCTTCAAAATGAAATGCAAAAGGAATCCACAGTACTTACTCTACGTTGATTATTTTAATACTTGTTTTTTTTTTTAGCGAATATACTGATCGCTGTTCCAGTGCTAACGCCGAATAATAAATACCTAGTTCGAAAGATTAATAGTTGTAAGGAAAAGTAGATGGAATAATAGTAGAAGGACTAATAATTGGATTTTCGTACGTAACAATGTTAATTTGTGTATTAGAAAATGTCTGCTTATAACAAATAATTAAAACGTTAAAACAATTGTGATTGCTGTAAAGTAGGGTCGTTGCGCTGGTTTTCGGGCTTTTAGTGGAGTTGTCAATTTTAAGGTACTATAAAAAATAATAGCGATTATGTTGACCTAGTGTTGTTAATGTTAATTTATAGCTTATATAATGTAGTTTTCATTTTGATAACTCATTAATGCTACAAAAAGAAATCTATTTTTTATAATAAATTTTGATGTGAAAAATATGCAAAACGCTAGTTTTCGGCCCCAAATTTTAGATTTCGGCCTACAAGAATTTTAGTTTTCGGCCACTGTATTAGAAGAGGTACTATAAACTTAAAAGTGTTTTTGTAAAATCAGAAAATGGCAAAACGGTTTGGGAAATCGGTGTATTTAGTTTTCTCAATCGGTGATTGCGATTTTTTAACCGTGACGTTATTTTTTTCTTTTTGGGTGTGTTTTTGATATAAAATAATAACCATGATTAATTATTTCTCTTTGAATCATAATCTAATAATAAAATCTTTTAAATATAGCAATCAAATATTCTCATTTACGAGTATTTTGTACTTCTTCATAAGTATTTTAGTTTAACAAAATCTGTTACCATATCTAACCACTCTCATCTCTAACCAAGAGGAGCCATCTGAAGAAAAAAAAATTCTTTTTGAATCTTCTTCCTAAAACGCAATGTGAATAAAATATTTGATATGATAAGATGAAATGGCCATAAACGTAAACTAAGATAGTATTCCATTTTCTGCCGCCGTATTCTTTCATACAATTTTAAGTTGGCCGAAAACTAAATTGTATATATTTTAGAGTCAATCCAGTTTTCGGCCACGACTGAAATGGGTATTTTGTTTCATCACTAACTGTTCAAATTGCAGTACTTGGTGGCCGAAAACTGAAAGTTAGTGTCTACGCACGCTACGATTCAATATAAGTAAGAAAGATGAGTTATAGTACGTAACCAAATAAACGAAAGAGACAAAGTATTTAGGGTAAACTCAGGCTACTTTTCGGGGCCCCGGGCGTCGGGGGCTACGTCGTGGCCCCCGGCCACCGTAGGCGCGGGCCTGTGGACGGCGAGCAATGGGTAGCTCGCCGTCCGTCCGTCTAACGACGACAGGCCGTGTCGACGGCGCGTTTTGTTCCACGCGCGCCTCAAAGAGCTGTCAGCAGCGTGAAGGGGCCCGCAAGGGCCGACGCCTGCCGGGGCTGCGGGCTGTTCGAAAGAGATCCGCGGCTCCGGAACGTAAGGGCACTGATGGTTTTTAGTCAGTAAAAGTCTGACACTCCCTTAAGCTCCACCCAGAGCGAAAGGCGTCATTAGATGATTTTCCATCCGCAAAAAAAAAGGCTACTTTTCGTCCGCATGGCCGACAACCAAATAATGGGACAATTTTATGTGTCACTTTTCGGCCACTTAATTTATTAACTTTATCAATAAATTATTATAATAATCAGTGTCAAATAACTATATTAGGTTATTTATACAGTGAAATATAAGCACAATATTAAGTAATTATATTAAATACAGCACGAAACTTACTTTTGAATGGAACGCTCGCCACTATTTTTTTTGCTCGATCTTACCCGTTTTGATAGCTTCAGTGTCGGCGTCAAACTAAACTATTTATTATAAATCGCGTGTTGTGTTTACCTGATTAATTAATGCTACCAGATATAGTGAAACTATTTACAAATGCATTAAACTGTATTACTTACGATAATATTTATTAAAATTGTTATTAAATCAAATTTACTGCTTCAGCTCGTGCCAAAGGCCGAAATCTAGACCCGGCCGGCTTACCGGCGCATCGACCCTATCCAAACGCCTGAGATTGCACTGTTATAAACTTACCTATAGTGTGTTTAGCTGACGTGACGCCATCATCGAATCCAAATATTCTGCAAACTATGCAATGTAACGTAGCAACATAATATTGTGAACAATTATGATGATATTTATCGTACACGTTAAAAGTGTTCTTTTCAGCCGAATGTATTGTAGCTTAAACAATTTAAAAAAAAAGGAAACTAATGGAGTTTTGGCGGGAACTAAACCTTTAGCGAATCGGCGATCCTGTATTATTGTTTAAATTATGTTTTAAGTATATTTTTATACGTAAAAGTGGTGAGTACTTGTGTATTAAATGTTACGCATATAAACTATTAGGTAATAGAACCTATGAAACTGATGCTCCGATAGTCATGCGAACCTCAAGTTGTATCTTATTTGCCATCGACTGTCTGTTGGATCAAGCTGACGTCAGAATCTCACAAAAAATTTGAAACATGACGCATCAACTAAATATGAAGAAGTTTTAAACAAATAAGGTATTATAAAAAATAATTTCATGGCACATGGCACCGGCAAAACTACAACCATAGGAGCCCGTCGCCGAAGAAAGAAAGAAATTTTAACATTTAACACAAAATTTTAACATTGAAACTTATTACTCTAATGGTGTAATAACAAATTACGAAACGTGTGACATCTTTTATTTGTTCAATCTTTGCTCACCTACGACACAACTTTAATTTATATCATATAATAACAATGTAGCATTTCAAATACATGTAAGAGATAATAGAAGATTTCTCGTAATAATTTACTTTATTCATATTAAACAACTTTAATACAATATTTCTTGACAAAATTTGTCCACAACGAATCCAGCCTCTTCTTTGGGGAGAATTTACTTTTTTTTCTTATTTTCGACCAGTATTTTTAATATGGCACTTAATTTAAATTACGCCTAAACAATGATTACGTCATAGTATGTCACATTAACCTTTGCCTATAAGGCTTAAAAAGATTAGAATTTTGTCAGTAGTTTCCGCAATTTATAGTTGTTTAGTTATCAAATGTTCTGCATCTGGATTGTTTCGAATTAAGAGAATAGCATTTAATGTCGATTCTTTAAGATTCTGTGGTGCCGGGGTCCAAATTGGCCCAATGATTGGTGGTGACCGCTTGCCTCCCCATGCGCTAAACTTCACTTTTCTCTTACCGTCAGTTTTTAAAGCTACATCAGAATACGTGTGTCCAGGCTTGAAGAGCTTTGGAATATTTTCCATAAAGGTTTTATACGGTAAAGCTTCTCGGAGCGTACGTTCATCGACTTTAGTACTGAGGGCTAAGATCTTGATTGGATGACGTTTGTCTAATGTTGGTACGAATTGGAACCCTCTAAAGTCAAATCTTTCACTGGTAGGGGAATAGTTAGTTACTATACGTGTCAGTTCAGGTACTGAAGTTGAGAAAATTAGTTTGGATCCTTTAGAACCTGGCTTGTAGATCATTTGTCCACCTCGCTTGCCACCCCAGGGGCTGAAACGAACACGTTTAGGCATGCTAGGTTCTCGAATGTTCAACGCACGTTTCCAAGTCCACATATTCTCAATATTCCCCTTGTCTCTCTTCCCACCCCAAGGGCTAAAGTTTCTTTTCTCCAACTCGTTCACTAAATTAAAATCTGTTCCATTTTCTTCCATATTATTTGAAAAATTTTGGATAACGAACGGATTTTCATATTTTTCATCGTTACCTAAGTATGTCGTTTTGTCTAAATCGATTAGATTCGGTTGCCAGCGTCTCTCGCGTGTTTCATCATTTTGACCATCATTAACTGTCCGCCGATTTCTTTTCAAATCGACCAATTGATTATCATTACTTTGATAAAATTGATTATTCAAATCTATGTTAGGCGTTTCGTTTGGATAATCGAATTCATTTTGTAAAGGTAGGTTTAAATAATTGACATACGGGATAGGTGCATAATGAATTGTAGAGTCCAAAGGGTCTAGAAGACCCTCAGCTGCTGGACCACCGGTGTTTATGTATTGTAGACTAACACTGCCGAACCAAGAGCAGGCTATGACAAGCCAGTAGTACGCCATATTTCTGTAACCAAACATTAATTATTTGATTAATAATTATAACAAAAACTGATGACGTACTTAATATAAGAGTTGCAGTGCTAAGAGTATGCCGTACCAGACGTGTGGATATTTCATAAATGACGACCTTTTTTTTAAAACTCAAGTGATAAAAGAAGTGGCAATCTACTTTTTTGTATAGAAGAGGGGTCAAACGAGCATGCGGCTTGACGGATGGTAAGTGATTACCGCCGCTCATGAACATCTCAAACCAAATTCAAACGAAGGCTACGTTGTCACCCCTGAGGACTAAGATGGAATGTCTCATAGACTAATTATACTGGCCCACAGTATAATTATGCGGGGAGCGGCACTTCCGTAATCTAGATAGGTAGGTGGTATAGATGTCTTTTCTATATTATATATTAGTCTGACATTAATATGTCACGCTTGGTAGGTCGATTTACGACACACAGACTGTAATTACTGGTTCTCTATGTTTTTTTTTTAAATAATTTGATGTGACAAAAGAACTTACAGCCAATGTTAAGTAGTTTTTAAAACGTGGTAGAGCCACGCTGCAGCTATATTATGGTTGTAGCGCGAATGGGTCGGCTCGACCAGGGAAAGACCGCGCTCTCACCGAATATCAGCGTAAAATAGCAGCCTAATACTGCTGTGTTTCGTATAGTGAGTGTAGAGATCGGGAGAACCTTTTTACTGGAAAAGAGGCATTCCATATTAGTCCTCAAGCATCTGCATTTTGATTCATAATCGAGGATACATGTAGGTGTCTATGCGCCACAGCAACCACTTACCACCAGGTGGACTGTGTGCTCGTTTATCACACTATCCTATATTTTTTTATGAAACACCTGGGACTATATTCGAACAAGTAAAGCTTCAATTGCGTTGTCACCTGTGTGGGCTAAGATGGAATGCCTCACATAATGTAATTACAGTATAATTACAATTCCTCTATGTTTTTTTTTTAAATTAAAACGAAATTACAGTTCACCTGATGGTAAGTGGCTGCTGCTTTCCACAGACACCTGGAATCAATTTCAAACAAAGAACGTTACAATACGTTACGTTGCCAGTTGTCACCTCTGAGCTCTGACGATTAAAGTTATAATTCCGTAGCCGACTGCAGACAGCCGCAGCAAGTGACGTGTCGTGGCGACACAACTGGTTTCTATGTAAAGTTCCGTAGCTAGCGACACGTCGTTTGCCTAGCGGCGGACGACACTGTAGCCCGACCGCAGATCAGTAGTGCCGCCAACGCCCAAGCGACAAAACGTTAAATTTAAAATAAAATGAATTTCACCGATTCCCAGGAAGATTCACTCACTTCCTCTGCATTTCAACATAGGATGTGTGTCTTTTCATCTTTTCTCTTTATACTTGTATAATAAAAACAAGTCATCATCATCTTCTTCCTCTTCTAACAAAAGATACAAAATAAATCGCGATCAGACATCATGTCCCACGGAACACTCGGAACAGACTGGACAAGGGCTGCTCCCGTCTGCAGTCTGGTTCGGAATCATGATTGCAGTGACATGACCCCGCGACATGGTCGCAGCGACATGTCGCGGCGACATCGCCTGTTGCTGCTGCCTGAAGTTGGTTATGGAATTGCACCTTAAGAAGAAATGCCACGCAGACTGTAATTATACTAAGTAACCATTTTAGTTTTCAGGCAAATCTTAGCTTTTTTCTTTCTTTTTTGAGCTATTAAAATTTTTCATCTTTACTATAATGTATTTTCGCAATTTTTATAGGGGTATTTTATAGGGGTGAAAACCGAGCGCACAATCCACCTGATGTTAAGTGGTTGCTGTGGCCCATAGACATCTACATCTATCCTCGATTACGAATCAAAATGCAGATGCGTTGTCACCCGTGAGACAACTCACAATACTAAAAAGACCAACCCATTCGTGTTACAATCATAATATAGCTACAGCGTAGATCTACTACGAACAAATCCCCCATAGGAGGCATGGGAGATGGGCTGGATGAGGGAGGCTTAAGTTTAGAAGTTCACTTTTGATAGACTGTAGTGAATAAATGAACATTTAAGAATTGTTTTTTCTAACTTTCTTAACCAGTGGGAACGTTTTCTAAAACAATAAAAGTAAAAGATAATATCAAGGAGGTTTTGACTTAGTCCGCTCGTTGCGAGTTATTATAACGAATGTTAGCGTTTACTTTTCGTTACGAAAACATTTCTCCTTCAGTGTAACGACGTTTAAGCCGACTTCAAAAAATGAGAAGGTTCCTGTTACAAGTTTATGTTTTTTTTTGTATCTTTGTCACGCGATATCTTCCTCAATTGTAGGCTAATTCTGATGATTCCCATTAATTTGAAGAAAACATTCCTCTACTAAACAGGGGATGTATTTAATATAAATATTTAGACTACATTCTTGTTGTAATCTTGAGCTTGTGATATTCTTTAGTCAGCCCATCAGAAGTCTACAGCTGAATCCTGTCCCCAGAGATCGCTTCACAGGGGGCATATTTGCCGTAGTTGCCTCGCTTGAAAACGGATTGGATACCGCAGTTTTTTTTTAAATATTGTGAGTTGTTATTAGCAGATGCCCCATCTTCTGTTTCATTTGTCATTATCGCATTTTAAGTACTCTTACTTGCACCCACGGGACTACACTGTCAAAAAGTCCACTTAAAAGGATCAAAAATTGTAGTCGGTGCTTTAATTATTTTATAAGCACGTAGTAAGAAATTCTCAGTAGCTGCCTGGAGTCAGGAAGTTCACGGTGTCTCACCCCCGTGCCTCGGAAAGCACGTAAAGTCGTTGGCCCTGCGTCTGATCTCTCTCCGGTCGTGTCGGTTTACCGTCCCATCGGATTATGAGAGTGAGGGAATAGAGAGTGAACCTGTGCTTGCGCATACACTTGGGCACTATAATCCTGTCCTGCACCGATGGCTAGTCTCCGTTGAGGCTGGCCGCCGTGACCGAAATTCGGTCTGGAGGACATTATTATTATATTATTATAAGTACGTATCTTCTGCACTTTAATTCTTTGTATGAACGTCTTATCATCGTCTTCAGAATGTGCAATTATTTAATTCTTCAGTTTTTTTTTAAATCTTTTAAAAGTTTATGGTTAAGGATATTATTAGGACAAATCTTCCCTGTTTCAAAACAAATCGAAGGTCTCAAAGAAAAGCATTTGGCGGTGCGGTAGAAGACTAATGCAGTGTGGTTAGACTGCGTTCAATTAAACTCGATCTTTAAACTCGATCGGCTGGCACTCAGTACACATACAATATGATATTTGTAAGTAAGCGATAGAACCTTGATGCAGTTATATTGTCAGTGTGGCACGAATAGGTTGGTTCGACCAGGGAAGGACTACGCTCGCACAGAATACTCCCGTAAAATGGCAGGTGAATGCTGCTGTGTTTCGAATGGTGAGTGTAGAGAACCGGAGAACCTTTAAACTGGATATTCCATATCTACGCTCGTTTATGAATCAAAATTCGGATGCGTTGTCTAAGACGTAATGATGAGGACTAAGATGGAATGCCTCTTATCCAGTAAATAGGGTCCCCGGTTCTCTGTATTCACCGTACGAAAAACAGCAGCAAGTAGCTGCTATTTTACGCTGGCATTTTGTGAGAGCGTAATCCTTCCCCGGTCGAGCCGACCCATTCGTGCTACAACTATACTACTAATATAGCTGCAGCATGGCTCTACGACGTAAAAAAATCATCGTTTCTCACCCTTATTCTATAAAAAAAAATGTGTGTGTCATGACACCTCGCCACACGCCCTGCAAAACGTTCACGAAGAACATTTACGAACATTTTTCCAAACACTTTTATGTTTTAAACAATATCCTATTAAAGTTATCTCTCCTACGAGTAACGAAAATTGGATGTTGTGTCAAACACTAAGCGTAATATGTGCAAGTATGAAGCAAGTAATAATTACATATTTTAAAAATTTATTACCTGGGCAGTGGAAAATACCTGAACCGAAGCAATTGTTCTGAGATGTACAGATTAATAATAAATATGTAGGTTTTAAGTTAGTTATAATGGGATTAACATGTTCACAAATAAAAATCCCTAAATAAATAAAGAAAAAGAAATTGTTCTGGGATTCGAATGCAACGTTGTGTCAAAACTTCAAATTAATCGGTGAAGAACTTATCGGATTTAGATTTTGAACAAAGGAAAATTTACATTTTTATTTGCTTTTATACTCGTATTTGTCTGTAAGCTTTCTTAGAATAAATAAATTCATATTTGGTTTTATATTTTGGTTGATGCACGAATGGGTCGACTCGGCCAGGGAAGGAACACGCTCTCACACAATACATAGTCTTACAGTGGCCCATAGACATCTATAACAATCTTCAATTAAAAATTCAGATGCGTTGTCACTTGTTTACACAATATCTCGTTTCCAGTGAAATGGGTGCTCGTTCTCTACAATCACCATACGAAACAAAGCAGTTTGAAACTACTTTTTACGTTGGTATTCCGTGAGAGCGTAGTCCCTCACGGTCGAGCCGACCCATTCGTGCTACAACTATGATATACCTGCAGCGTGGCTCTACCACGGATAACCGTAATATGTCGTGCCTTAGTTAGACGTATCCTCATGGGTCCTATCTTCAGATCTTAACCAAATTTATATGCCCACACTCCTGATGTAGGTACCTTTTTTCTATTAAAAAATAATTATTAAAATCGGACAACATGGTGACGAATTATCGCTGAACATAAATATGCTGACGAATTGAGAACCTTTTCTTTTTTTTGAAGTCGGTTGAAAAGCCTATTAATTATATAATAATTTACTCTTGTTTTCTAGACACCTATATAGTAAAGTAAAGTTACAGCCTATATACGTCCCACAGCTAGGCACAGGCCTACCCTCATTTCTGAGAGGGTTTTTATTATTATATAACAGAACGCGAGTAACCCGGGTTCGATCCCCGCAGGCATCAATGAAATTGTTAATTACAATTTTAAGTGCTGATTTACCACGTGCTCGTCGGTGAAGGGAAACATCGTGAGGAAACCTGCATGTCTGAAGAAAAAAATATTTCGAAAACATGTGAAGTTCGCCAACACGCATAGGGGCAGCGCGGCGGACACTTCCTTGCCCTATTAACCCTCTCAGAAATGGAGAGCCGTGGTAGCTCAGATGGTTAACACTTGCTGTAAATATACCAACATAGTATTAAATTGGAAATAGATGCTAGAAAACTATACCGGTTCTTTTCTCACGCATAAGGTTCAATAGGTTGATATGTAAGTAAAAAAAGAAAGTTACAGCCTATATGTGGCCCACTGCTGAGACACAAGCCTCTCCTCATTTCTAAGAAGGTTTTGGGCAAGGAAAAAAGTGAATTGTAATACGTGCCTTTTTTGACACATTCTGACTTTTCACAATAGAGTGTACAGCCCCATTTACTCTATTTCCTGTGTTTACTCGTTGTTCTATATGATTATCATTACATTCAGATATCATATTTATAGCGTTGTTGATTTCTTATAATTATTTCATATATTTGTGCGAATAATATAAAACTAACTCTACAGATATGGGTGAATCATATTGCGCGGGGGGAGGGGGTATATTTGTCTTAGTGGATACGTTTGACGGGTGGGTTGGCAACTCTAATGTCTCATTATTTTGAGTTGCTTTATGAAGATGTTTCTGCCCGTTTACTATTTCACTTTCCTGTTTAACTGTTTCGGTTTCCCTCTGTCGCCTCTCACAACACATATTTTTCAACTTAACAAAAAAAAGATTTTACGGAAAGTTTTTAAGTAAAAAAAAAAACATTTTCGAGATTTCTTTCGTGAACGATATCTTTTGAACGATTCAACCGATTTTGATGCGGTTCACGGCAATCGACGTCGTTTTTGTGTAGAAGAGCTGGTTAGATTATAAGAATTGATCAAAATTGTCGAAGTAATTCCAAGAAAACTATTTTTTTGAAAGTTAAAAATACTCGAATTTTGAGGATTTCTCAGAATCTACTGTGACGATTCAGTCTTAATTCACAGAAAATCTAAGTTCAGCTTTTCTTTCAGATGCCGGATACCGCTTTTCGATCAGACACTGTTACAAAGTTATGAGATGCTTACAACACACACACACACACATTCACACATACACAAACACCGTACATACAGATATACGGACATGATCGCAAAAATAGCCTGAATAGCTTCCTAGGACCACGAAACGTCGAGATATGATGAGTCGAATTTCAAAAACCGGGGTGAAAACAATATCTTCCATTTTTCTATCCATTTTTTGAAAATCATTGATTTTCATAGCGGGAAATTAATATTTTAATTGTAAACCCTACATATTTAATTTTTATATATAGAATACGAATAATTTTTATATATAGAATAATTTATCTCTCTTTTTGTCTCGCTAAAACTCGAAAATGTCTCAACGGATTTTATTAAATTTTTTTGTTTGTGTTTGAGTGGGTTTTGGATGGTTTATATACACAATTGGACCCGGAAGATGGCGGTCTTATCGAGACCCAGAAATCATCCGTGCGAAGACGATCGACAGTATTATATAATTTTCTTTAAATTGAATTAATTAATCAGTTTAACTTTCTAAAATAAAAATATTACCTAGATTGTAAACTTTTTAATTGATTAATCTGGTGTTCAAAAATTTACTTTTCGTAAAATAAATATACTTCAATTTTAACTTTTAATAATTTGTTTGAAAATAGCATATTATATTTTAAAACGTAGGTGCTTATAAATAGAATCTCACCTGAAATAGTTTTTTTTACAGCATAACAGCAAAATGTCACAAAATGCACTTTGTTCGTGTAAACTTAATTGAACGTCTTTATTATATTTGTCTATAGGGATCACTTTCAATGGAAATGAGTGAACCCGACGGCAATCGCTAGTGTTATGATTGGAGCTACGATCGCTCGCTCTTATATAGCGAGAATCTTTGAGGCGCAAGTAAACATGTAGCGTTGGCAGAAAACGAACCGTAAAATGTAGGCGATACAAAATTTATATTAGTTTATAAATGGCTTTTTTTGTTCAAATGGCGGAATAATTGAATGTATATTATTTTCAACCGCCTTCAAAAAAGGAGGAGGTTCTCAATTCGACTGTAGTTTTTTTACGTGTAATTTTTATTTTATTTTATTAATGTGTTTATTGTTTTATTTGAAAGCTGTTGGCTTCTCATGTGGTCCCATATAAATTTGATCAAGATGTGATTAGTAGTTTTTGAGTTATACTTAATAATGTGTATTTAATTGACTTCGACTGCCTTGATGTTGTTCTCATTTTATTTATATTGAAGTCGGTTGTACAAATTTTTTTAATTTTACCACTTGTGGTACTAAAGAATTAACTTGTAATATCTATATGTCCTTTTCACAGATTAAGAGTGATAAACGAGCACACAGTCCACCTAATGGTAAGTGGATGCAGTGGCCCCATAGACATCTACTGTTATCTTTTTCTTATTTATTATTTTTTAGGAATCAAAATGCAGATGCGTTTTCACTCCTGAGGATTGAGATGGAATGCCTCATTTCCAGTAAAAAAGGTCTCCGGTTCTCAACACTCACCATACGAAACCCAGCGGCATTAAGCTGCTATTTTAAGCTGGTACTCTGTGAGAGCGTGGTCCTACCCCGGTCTAGCCGACTCATTCGTGCTGCAACCACAATATAGCTACAGCATAGCTGTACCACGTAAGCACACTTCAGTTAGGCACGAGCCTCCTCTCATCTCTGAGACTATACATTATTTGATTTGTCATTGCAGCCACTCACATGTCCACTGCTCAACATAGGTCTCTTCAAAATACAGCCACTTAACGCTGTCCTGAGTCAACCATATTCGTCGACGTACCGCATGTCTCACTTGATCGACACGCGAGTATACGGTGTGAGCGTTCACTTCGCTGACATACAGTTTTCCATACAATGTATATTCACTACCGAACAAGTGGTTAATCTTTTAAAATAGTTGGCAAAGGAGATATTTCATTTGAGTTTAGTATTCGAATAATCGTCGTATACAAATACGATGATTCGAATTTAAGCGATTGATTTTTATGTAAATGTAGGGAACTGGAGACCTTTTACCTAGAAACAAGGCAATTTTTTAATTTTCTTTATTCAAAAACTCCATGGTTCATGAAACAAACATCTTTCAAATCCCTGCTGGAGCGAACATAATTTGTTAGTTGAGACCTGCTTGTGTTGTGTCTGGTGTCTTCAACCAATGAGCTGAGACAGTGCTTTTTATCAGGTAGGGCTTCATCTCTTACCATCAGCGAGGATTGTAGCATTGCAAGCATTGAATTACAATTAATAAGAAAATGTCTTAGCCAACATTTACATCATACAAAACAGCTGCAAATATATTCCTAACATTTTTATTTATGTCAGATTCAACTTGAATTGTTTTGCCGACGATACATCGAGTGTGCAACCAACTGTTGAATTGCAATGGGGCATTTTCACCGCATCGTAGGACGAAACGTCTTTGCCGACCTTATGCTTCATATTCATTAGTTTGTCGCGCTGAAATTGTTTGTCATCCATTGTTTCCGTCGTCTTTGATGCAGGTCTTATTCCGCAATAAGTGTCTTTTTAAAAGCATAGATCGAATTTGTTAGTTACTTGATTAAGGGCTGATTTTTCAGCCCTCAGATAAAAGTTACTCATATGATAAAATACAACATCAAGCATAACCCTTAACATAAAAAGACGCGCCTGTAACCCAGGGGGGTAGGCAGGGACTACAGACTTTCATTTAGCACGATCTTGATACACCTATCTCGTCTCCTTTACACATACATTTTGTCGGTTCAGGATACTATATATCGCCAATTTGGTCGACAAACTTTTGTCTAGGGCGTCCCTTCCCGTTATAAACAAATTAAAAGTTACAGTTGTATAAATAAAATAGTTCAAATGTTTCGATTTTATATTCAGGTAGGTTATAATTTATTTTGAGGATTACTTTTATTCGAGCCTAGCCGGGATCAGAAAGAAGAACCAAGCTCGCTCAGAAAACCAGGGTCAATACTGCTGTCTTTCGTGTGCGTGGCGAGACCTGAAGCCCCTTTTTACTAGTAACTAGGCATTATATCTTATTTTTCAAAGGTGAAAACACATTTGCATTTCTATTCATTATAGGGGATATATGGAAGTAGCTATAGGCCACAGCGCCCACTTACCACCAGGTGGAATGGACACTCGTTTATCGCCATTAAAGTAAAGTTACAAACTATTTAATACGACTCACAGCTGGACACAGGCCTCATATCGTTTCTGAAAGGGTTATGATGAAGCTAGTCCTCTGCGCCGATCCATTGCGTGTTGGTGAACTTGACATATCCTCGAAACATTTTATTCCTGATACATGACTGTTTCCTCACAATATCTTCCTTCACTGTTTCAAGGAGTTTGTTATCCTTACTTATGTAAAAATGAACGTGTACAACATATACATACATGTAAAGCTAATAAAAACACGTCAACAAGCAAGTTATAATAATTTCACACTGGTATTCTGTGAAAATGACCACGCAGTCCTTACTGCATTTAGTCGATACGGTTTTATTATTTTTTACCGACTTCAAAAAGGAGGAGGTATTCAATTCGACTGTATGTTTTTTTATGTGTGTTACCTCAGAACTTTCTCTGGGTGAACCTACTTTGATGATTTTTTTTAACTGAAAGCTTCGCGTGTGGTCCCATATAAATTTAATAAAGATCCGACTAGTAGTCTTACATTCGACTCGACCGGGGAAGTACCACGATCTCACTGAATATCAGCGTAAAATAGCACTGCTGTGTTTCGTATGGTAAGTGTAGAGATTCGAAGACCTTTTTTTACTGGAAACGAAGCATTCCATCTTAGTCCTCAGGGGTGACAACACATCTGCGTTTTGATTCTTAATCGAGGTTAAATGTAGATGTCTATGGACCACAGCATCCACTTACCATCAGGTGGGCTATGCACTGGTTTGTCACCCTTATGCTATAAAAAAGAGTTATTCTTAATAATGTGTGTTTAATTGACTGTGTTGTTCTCATTTTAATTATATTGAAGTCGGTTGCACAATTTTTTTAATTTTAAGACTTGTTTTTTTTTGCAAACCTACAAAAGGGAACGACTTAGTGCCTATTGGCATTCTATTTATTACTGTTGCAGGAAGAATGGATCGGCCATCATCTTTGTCATAATCTTTTTCTAGCATATCCGTTACTAATTTTTACGATACCCGCGAGAGTAAATAGGATAGATAAACATAGTGCGTCTCGCTCATGTCCGCCATTTTAGAATTTCAAAAATTTTATTGATTTCAAATCTACCTTGGAGCAAGAACAATGTGTCTTGTTGTCGATTTTCAAAACAAAGTTGTATTTGTCAACTATTAGCGCACGCTTATTGCTTTAACACTACGTGGTACGGACGTGCATGCTTTAGATAGCGTACACCGCTTATTGTACCACATCCACACTACAAGTGAAATGAAAATATTGGAAGTGTCTTCAATGGAATATCATTGAGTTGTAGCGCTGAGGGATGGACTACAAATAACAACGTTCCTACCTTGTACTAGCGGCGAAAGATATACCATCTCCCCATTTCGTTCAGTTTGTATCGTACGAGGCGACTATAAGAAATTTCAGAAAAATCAAATTAATTAAATGTTGAGCTCACCGTCCTTATGTAGCTGGTTCAGTTGCTCCCTTCACACACACACGCACGAATGCAAGAATTATTATTAAATAATTACGAAATTACGCAACCATACTATTTTAAATTCAATAATAGGTGAGTAAATGATAGAGGTGGTTGGGGAACTCGAATTTCTCATATCACCCATGTAACATTTCAGAGAGGAAGGAGTACCTGAATACCAGCGCTTCATGAGATCTTAGTTCCATGTAAGCAAAAGCTGAGTCACCTCCGTTTGCCTAAATTTAATTAAGCTTAAGTAGTTTATATGTAAACATGTTTTTAAAAGTGGCAATAAAGTGATATTTATTTATTATTTCTCATTTATTATAATAGTTCCTACAATATAATTTCAACTTAGCATTGACATTATCACGTTTTATAACGTGTGTATATATATGTTAATCGAAAGATGGTTGTATACCATCGTTTGCACCAGGCGTAAAGACCGGCGTAATGCAGCAGCGTGGAAGGTGCGAAGCGTCTAAAAATGCTGTCGTAAATTCACCTGCTAACATAAACGTCTTGAACATCCTTCATTTTCATGGGGCAACGACAATTAAATATTGGAAATATGTGGGAATATGTTAAATAAACCAGAAATCTATCATATGTAATTTTAACTATAAAATTATGTAAAAGCAAAATAATCTCCTAGCCGCCTAAAGCTTTTCTATTTGTAGACACATTAAAAATGAATTCTTTTTGGTTTTTGAGTATTTTTTTTTGTTTTCTATTAGCATTGGGGGTTGTCAAGTTGGCTAATCTCACAGACCTCCGGTCTTTTTAGAGTAAAGGAAAGGAAGTAAAAGGAAGAGAATTGAACATTCTTCTTGGATCTCGCTGATTTCCTTACGACGTGGTAAATCATTTTTTTAAACACAGGCGTCCTTGACTACAGTTCCATCAGATATTAAATGATGATATAGCCCTAGATTGCAAAGGGCAATGGTTTACCGAATTATAGAATTAGGCCTGCAAACGAGCACACAATCCACCTGATAAGTATATGCTATGGCTGCCTATATAGACACCTACATCTTTCCTCGATTAAGAATCAAAAGGCAGATATGTTGTCACTACTGATGACTAAGATAAAATACCTCATTACAAGTAAAAACGATCTCCAGTTCTCTACACTCACCATATGAAACAGCAGCATTAAGTTGCTATTTTACGCTGGCATTCTGTGAAAGCGTGGAGCTGTTCATGTTGCAATTGTACTATAACTGCAGCGTGACTACATCTTTAAAGCTTTTAGTTTAGTTAGGCTTTGCAAGAGCCCATCTGCTCTTACCTTTAAAATAACACTCTTTATTGAGATTAACAATTTTGGGTACTGCTATCTATTGTAGAACTTCGTTTGCGTTGCGTACTATAAACTTTAAAACAAACGCACAGTCCTTGATTTATTACATCTTTTATAAAAAATTGGCGCGTTTCCATATACTTTTACTTAAACATCGTATGTCTTATAATACCTGCGACACCTTTTTTTGTAACTATCTCATAATATTAAATAAATGTAGAGTTACATATCTTAACAAAGCTTATAAGTGTGGAGAAAGCAAGCACCTGACTCAGTTAAGTTGATTGAATTAAACATTTCGTTACCATCGTCACATAAAGTTTGTGACACCTGGCTCGTCACAGAGTAAAGAGCAAGTAGACCTTTCGACTTATTGTTTTGAAATCATGGATGAAGTTGTATACGCATGTACAAGTCTGAAATGTCGGGGTTTTCAACAATGCTTAGAAGGCTATCCACTCTCAATCGAAATTAGTAATTATTATAGATTCCCGGAATGACCTTACTTTCTATCTAATTTTCATTTGTTTTTATTGTCTTTGAAAACGCTAAGTTCAAATTGGTAGGCAAGCAAATTTATCAAGATTTTTCACAAAAATTTGACCGACATGTGCAGCTCAAGTTAACTTATTTATAAAATCGTAAATATGACATGGTTTTCGCTGCTAGCTATCTATAGAAATAGTGTACATTCTGAAAAGAGGATATTTGAAGTTGAATAAACCTTATTATAAAAAAGGACCACTAACAGTAACAATCTACCTAATCATAAGTTTATCCTTTGACACACATATTTAGAAGGTTATAGGTACAGCTGACTGTTAAAGTTAAGTTCTAAGATGAATATCCCCACAGTCTTATTTACTATAATGCTCTTCACTCAGCAGTCAGCAATGAGTGCTAGGTAGCAGAAATAAGGTTGTACCTATCCATAAAACATGCGTGGTAGAGCTACACTGCAAACTAAAATGCTTCGCACAGAATTCCAGAAAGTGACGTTTGCCGGAAAATTTGTTTTTAGCCTCGATGATGATACAGGTTTTTTTAATATAGAATATGGGTAACAAATGACCACACTGCACCTGATGGTAAGCTGTGGCCTATAGAAATCTACATTTAACCTTGATTAAGAATCAAAATGCAGATGCGGTTTTACTCCTGAGGACTAGGATGGAATGCTTCGATTCCAGTAAAACGGGTCTCCGGTTCTGTACACTCACCACACGAAACACAGCAGTATTAAGCTGCCATTTCTGGTCTGGTAATATAGCTGCACCACTGAGCTCCACCACTACTTATCAGATGGACTGCGCGGTCGCCTATTACCCTGTCTTTTAGAAATAAACTAGATACAGATGACTGTTAAATTTAAGTTCTATGATGAATAACTCCACATTCTTTGACGGCTCCGTGGCGCAGTGACTTAGCAATGAGTTACAGCGCTAAGGGCTGCGGTTTCGAATCCCGCACGGAACAAGAATTATATGGCCTACAAATAATTGTTCCGGGTCTGGATGTTTGTCCATGTAAAATTTATGTTTGTAAACTGCCCCCACGATACAGGAGAAAATCCTAGTGTGGAGGTAACGTTTATATTTAAAAAAATCTTTAATTATAATAGCCTATAATGGTTCGCACAGAATTATATCAAGTAAAGTGAGCTGAAAATTTGGTTTTCAAGGGCGATAACGCATTCATATTTTGATTCTGAATTCCGTATAGATGCAGGTGTGTGAATGATGATGACGATGATGTAGGCGTCTGAGCCACACCACCACTTATCATCAAACAAATAAGCATATAAAAAAAGCTATTAATATTCTGTCTACATCTTCAAGATCTTTCATTTGATACCAAACATTATATTATTTTTCACCATTTTCAATTTTTTTACATTCTAGGGCATATTATTCTATACTTGGCCACGCTGCAGCTATATTATGGTTGTAGAATGAATGGGTCGGCTCGACCGGGGAAGGACCACACTCTCGCAGAATACCAGCATAAAGTAGCAGCATAATGCAGCTGTTTTTCGTATGGTGAGTGTGGAGAACCTGAGACCTGTTTTACTGGAATGGAGGCATTCCATCTTAGTCCTCAAGGGTGAAAACGCATCTACATTTTGATTCTTAATCGAGGTTTAATGTAGATGTCTATGGGCCACAGCACCCACTTACCGGCGGGTGGACTGTGTACTCGTTTGTCTCCATTATCCTCTAAAGAAAAATTTGCCATGGAAGAGGACCCTTAAAACTATACCTAATTTGTCAAAATAGGACGAGTAATATACATGAGACATACGAGTACATACATAACCCACCTTTTGGATCTGCCATAGTCACGTAAAAGGAGATTTAATTACAAGTTTCTGTCTTCTCTGTAGTTACCTACTCTGTTGTAGATAACCCACTCATGTTTTTATTTCAGCTATGTTGGAATCATTTTTGATGCGGAAGGTCGCTTAGTATAAAATACTATATTGTATGTGACGAAACGATGATGATTTGATGTTGTCAATATCAATTGAACAGAACATGTATTGAATAAAAATAATTTTACAATTATCATTAAGAAATGTCGTTAAAACTGATTCCTTAACATTTTTTTTTAATTTTAATTTATTTTCACTAAAACTGCATTTATAATATCAATTCTTCAATTCACTCGACAAACTTTTCTATGGTTTTATTTTTATTTAATTTTTATATAACATTTTTGACAATTTTTGACATAACATTAACCCTTGCCTTATATGGTAAATCGCACTGTTTTAGAAAATATTTATTTATTAATTATAGAGCGAGCGGTATGTTTTTGCTGAATTACAGGGCGTAGCAACTTTTAATAGCCTGATTTAAAATCTGCAGTTCTTGGAATGTCTTTCTTTTAGTTGATATTTTGATACACGCAGGAATAAGATTATGGTGCTCTGCATCTTTTTAAGAAACATTTGTTCAAAATGCTATAACCAACAAACGCTTGCCTTTCGTATTACGTGAGTAAACAGAGTTCGATCCTCCCGGCATCACTAAAATTTTTAATTCTTAAAAAAAATATGAAAAGCGGTTGAGCCTGCAGGCCATCCCTGGAACTTCACGCTTATTTTCGAGCGCAACGCTTGAAATTTTATTTAATTTTTGTTTGTTTAGTTTTTATTTTTTGAAAATCTTTGAAGCGGCTCGTCCGATTGACTTGAAAAGCTTAATAACTCGAAGTCTCATATAAACACTTTCGAACATCGTGTCGCCCATCTAAATCGGTTGATCCGTTCTAAAGATATCGTACGACAAAATTTTATTTACTTCCATACATACATACAGTAAAGCGACAGTGGCCTAATAGCAGGGCGCGGACCGCGAACTCAAAAAGGTCATGGGTTCGAATCCACCATTCGACTACTGGCGTGAACCACTCGTAACACAAGCAATTTAAGCTTACTACGAGTGGTTAAAGGGGAATATTAGTAATGTTTATAGCATTGTTAATATTCTTTTTTTTAAATACATACACACACACAAATGGCCGGACGTCTAGCGTAATAGTCAGAACGACTTCCTAGGTCCTAAAAACATGGAGATCAGATGCAAACTCGCATTCTCAAAATCGGGCCGAAATCTATAACTTCCTACTTTTGAAAATTATTCATTTTCAAAGCGGGAAGGTAAAAATAAAAAAAAATCTTAAAAAACAAATACTTGATAATGCTTATTTACGAAATTCTCGACGGTTAAGGAAAGCATAGATGGAGAATCTACATATACATGAACAGAAAAGAAGTATTCAGATTCCATATCTATCTTTTTTACATAGAATAAGTCGTTGCCAACCCTGAGGAATAAGATGGAATGCCTCGTTTACAGTAAAAAGGGTCTCCGGTTCTCTACATTCACCATACGAAACACAGCTGCATTGAGCTGCTATTTTATCTACAATCTGTATGTAAAACATAGATAGAAAACACGCATTAAAGGAAGCGTAGCGGACTCTTTCTTTGTAAAAACTCTCTCGAACGAAGGAGGCCTTTACTCAGCTGTGGGACGTGTTCCTGTTGGATTTATTATTATTATTACTATTATTCTTTTTTTTTTAAATTTACGAAACCACATGAAAACGTTTTTTTAGTTGACATGATTTTAATTTCTATGTTTTGCGTAATAGGTTCCTAATCTTCTTCAACAAACAAAGAGCAAACCAGCGCGATATTAAAGTCTGTAAATAAGCCATATTTAAAATGCAGTCAGTGCAGGATTGTTGAGCGAGGCAGCCTTTATTGTGATTTCGTTTTTATTGTGGTTGCTATTGATTTATGTAGGAGGTAATATACTGGTATGACCTTTTTTACCGTCTGGAAAAAAAATTGAGTGTAGTAACATAATAAATTTAAAATAATAAATTTTAGTCACTTTGCAGGGTCACAGGCTCAGAGCAAAGGACAAAGTAATTGTTCAAAAAATTTCAAAATTTTGTTTTTATTTTTTATAAGATATCAGTGCCATAGGCTTCTACTCCGTTTACATGTTACACCCTGTTGTTTTCCAGACGGTAAAAAAGGTCATTCAGTGTATTTTATTACGTGGTAGAGCCACTCTTATGCTATAATAGAGTTGTAGTACGAATGGATCGGTTCGACCGGGGCAGGACCACCCTCTCACATAATACCGGCGTAAAATAGCAGCGTCATGCTGCTGTGTTTCGTATGGTGAGTGTAGAGAATCGGTGACCCTTTTTATGTGGATAGAGGAAATCAACCATCTTAGTACTCAGTGGTGACAACGCATTTGCATTTTGATCCTTAGTTGAAGATAAATGTGGATGTCTATCGGCCACAGCATTCACTTATCATCAGCTGGTGGACTGTGTGCTCGTTTGTCACCCATTGCTATAAAAATATCTACATATCTGTATATTACAGGCTATAAAAATATCTACATATCTGTATATTACAGGCCATAAATATATCTACATATCCGTATATTACATGCTACAAAAATATCTACATATCTGTATATTACAGGCTATAAAAATGTCTACATATCTGTATATTACAGGCTACAAAAATATCTACATATCTGTATATTACAGGCTATAAAAATATCTACATATCTGTATATTACAGGCTACAAAAATATCTGCATATCTGTATATTACAGGCTACAAAAATAACTACATAATTTATATTACAGGCTATAAAATATCTACATATCTGTATATTACAGGCTACAAAAATATCTACATATCTGTATATTACAAGCTATAAAAATATCTACATATCTGTATATTACAGGCTATAAAAATATCTACATATCTGTATATTACAGGCTATAAAAATATCTACATATCTGTATATTACAGGATACAAAAATATCTACATATCTGTATATTACAGGCTATAAAAATATCTACATATCTGTATATTACAGGCTACAAAAATATCTACATATCTGTATATTACAGGCTATAAAAATATCTACATATCTGTATATTACAGGCTAAAAAAATATCTACATATCTGTATATTACAAGCTATAAAAGTCCAGTTTTGAGGTCTAGGCATAGGCTTCTCCCATGATACTAAAAGCAACCCAAAAGTACTCTCATCATACGATAAGATTTGATTGAAACTAAATATTGAATATAATTTGACGGCTCCGTGGCACAGTGGCTTAGCAATGAGTTGCGATGCTGAGGGCTGCGGGTTCGAATCCCGCACGGAACAAATATTTATATGTCCTACATATAATTGTTCCGGATCTGGATGTTTGCCCTCGTGCAATTTATGTTTGTAAACAGCCTCCACGATACATAAGAAAAGCCGGTGATGGCGGGCTTAAAAAGATTAAAAAAAGAAATGAATGAATATCATCTGAAACTATATTCATAAATTTCCTACCAGGCTATTGAAGTCCATCTTGCTTACGTACTTACAAAATAGCGTCTATAGTTTTGGAACATCAAAATTCATGGGGCGTATATTTATCGGTGTAAAACATGTCCCTGTTAGACATGTGTAGAGATTTCTATGTTAATTTTATAACGTTAAATATTCAATTGTTTCAGATCGTTGAGTCTACATCCACTGGCGCTTAGACATGGTAAGTTTTTAGTGGAACATATATGGATTCTTTTTTTATAACATTGGGTGACAAACGACCACACAGTCCACTTGATGGTGAAGTGGATGCTGTGGCCCATAGACATCCACATTTATCTTCAATCAAGAATCAAAATGCAAATGCGTTGTCACCCCTGAGGACTAAGATGGAATGCCTCGATTCCAGTAAAAAGAGTCTCCGGTTCTCTACACTCACCAAACGAAGCACAGCAGCATTATGCTGCTATTTTACGCTGGTATTCTGTGAGAGCGTGGTATTCGGTATGTGAATTCAGTATATCTCAATTTAGGTCTGCACGTTTTTCTTTTTTTAGTAATTCAGTTTAGTATAATTTAAAAAAATGCTCAAAGAAGTTTTTAAGTCAAAAATATCGATATTTAAATATACTAATAACTTATATAGTACGCAAATACGCAATATTTCCTTAAATTAAAAACGTAGGGACCTAGTTTTTCATTATATCTACAATATTTCCAAAAATTATGAAAATTAGATTATGTTTACGGGAGGGAAAACGTTATCGCTTTTTGTATGAAAATTTACTGCTCTGATGTGTTTCATATGGTGAATGTAGGGAACCGGAGGCCCGTTTTGCTGGAAATAAGGCATTCCATCTTAATCCTCGAGGGTGACAACACATCTAAAGTATGATTCGTAGTAGCGGACAGTACTAGGATATGGACCACAGCAACTACTTGACATCAGGTGGATTGTGTGCTCGCTTGTCACCCTTATCCTATAAAAAAAATTACAGAGAGTGAACAAAATGTGTAAAATGACGGTTTTGTTGGTCTAGAGGTGAAAGCGCGACTGATGATTATGAGGTCCTAGGTCGGGCCAAAATCAGTAATTGGGTTTTTTAGGTCAATATAGTCTCATTGACTGCTCGGAGTCAGGAACTTAGTGGTGTTTCAACCCCGTGCCTCGGAAAGCACGTTAATTTTATATGGTGGTTGGTTTTTGATGTTTTTTTTTAATTTATTTCAACAAAGCAACCTGTTTTAATTACATAAACAATTTCTTCGTGCCATTAAACATCTTTTGTGTGTCTTGACACTGCACCGTTTGCTCTTATACATTATTTTATTTAAACTTATTATTTACATAACTTTGGAATTAACTTTTATTTAAACTAAATATAAAGTACTATGTAACAAACATTTATGGCATTTAAATTTTACATAAAATGTATTATAGGTATTTCTCAAACTATACTTTTTTGGTGGGGGTAGTTTTTGATATTGTTTACCTAGAATAGTGAAGTAAAAATGTCACTGTTGTCATCGAGTGTTCGCCTTTATTTACGCGCTTACACACGGAGTGTACTTTTAAGGAATTTTTTAATATATTTTATTTGGTTACACGTGTTGTTTAGTCGTCTATTTTAACAATTATTGACATAGATAAATATAACTCGTTCTGATTTTTATTGAAATAATACATAGTATTGTTTAAAATTTTTTTATGCGAAATAATGTTTAACTTTAGTTTTTAAATTTTGTGATGTTTGTGGATTTTGTTTTGGCTTCATATCTCCGTAGGTATGGAATTTAATATAATATATATAGTATTAAAAATTTACGTGTTCTCTTACCGTAGTAATTATTAGTTCTAATTAGTGAATAAGGTGTTTTATTCCTAGTGCTATAATTGCGTTCCCTTGGTGTTGGGTCCATCGAGTATTCATAACATTATTTTAAAAGCATATATTTCACCTTTTTATTTAAGGGTAAAACTTTACAGTACGTGAAAAGATATGAGTAATCATTTCGATATTTGTCCTTTATGTGTTGAGGCAATATAGATTTTAAAATTCTTATTTGTAAGCTGTATATTTTATCTATCTAAGTGCGGAAAGTTCGTCCATAACTTCTAAGACGATATGATACTATCGATTCCACTAGAGCATTATATAGGCTTAGACGAATTTTAAATGGAACTTTATTACGAATAATATGAAATTTCTCTAGGGTTTGTGCAAACAGAGATGACTATGAACAATAGTGCTGACTGGTGTAATGTTCTTGATATGACTAGAATGAATGTGTAGTATCTTAGTTAGTTAGTATATTTATTACAAGTCCTAGATCGTAGAAGTTAGCGCACGCTGTAAATATCACAGTACGCGAGCAACCCGGGTTCTATCCCCGCCGGGACAAATGAAATTGTTAATTGCAATTTTAAGTGCTGATTTACCACGTGCTCGGCGGTGAAGTAAAACATCGTGAGGAAATCTGCATGCCTGAGAAATAGGAAAAAAATATATTTCTAAGGCATGTGAAGTTCGCCAACACGCATTGGGCCAGCGCGGCGGATGCTTCATTACCTTAAAGGTCCACCCACACGTACCACAACCACAACACGTGGGCGGGCGCATTTTGTATTGGAAATGAACAGTACAATTTACATGTACCACATTTTATCGTCATTATCGACTGCGTGAGTGATAACGACCACAATGCAACCACGACGCAACCACTACGGAACCATACGAACCTAGCAGCGGCCAGTCACATCGCAGACACAACATTGCGTCGACGCCACGACTAGAGTTGCAACGCAACAACAACGCAACTGCAAAAAACTGCAGCGACACTATTCACACGTGACCACATTTTGTCGCTGCGATGTGGTGTGGTTGTGGTACGTGTGCGTCAACCCTTAAACCCTCTCAGAAATGAGGGGATGCCTATGCTCAGCTGTGGGTAGGGAAGCCAGATGTGTTCAAAGAAAAAGCCGGACAAGTTTTTATTTGTTTTCATTTCTTATGTACGTTTCTGATGTACTTTAATACAAAAATATGAACTTAAATGTACTTTTCTAATGTACTTTGTGTACTGGAAACTTACTTACTAAAATACAACCATTCTACTTTTTTATATATTTAGAACTCTGATTGCTTAAAGTCTTATTGACTGAGATGGCATCTTTAAATTCAGTGCTACTAACATTTATTATTAAAAAACGCACAATTCACTTTTTACAGTTTGTACGGCGAGTCGATTTCTTTCATCGGTCTATACATTTTCCTTGACGTTGAAGATTCGTTCCACAAAAGCATTAGTTATGGGAATACTACACACATACTGTATGATTTTCAATGAATTTAGCGCTGCTTCGTGTTAAAAAATTTGCCTACGAAACGCTCGTGCTGTTCGGTAGAAATAATGAACGATTATTTTACTATCGGACGATCTATTGTCCGGTTTACCAAGAATTTTGTGACCGAACAAGCAATAAGAAAACCGGATTGTCCGGTCGAAAACCGGACATCTGGCATCCCTAGCTGTGAAACGTATATAAGCTGTAACTTTAACTATAAATTACCTGCGCCCTCCTTTCTGCCAAGGAGGGTCGCGTTCGTATACGGCTTAGAGATCTCTAGTCAGATCGTTAAGCTAATTCGTAAAAGGTTGAGTTTAGTGAGTAAAAGTCACCACATAACCACGCAGCCGGCTGCGTGGTATGCTATGAGCATTCTCAACCTCCCTCCCCCGCTTTCCGGAGGGTTGCCCATATTTGCTTCGGGCGCAAAAAAAAAACTATAAATTAGTTCTTAGCCCCAAAAAGTGAACCATGAAATCATTTAATTGCATTTTGTTTTAGGCGCTATCGTACGCTGTTCTTGAAAATTTTAAAGTTTTGATAACAAATAAAAGAGGACTAAATTAAACCATTAAAAGAATAAATTATTTCAGGGCTGCAATTATTTTATTTACTATAGCTCAGTTCCTACTTCAGAAGCTATTATATGTAAATTATTTAATTCTTTTTAGTTGTTTAAAGTTGACTTTAATTTTTAAATAATAGACTTATTTATTTACTCTTTTGAGTAGAAAAGGAAAATCACAAGATTGAATGTCGTCTAAATAAATATGTTATATTAAAAACATCAGCCACTATATGTTTTTGCACTTAAGGGTGAGTTTCATATAGTACGAGTACCTACCACACTGAAGTGAGTATTTAATAAAGAAGGTTCATTAAAATTGATATACAATCGGCAAAAAAATATAGGAAAGAGATTTTATTTTATTAAGAAAATAACGAGAAAGTGAACAAAGGTGATATGAAAAAGGAACCAATACCAATTTTTCAGGAACCAATTATTCTAAATTTTAACTTATTTATTATTTTGTATACTTATTAAATATAACTAAGTTATTAATTATTATGTAATCGGGTCTAAGCTACGGTCAAAATATGCCGTATTTCTTAGTGTGTATGTGTAAATTTGTATGTGTGTGGATAGTCCAGATTTCGATTATATTGTACGGACGTACCATATCTTCTCCTTTATGTTTTGTTAATGTTACTGGATTCACGTGGAAAATCCTCCCTTCTATTTTCCGGGCTGCGGACTGATAATTTAGAAGAGGATAATATACTATGATGTCTCCAAATTAAGATATTTTCGAAAGAGAACTATTTAATTTTGTACTACGATCATCTATGTGTACATTCTTTTTTTTTCTAGAAATTCAAGTTCTGCTCGGACGGAGACTGTCCGCTGTGGGTGCTCGCTGCTTTACACGCTATCAGCAGTCTCCCGGCGCAATTGTTCAGAAGTCTTCTGCACCATGTGGTGGAAGAACAACCTGTAAGTATTTCATGTATTTTGAAATTTCATAATGTATTGTTATTATTTTACCGTAACCACACACCCTTTACTACACCCTAATAAAGTCAACTGCTGGACTTGGCATCCTCCACAGATTGCCTCATAAATTACATACATAAACACTCATGCCTGTCACCCAGAGGGGTAGGCAAAGACTACGGACTTCAATTTGGTATGCTTCTGACACAGCTCTGTCGCCTCCTCCTCATCCATATACCTACGCATACATACTCGTCGGCCAAGGATACTCTTAATTTGGCCCATATTCAATATATCGCCAATTTGGTCGATAAACTTTCGCCTCGGAAAGGGACGCCATCCCTTTCCGACTCAAATATATGCATGCATGATCAAAATACCGAAGCATTCCTTTCTTAACCCTGGTCACAACATATTCTTGTAAACCACACTTCGCCTTGGGTGTGAATGTGGGTTAAGAATGGATGAGTTAACTGTCTAATGCCTTTTGTACGCCGATAATCAAGTAATATTTGCGCCATCGGCGGCGGTCGAGTTGCAAATGATGGTTACAATAATGAACAGGTCATTTAAAGAAATAGGAATGAAAGTGAACTCAAGTAAGACGAAAGTGATGGTTTTGGAAAGAAAAGAAAGTAAAAAGATATGTGAAATAGGATTAGAAGGGGAGCTGATCGAGCAAATAGATGAATTTGTATATTTGTAATGCGTATTTAGCAGGGATGGGAGATATGATAAGAATATAGAACGACGAGTGAACGCAGGGAATGGAGTTAATGGGGCCCTGCACTCTATTGTGGAAAGTCAGAATGTGTCAAAAAAGGCACGTGTGGCAATTGACAATGCTGTATAAGTCCCAACTTTAGTGTATGGTTATGAACGTTAGGTGTGGCAGAAAAGCACTAGAGTGGAATAAATACAGTAGAAATGCGGTAATTAAAGAGCGTAGCTTATTTTAAGTAGTCAATAGGAAGACGACCCATCTCCTAATTTGTTTCCCTCTGTCGCCTCTTACGACACACCCGGGGTGATATGATATCATCAACAATCATATAGACCTTTCTTTAAAAAGCTCAAAATATATATATATATATATATATGTGTGTGTGTGTGTGTGTGTGTGTGTGTGTGTGTGTGTGTGTGTGTGTGTTTTTTTTTTTTTTTTGTAATTTTAATTTTGACCAAAAAAAATGCTAACCTCTTCACATAACAATATAATGATCGTTGTGGTACAAGAAGGTATCCGTGGAAGTTATCTGTGCCCCAGACAGCCACAGCATAGCTATAGCATGTGCGTTCGACTATTTAATGCACTTCCGAACCACTTAAACTTTTACTCTTTTAACTTTTTTTTAATTATTTTCGGGATTCTGATTGAAAACTGTTTTTATGACTTAGATGAATTTATCAAATTCTGTCGTGACGGTCACCTCAAGCGAACCGTTGCTGATGTATGAAATTTAAAATTGATAAATGATTTAGAGTTTGTAAGATTGACATTATACTAGTTTGACATTATGCATTACATGACATGACCATGCCTGTACATATATTTTTTTACTGTTTTATTCAAATTAATATGAAATAATATTGTAATTTTGTATTTTTCTAATTTTGATTATTCAATTGCACGTTGACGTAATAATTGCATACCGAAAAACCGGTAAAACATGCATGTTTACACTATGTTATAAGACCTAAAAATGTACCATGTTTTATGCAAATAAATATTTATTATTATTATGGAGTAGGCGATATTCTTACACCACCAATACACGTTACTATTACGTAGGTATAATATGTTATTATTAAATACAATTAATTAAAAAAAAACAATCAATACTGGCTGCTTCAGACAGGCGCGGAGCAAGACCTAAATTTGATTTGCAGGCAAGATGAATTTCCCGAGGCCCCTGACGACGAATAAATATTTTCAATTAATTGTATTTGAATTTTCATTACAATTACTGTTACTATCTTGAGCCACCTAACTACAAAATATTGACGTAGTAGAGGCTTTTTGCAGCTATATTATGGTTGTAGCACGAATGGGTTAGTTCGACCAGGGAAGTACCACGCTCTCACAGAATATCAGCGTAAAAAAGCAGCTTAATGCTCCTGTGTTTAGTACGGTGAGTGTAGAGAACCAGAAACCCTTTTTAATGAATACGAGGCATTCCATCTGCGTTTTGATTCTTAATCGAGGATAGATGTAGATGTCTATGGACCACAGCATCCTATTATTAACAAGTAGGTTGTGTGCTCGCTTGTCCCCCTTATTCTATAAAAGAAAATCACCATCTTGCATGTTTTACCTGTTCGCTCGGCCTCTATTTAGTGGGGGTACACCTCGGGAATTTTTCTTCTCCAGAGCTTGTCGGTTCTTCAAGCTATGAATTTATTACTGATACTTTTAACGATCTCTATAACTCTCCATAGCTTGCAGAACGACTTTAAGCTTTCCCATGCCTCCAAAAGTAAAAGACCATGTCTTGGTTAAATAGATCCTCGCTGACAACACGCTCTTGTTGTACAGTTGTTTCGAGATTTTGAGATTTATTGAACTACTCAATGGAGTTATATTCGTCAGTAACCACTTAATCGAAGTTATATTGGCCTAGTGTGATAAATTCTGCGTGTATTCATGTAAACGTTTATAAATACCAATACTGCTAGGTTTTAAATCAGCTTATTCGGAAGACTAGAAGTCATAAAGCCTGCATGCAAGACGGTTCGTAATGACTCTCGAAAACATCATGGAGATGCAGTTTAGAAGAGAAATCAGTTGTAGTTCTTTATAAGGGCGTTGTTGTCTTTTTCAAGATGTATATTAAAGCAAGATATTTTGTTCCACTTTTATTCCACGCTTGTGGCATAGTGCCAAGTAGACGGACAAGATTAATTAGTTCCTGAAGGACATTAAGTACCGATTCTCCACTCAGTTGCAATTTGCAAAAGCTTGGTTGTAATTCTATACTCACAGATGCCGTTTTTAAGATACTCGGGAGCCATTTTAATCTTATTTAGGTTGACTTACGCTGTTGGTCATTAACTTAGACATTAGTAACCCGCGACAATTTAATTATATTATACGTGGTAGAGCCACGCTGCAGCTATATAATGGTTGCAGCACGAATGGGTCGCCTCGACCAGGGAAGGACCACGCTCTCACAAAATACCTGTGTGAAATGGAAGCTTAATACTCCTGTGTTTCGTATGGTGAGTGTAGAGATCCGGAGACCCTTTTTTAGTGTAAACGAGGCATTCAATTTTAGTCCTCAGGGGTGACAACGCATCTGCGTTATGATTCTTAATCCAGGATAAATGTAGACGTCTATGGACCACAGCATCTGCTTACCATTAGGTACCCGTTTGTCATCCTTATTCTTTAAAAAAATTGACTCAGCAAATCGTCGAGAACACGTGAACTTAGCGTGAAGCGAATGTATTGGGAAATAAAAAAGCATAGGTAAGAGTGTATTATAAATGTATTGACTTTTCATCGTTCTAACTATAAAATATTAACTTTTTGAAATGAAAATTCTTTAAACTTTTGGGGTGGTAATCCTTGAAGCCGCGACGTCCTTGAAGTCGTGGGCCGTAGGCGGCCGTCCACGACGCCCACGACTTTTTCGAATATGCGTAGACTTAAAGAAGGGAAAATAATATAATATGTCACCATCATTACAGTGTAAGTCCGCTGCTTAACAATGACCTCCCCCCATAGATTGGTCCATAGGCAACTTTAGTTTTTTTTTTTAAATATTTCGACTGATATCCACGGGACGACTTCTTATGCCGCTACTATCCGACTCTAGTGTGGTTGCAACTGATGCGGTGGTGGTGAATCCGCTGGAGAAAATGAGCGACCACCAGTCTTCCTAGCTCTATTACTAAGATGTACATAGCGGTGGAGCCAGACACGAAGTCAGGGAAGCCAGCCTGGTGGTTCCTTCATTTAGGGTATTCATTTTCCCGACCTGATGATCTCCGAGTGGTGAACTCAATCAATCAATAAGTAATTGAAGATGCAAGCATAACACATGTTCTACATTGGCGCACCTTTTATTCCAATGCGCCTTGCTAGGAAGACTGCCACAGGCACAGATTAATAAATAGCCACAGGGCACCATAAAACGCATAGTTCTTTATACGCCTCGCCACCGAAATCCCTCAAACAAAATAAACTGGGATATGTATAATAAATAGGGAAAGAGGATAGGGTGACAAAAGACAGGATATCTACGGAGTTTCTTTGTGCAATCTCAATTTGAAAGGGCGAAGAATTTTATGACATGCACAAAGAACAATGGTGAAAGAATTGTATATCACCGTCTTTTTTATTATGTGCGACGAGCTCTATGCAAGTCTAGGAAAAGAGACCATCGAAAAGATCTATTGTGATCGCTGCTATGGCTATAGTTCACTGCTAAGCCCTATGTCTTCAATGAGTAGAAGGAATTGCTTAGCTGTGAGCAATTTCACTCTTTGGGAGTACATATTTTTATAAACGTTTGCATTAAGGTTTGAGATAGAGGGGTTAACCGAGCATACGGTTCACCTGATGTTAAGTGACTACCGCCGCCCATGATCAACCGCAACACCAGGGGAATTGCAGGTGCGTTGCCGGCCCTTTAGAAAGGAGTAAGCTCTTTTCTTGTAGGTCCCCAGGTCGTATCGGTCCGGAAAAATCGCAGGTGGTAAACTATTCCACATAGTGATCTTACGCGGAAGAAAACTCCTTGTGAAATATACAGTGGTGGACCGCCAAACATCCAGATGGTGTGGATGGTATCGGGAGGTTTGCCGCGTAGTGCGTTCATGAGATTTGGCGACTGGTTTTAATTCTTGAGTTGCTTAGTTCCATGATAAACATGTGCTTTTAAGACAACAGTGTCCAGTTAGGGCTCTTGCCAGAATGCGCAATTATTTCACAGTTACATATATCAATAAAATAACTTACTATGTATTATCAAATACATTTATGGTCTTCGTAAATACGGCCATGTGTCGTCTTTTCGTATTTAGCTAAATTGCCTGCTTATCCGTTAGCGCAAATATATTATTATACTCTGCACCCTTTTCACAATTCAGAACGATCCATGTGCTCCCGAATATTTGACGTCCAAATTTGAATACCTAGTAGAATCTCGTAATTGTTCTCTCTGTTCTTCGGCTAATCTTTACACCGTACGGCGAGTGCTCTGAGGAATTGTTCGGATTAATCCTAGCCGCCAAATTTCATGAACACACATCGCGTAAAATTTCAAGATACCATCCTCACCATCTGGATGTTTGGCGGTCCACCACTGTGCGTTTTACTAGGAGTTTTCTTCCTCGTACAACTTCTCTGTGGAATTGTTTACCGCCGGTGATTTTTACGGACCGATACGACTTAGGGATCTTCAAGAAAAGAGCTTACTCCTTTGTAAAGGGCCGGCAACGCACCTGCAATTCCCCTGGTGTTGCGGTTGATCATGGGCGGTGTTAGTCACTTACCATCAGGTGAACCGCATGCTCGTTTGCCCCATCTTCCATTAAAAAAATACTTATCTCACTATTTCACTCCCACAGCCATCAGACTCTGGAACGACATTCCTCTTGGTAATAAAGAAGCTCCCAACAAGTTTGTTTTTAAAAATCAAGTCCTTAGGCATATGAAAAAGTCGTTGCAAGCTTGAACTAACACACCACTTATTTTCAGACTTATTTCATATTTGTTCTTGTGCATGAAAGTTAAAAATAAAAATAAATAAATAATCTAATCAAGCTTATGGCCTATCGAAGTCTGGAAAAAATCATTATACATAAATCACGCGTGCGTGCGTGCGTGTGTGCTTGCGTGCGTGCGTGTTTGTGTGAGTGTAATTTATATTTAATTTAATTTAACACTAAAGGTCAATCCTTCACGGCATTAGTTACTGCAGACTTCTTAGACCATCAGGTTTTACGTTGATAGCATTGCCATTAATATTTTAAAATGGAAAAAAGATATGTATGTACATAAAAGAATTAAAGTTATTAAATTTATTCTTTAAAGTACCTTTTGTTCGTGTAAAGTGCATTCATTTCATATTAATGTCACTCGTGTAGACGCCTGAAAAATTGAGTTATATCTGTTTTCGTAAACGCAATATATTTCGATATCGCTTACATGTTGAAACATTTTAAACATAATTATTTTTATGAGACTTTTATCGTATTGTCTGAATATAATGTACTGTGTCTCTGAATATGTTTAAATTTTCCAAAGTATGTTGGAAGGTTATATCCAACAAAAAACGTAAGTTATGTGCAAAGATTTTATAGAACCGGAGAACCTTTTTACTAGAAACGAGGCATTCCATCTTAGTCCTCAGCGGCTACAACGCATCTGCATTTTTATTCTAAATCAAGGATAGACGTAGATGTCTATGGGCCACAGCATCCACTTACATCAGGGACTGTGTGCTCGCTTGTTATACTTTATAAAAGGGGCTAAGTTCGCTAAACAACGTTCGGGGTTGGGCTTCACCGGTTCAGGAGTTTAGATCTGAACGCGTGCCAAGCTCCATAGCAATTGATTTGATCATGAGTTACATTGTGAGCTTGACACCATTATAGTAGTAGATGATGCAACTCTGGTGGCAGGACGCGGTTTAGCGCGTCTCTGCAAACTTGTAGAATCATTATCATGCAATATGAGTCTGTTATTATTTCCTTAAGTGAAAGCCGTTCTTAAAAATACAATTTTTATTACTTAGGCCTTATTACCCGCAGGTACCTTATCTCTGATACGATTATTCTCTTTACGGATTCTATCACGTAGGGGGAACTCTGTGCACAGCCCTCTCCATAGCTCGCTAATCGACCTTAAACTTCCTCCAAAGATCTTGTATTTCTTCCTCACATCCTGCTTAATATCTTTTTTAGGCTACTGGTGAATATAGGCCGCCCCCAAAGATTGTTTAGATTTTGATAAGCTACCACGCTTGGCAGGCGAGTAGGCCTTTGGCCCCATCTTTTTTATTATCTCTGTTTTTTATCTTAATTTTGAGTTTTCTTCTAATTTCTATTTTAGTTCCAATGTCGCTTCTTACGATACTCAACCGTGTAGTGGCGGTGTAAGGATTCCTATACACTACCCCATACCGTTCTTTATATAATGATCATATAATTAATAAATAAAACTATCTAACCACTCCAATAATGATTATACTTAAAATAATGTTACGTCGTGTCCTTTGTAAATATTCTGGCCGCAAATAACATTTGGTGATCCACTTCGCCCAGGCTCTCCCCGGGCCTTAACATAATAACGAGATAAAGAACCTTTGTAAAGATATCTTGGGTTTGTTGTCATTAGCGCGGGAACGGACGCCGACATTTTGAAAATATATTTGTCGGCGACATTTTGAAAATATATTTTTTAAACCCAAACCTAATTTGCTGTAAATTACTATTTTATATTTATACTAGTGACGCTCCCTTGCTTCGTCTGTGTATAGGATCTATAAATGTGGCGTTTTTAACGTACAGGAAATCAAAGAAGGTGCCGAAAGCAGTTTTTTTTATTGTTTTACGTATATCGTTGGATATAGTTGTGTTCGCGTTAACATAAGAAATTATTAAGGGAAACCCGACTTCAAAAACAACTCCACATACTTAGTAGCTTCCGAAGTCGGCACTAAGACACTGTATCGAAAAAATAAAGCTACGACTTCAGAAGCTGTAATGTGAAGTAAATTTTTTTGAAGTCGGTTTTTAAACTTTTTAACTTTAATTATTTTATGCTTATTAGTGAAGTAAGGAATACCACGGTTTTAAGGTTAAAACTAGAATGCCATCTAAACAGTTTAATTTAAAAACTTCAAACCCTATTCTTACCACGTACTTAAAAAAAAAATTAAAATCAGCCGTGTATACACTGATGGTAGGGTTGCCAGCACCCGTTTTATGTTTTAGAGGATTTAATAAGATTATATAAAGGACTTAGGCTGAAAATAAATGGTAATTGTTTTCAATATAAGTGGTAAAATCAAAAAATTGTACAACCATCAATATAAATAAAATGAGAACATCATCAATGTAGTCGAAGTCAATTAAATACGCATTATTAAGGATAACTTAAAAACTACTGGTCAGATTTTTATCAAATTAATATGAGAAAACATAAGAAGCACCAGCTTTCAAATAAAAAGAAGCGTCAAAATCGGTTCTCCTAGAAAACGTAGAACCGTTTTAACACACAAAAAATTGCGGTCAAATTGAGAACCTTCTCCTTTTTATGGGGTCGGTTGAAAATGCTGTATGGTATCAGTTGCAACGTTTTTAAATAATAAAAAAAAAACTATTTTGATGCGTAATGTAATGCAGTTTGTCGCTCTAACGTCATGCGACATCAGTTATTTTATAAACTCTGATTTATATATATATATATATATATATATATATATATATATATATATATATATATATATATAATATGCTTAAATGAAATGGAAATAGTAGTTTCTAATTTTAACAGTATGTTTAACATAATTTCTAAATTTATCCAAACTAGTTTTTATATTTAATATCTATTCTTACATACAAAAAAAATTGGTATTCGGAATTATTTACACGTCGTATAACGGAATAATGTCAGATTTTATTAAGGATGCGCCTTTAATTGTGACTTAAGAGGCCGGCGACTATTTCTTTTGTGATTTGATTTGCTCTTTGATATCCGATACTTTACCCTTCGTGTAAAATAACGAGGTTCTGTTTTATGTCTGGCTCGTATTCTAATGGTGTCGACTGTCTAGTTACGTTCATTGATTGTTGAAATCTGTTTATTATATAACCTCTCATTCTCTGTGGATATAAAATAGTATAGTAGTAAATTATTTATGTTTCTGGATACCGTTTTGAATACATATTGTTACGACCTTGAGGTTCGTGACAATAAAAATTGCCGATAGAATTACCTAAATTAACACTTTAATTCACTTTACACTAATTAAAGTTAAAAACACTAATAATTAATCACACTGATTCACTTTATTCCGCTCCGAAGCTTCGCTTGTCTCGCCAACTTCACTACTTCCCCCGATCGCATCTTGCAGCGCCTATAAATATAAATTAGCACTGAAATATCCAAAATATTCAATTAAACACGCGCAAGGTACCGAGAGTTCGAGTTTCAACTTCTAGAAGTTTAGTTCTTCGGTTCGGGACTAGATGGCGCTGTCGGTTGACAGATTAGTGATGTCATTTTCTGGAAAGCTCCCCCTCGCTCTCGTCTCTGACACTAGATGGCGCTAGTGCCGTCGACTTAGGGGCGTAACACTGCCCCCTCCTAAGACATGCTCGTCCCGAGCATTATCGGCCCCATAATAACGCGCCAGGCGATCCACATGGACGATGTTAGGAGTCCCTCTTGCGCCTTTCTGTAACGGCTCCGCAATGTCAAGGGCTGTCCTATCCCCTGGTGCACCAACATTGTACAATTTCGATGCTCCTCTACTACGTGTCTGAGGTCCCTTCACCTCCGCACAACATGTACGACACCAATCCTCGACATCTTTACGATAATGGATCCAGTAAAACTGTTCTCGGACCTTCAGTAGAGTTCGTTTAACTCCCAGATGGACTCTTGAACGACCATTATGACACTGCTGTAGAACATTCGGCACTTTAGCCTTAGGGACAACCATTTGCAAACGACAGCTGTCTCCTCGACCATTGTCCCATTTACGGCACAGGACTCCATCCTGAATCAGCAAACTGTCCCGCTGGGCCCAATAGCCTCTAGTGGTCGAACTCATAGCTGAGACGTCGCTCCACTTAGGCTTGGTAGCACGGGCCTTCATCTATTCCAGAATCGGCTTGATGTCCGGATCTTCCTGCTGTGCATGTCGTAGGCTGTCCTTCCACTTGTTGTTGAGGTGGTCTGTCCTGAGCATCCTCACGGATACCACTTCCTTACTCTTTTGCCTAGTACAATGTTTCCAATCTTCAGGACAAGGTCTTCTTGACAATGCATCTGCGTTGCCATGAGATTTCCCGCTGCGATGTCTGATAGTAAAGTCGTATCCCGGCTGCTGCGCTTAGGGCAGCTGGAGCGAAGATGGCCCCTTTCCCCACAGCCATAGCACCTAGGGCTGTATCCTTTATTGTGGTCGCGAACCGTAACTGCTGCAACCTCCCCTAGCGCGAGGGGAACGACGATCCTGCCACCGCTAGGCGGTGCCGTTAGCTGCACTACCCTCTCCAAATCGATCAGTTCTCCTTTCTACAGTTCGCTTAGGGCAGCTGGAGCGAAGATGGCCCCTTTCCCCACAACCATAGCACCTAGGGCTGTATCCTTTGTTGCAGTCGCGAACTGTAGCTGCTGCAACCTCCCGGACGCGATGGGAACGATGATCCTGCCACACGGCTTCCACCTCCAGTGCATAGGCCAAGGCGTCCTTAAGCGTCTCGCGGTGAGCCAGCCTCACAGCTCTAACTTCAAGGTCGCGGATGCCGTCGATGAATGTCTGCACCAGGTTCCCTACAATGAGCGCAGGTACAGACTAGTATGCTTTTCGAACCATCTTCTCCACCTCAAGGGCCCACTGCTGCAGGTTTTCGTTGCTGCGTTGCACGTGATCTTTATGCTGCGCGCGAAAGACGTGTTCCAGGTGAGCGTCACCATATCTCGCCTCCAATGACTCAAGGAGCTGCTCGTAGGTCACTTTCTTACCGAGAGCTTCCAACACGGTTAAGGCTTGGTCGCGCAGGCCTAAGGCAGCAGTCATGGCCTGGCTTTTATTCCAGCCGTTTGCCTCCATGACGGCCTCGAACTGAATTATGTAGGCCGACCAGGAAGAAGTCCCGTCGAACGGCGGCACTTTGAATCCACGTAGCGAAGGTGCTGTAGCTACTACGGGAGCTGTAGTTCCATCCCCAAGTTTGAGGTCGTTCAGCGTTTTCTTCACGTCAGCCATCACGTTGTCAACCCGATTGTTCACATGGTTGATTCGGGTTTCATGTTCTTCGATTCGGGTTACAGCTTCCGACAGGCGGTTGTCATGTTGAGCAACCCTATTCTTCACCTCCCTTATCTCTTTCCGAAGGTAGTGTGAAGGTCTTTCATGAGGAGCATCTGTTCCTCCTGTCGGCGGGCCTGTTCCTCTTGTCCGCTCTGCAGCTGCTCTTTCAACTGACGGATCTGTTCCTCCTGTCCGCTCTGCAGCTTCTCTTTCAACTGACGGACCTGTTCCTCCTGTCCGCTCTGCAGCTGCTCTTTCAACTGACGGACCTGTTCCTCCTGTCGGCGGGCCTGTTCATCCTGTCCGCTCTGCAGCTGCTCTTTCAACTGACGGACCTGTTCCTCCTGTCGGCGAGCCTGTTCCTCCTGTCAGCGAGCCTGTTCCTGCAGCATTACCATCAGAGCACCTAAATCAGGTGCTGCAGATGTAGGAGCTACTGACGGGCCTGCAGCCGGCGGCTGGCCCTCCGATGTCTGTGGCGTTGCACCACCAAATCTTCTTTGGTCCGTCTCCTGCTGGCGTTAACTTCGGGTACGGACACCCTCCGTTTCCTCCTTAGGTAAAATCGGCATGATTTTATCCCACTTCTGACACCAATTGTTACGAGCTTGAGGTTTGTGACAATAAAAATTGCCGATAGAATTACCTAAATTAACACTTTAATTCACTTTACACTCATCATCATCATCATCATTACAGCCCTTCACAAGTCCACTGCTGAACATAGGCCTCCCCCAAGTAATGCCACAAAGCACGGTCCTGAGCCACCTGCATCCATCGACTTCCTGCATGTCTTACCAGGTCGTCACTCCATCTAGTGGGGGTCGCCCTACACTACGCCTACCGGTACGAGACTGCCACTCGAGAACCTTTCTTCCCCATCGGTTATCGGTTCTTCGAGCTATATGGCCGGCCCATTGCCACTTCAGCTTACTAATCCGTTGGGCTATGTCGGTCACTCTGGTTTTACTGCGGATATCCTCATTTCTGAGTCTATCACGCAGAGAAACTCCGAGCATAGCCCTCTCCATAGCTCGCTGAGCGACCTTAAGCGTCCTCATACGGCCAGCAGTGAAGGACCACGTCTCAGATCCGTAAGTCATCACTGGCAACACGCACTGGTTGTACAATCTAGTTTTTAGAGATTGAGGTATACCTGACGAAAAGATATGCCGTAATTTCCCGAACGCTGCCCAGCCGAGTTGAATTCGTCGATTGACCTCTCGGTCGAAGTTGGACTTACCTAGTCGGACTATTTGTCCCAGGTAAACGTATTCGTCAACAACTTCGAGCATAGTGCTCCCAACAACTACCGGCATAGGTGTGACATGGACATTGAACATGATCTTTGTTTTGTCCATGTTCATCTTAAGACCTATCCGTTGGGAGGCACTATTGAGGTCATTGAGCATAGTGCTTAAGTCCTCCAGCGATTCTGCCATAAGGACTATATCGTCGGCAAATCGAAGGTGAGTGATGTACTCGCCATTGATGTCAATACCGTATCCTTTCCAGTCCAGTAGCTTGAAAACGTCTTCCAATGCAGCGGTGAAGACTTTCGGGGATATAACGTCACCCTGTCTTACACCTCTCTGCAGTTGGATAGGTTTCGAGCTCTGGTTCTGTACTCGGATAGCCATCGTAGCCCTACTGTACAAACACTTCAGCACTTCGATATACCGACAGTCAACTTGGCACCGCTGAAGGGACTGTAGCACCGCCCAAATTTCGATGGAATCAAAGGCTTTATCATAGTCCACATACGCCAGGCAAAGTGGCAGATTGTACTCTTCAGTCTTCTGTACAATCTGCCGCAGGGTATGTATGTGGTCTATGGTACTGAAGCCTTTTCGGAAACCGGCTTGTTCGGGAGGCTGGAAGTCGTCAAGTCTGCGTGCGAGACGATTCGTAATGACTCTCGAAAACAGCACGTAGACGCGGCTCAGAAGGGAAATCGGTCTGTAGTTCTTTAAGAGAGCGTTGTCGCCTTTCTTAAAGAACAAGACCACCGCACTTCTGCTCCACGCCTCTGGAGTAATGCCACCATGGAGGACGGAATTGAAGAGCTTCTGAAGGACTTCAAGTACCGGTGTTCCACCCGCTTTCAGAAGCTCCGCTGTAATTCCATCCTCGCCTGGGGCCCTGCCGTTTTTAAGGTGCTGGAGAGCCATTCTAATCTCGCTTAGACTGACGTCTGGGATATCATCGGAATAGTGTCGGATAAGACTTGCTCTTGGATCGTTACTCACACTTGCGTGTGGCTCCAACGATGATGTGTACAGCTGCCCATAGAACCTCTCAATCTCACTCAAAATCTCAGGTGTCCCGGAAACGATGTTGCCACACTCAGTCTTCAGCCTTGACAGTTGGCTCTTTCTGGCAGACAGATCTCTGGCAAAGACTTTGGAGCCCTGGTTCCGCTCGATCGCTTCTTTAATACGAGAAGTATTAAAGTTGCGTAAGTCTCGCCGTATGCATTTGGAGATCTGTCTGTTCAGTTGCCTGTATGCTGTCAAATCTGTTGACGATTGCAGCCTCATCTCCCGTCTAACAGCCATGAGATTAAGAGTGTGATCGGAGAGTTTTTGTGTTCTTCTGCGGCGGGTCTTACAGAACTTAGCTCCGACCGCATGGACAGTTTCCACGAGCTTGTCGTTCATATCGTCCACTGCATTGCAATCTTCTAGGCACTGGAAGCGGTTACGTAACTCGAGCTGAAAGGTTTCGGGGTTCTGGATTAGAGCACGAGGGGGACGGAGCGTTGACTTCATTAGACGAGACCTCTCCAACTTAACGTTTAGGTTCAGTGTGCCTCTAACCATTCGGTGATCGCTGCCAGTTTTCACCCTTGCGATCACTGAGACATCACTGTACAGTTGACGTCTGGTCGTCATAATGAAGTCAATCTCATTTTTTGTCGAACCGTCGGGGCTCGACCAGGTCCACTTCCTGTGGGGCCGCTTCTGGAAGAAAGAGTTCATCATAAAGAGTCCCTCTTTCTCCATAAAGTCGGCCAGCTGCTGGCCCCTTCGGTTCCGTTGCCCTACTCCAAATTTCCCTACCTTCAGCTCACCGCTTTCTCTTGTGCCCAGTTTTGCGTTGAAGTCTCCCATCAACACCGTGTAGTAGGTTCTGGAGGAATGTATGGCTCTGGAAATATCCTCATACATTTCCTCCACCTCCTCATCGGGATGTGCCGAGGTTGGTGCGTAAACCTGAATGACCTTCAGCGAATACCGTTTGGTGATTCTGAGTATCAGGTACGCGACCCTCGTCGACACACTCCCCAATCTTTACAACGTTGTTGACGAGAGATTTGTGGACGATAAATCCGACACCTCCTTGGGACAGATGGTCGCCCTCCCGGTGATAGAACAAGTTGCCGGACTCGAGGATTGCCGTGTCCTCCCCCCTCTCTTCGGACCTCGGATAATCCAATAATATGCCAGCGCAACTTGTCTACCTCTTCTTCCAGCTCCAGTATCTTCTCGTCAGTCCTCAGGGTGCGTGCGTTATATGTTGCCAGGTCGAGTCGTCGTAGGTGGCAACCGAACCTCCACCGGAGATTCTTAGCACCCCCTGCCCCGCCGTTACCATGGTCGCCACCGTAGCCAGGAATAGCGGGGCCGCCGGGGACTGGGGGCCGTCTGTTTGTGTATTTGTTCATTGGGGGGTATTTGCCATAGTTGCCACGCTTGGCGAGCGGGTTGGCAACCGCAGTTTTTTATTACGTCACAGTTGTCATCAGGAAGACGCTGCTGCCCATCTCCTGCCTGTCTCCCTCTGTCGCCTCTTACGACACCCACGGGAAGATATGGGGTAGTGGATATTCTTAACCGCCACTACACGGCCTTTACACTAATTAAAGTTAAAAACACTAATAATTAATCACACTGATTCACTTTATTCCGCTCCGAAGCTTCGCTTGTCTCGCCAACTTCACTACTTCCCCGATCGCATCTTGCAGCGCCTATAAATATAAATTAGCACCGAAATATCCAGAATATTCAAGTGAACACGCGCAAGGTACCGAGAGTTCGAGTTTCAACTTCTAGATGTTTAGTTCTTCGGTTCGGGACTAGATGGCGCTGTCGGTTGAAAGATTAGTGATGTCATTTTCTGGAAAGCTCCCCTCGCTCTCGTCTCTGACACTAGATGGCGCTAGTGCCGTCGACTTAGGCGCGTAACAATATGTTTTCTAAATGTATAACAAAAGGATCGCGATTATATAAGTGGCCGTTAACTATTTCTATAGGTTTTATATTCGCTGAGGAATGTATAGAGTTATTATAGGCTAGTATAGCGAACAGCATTAATTCTGTTATTGGGTTTGTGTATACTTTGTTCTTTATCCTTGTTTGTTCCTAGGTCGTAGAGTGAAACCTTTCGATGGCTCCAATACACTGAGGGTTGTTAACGCTCGTGAAATGCAAGTGATTCTGTATAACACGGCAAATTCCTATAGAAGTGAGTTTTTACATTCATGGCCTTGATCTGCCGTAATGCTAAGTGTTAACCCATGATGAGCTTACTTAGAGAAAGTATCGATGACTGTCAGGAATTTTTGGCCTTTCACAGTAAATGTGTCGATGTGCTATTTTAAAAGGCTTAGAGGGTAATCGTACAAATTGCTAGCTTTGTTTAGGGCGCCTTTCATATTTGTTTAGTTGGCATGGCGTGCAATTATTGATTATGTCCGGTAGTCCAATAGTATGTTCATTTTATCTGTTGTTTTATTTCCTGTATACTGTGATGGTTTGATTTTCCTTCATGATAACCCATTACTAAATTAAATTGTCTATTATCGGTAACATCAATAAGCGTTTGTTTGCAATACATACAGTTGGTAAAAAATTTAATTTCCTTTCGGATTGGAGCAGTTAACTGTGAATTTTAAGCAAGAGTTTTTAGAAGCAATATTCAGGATTACGTAATAAAAGAAAATTAAAAATAGTTAAAATTTGTAGCAACATGAGTTAACAAAAACCGTCATGTATTTATTTTTTTGGTTTTTTACATAAATACCTGTAATTATTAAAATACATAGCAAAGATTTGTTTTTTACTGTTTACTATTATGACTTGACCTACCACCCGATTCCGGCTTGACGTTGAATTCTACGGGGGAGATCCTATATTATGTTCTTGGAGTGATGCGGAGTAGATGATAATATCAGCAACATAAACTATACTATATATATATTTATATATATATATATATATATATATATATATATATATATATATATATATATATATATATATATTTATATTTATTTATATTTATGCTGATGACATCATATTATTGATAAAGCTGCGAAGCACATTCTCCATAATTCTTTGAAACGTACTAGAAGCATTAGAAAGGACGAACGGCATAAGAAGATATTCGTAGTATTCATTCTCGGGTACAAATGCGGTCTAAAAACATCATCAGAATAGACTTCAAAAAGATGTCAAGGATGTCACTATTGTTTAGGATTGGGTAGCGATCACTAATGGTTTTAGGTACAATCCCGTAGCCGACTGCAGACAGCAGCAGCAAGCGACGTATCGTCGCGACACAACTGGTTTCTATGTAGTTCTATGAAATACGTTCCGTAGCTAGCGACACGTCGTTTGACTAGCGGCAGACGACACTGAAGCCCGACAACAAATCAGTAGTGCCGCCAACCGTCCGATCGACAACACGTTGAATACTTCTTAAGAAATGAGTTTCACCGATTCCGAGGTATCGTATTGAGGTATAGGTAGATTCGAGGTATATGAGGGTTGAGGGTCACTGTACATTCCCGCACTTCCTCTGCATTTCAACATAGGACGTGTGTCTTTTCTCTTTATACTTGTATAATAAAAGCAAGTCTCACAAAAGATACAAAAATAAATCACGATAGCTTATTTCAAACACGTCAAGCATCACGTCCCACTGAACACTCGGAACGGACTGGACACGGGCTGCTGCCGCCGACAGTCGGGTTCGGAATCATGACTGCAGCGACATGACGCCACGACATGTCGCAGCGACATGTCGCGGCGACACATCGGGTGCGTTTGGCAGAAAAAAGCGCTAGCAAGCGCTTGTAAGCAAAATGGCGATCGTAAGCGGTAAGCGCTGTCAAATAGTAAGTAGCTATTTTCCTCTAGGACACGAAGTTAGTTTTAGCCGGGGAACCTAACCTAATTTAAATAGGTATATGTTTGTAAAGTATATTCATATTAAAAACTTACCTTAAACTTACCAATCATGAATTTTTAATAACATGTATTTTTTTTTATAGAAGAAGGGACAAACGAGCATGTGGCTCACCTGATGTTAAGTGACTACCGCCGCCCAAATATGTTTATGTTATGTTTATTCATGTTATTATATTACTTAAAACTAATATTGCACAAAACAACTTATAAATCTACTTCAAAACAAACAAATTAAATAAGCAAAATGGCGGATTGTGTCAGCGCTACTGAAGTTAGCAAACGTGTCCTGGCCGAAAACTGTTTAGTTTCGCCATTTTGCTTACAAGCGCTTGCTAGCGCTTTTTTCTGCCAAACGCATCCATCGCCTGCTGCTGCTGCCTGAAGTCGGAGTAAGTGAATTGCACCTATTGCGTCAATCGACTACTAATCTCCATTTTTGTTTACCAGAACTGTCCACCTGTTTTAGGACAATCCAAATAGGCGAGGCGAACTGGTATGGGACTATTTAATAATAAGGTTATTTCGTGGGGTTATTTATTTATCGGCATCATAGCCGACCTTAGATGAAGATATAAATACCTGGTATGATGCGTTTAGCTTTAGCTTGTAATTTTTCGAGCATATCTAAACCTATAAGACCATCGAATATGTTATGAAGTTTGTATATTATATTAAATTTTGTAAATCCGTTGTTATTAAATTCGCAAAAATAGTAATTTCAATGGTATGCTTATGGTGTGTGATGGAGTTAATGTTGGTATCTGAAAATGGTTCTTAGTTAATTCTATATTGTGCGAAATACCTAGCAACTACATCGAATGATAAAAATGATTGAGTTGCTCCCGTGTCTATTAAAAATTTAAGCGGGGGTTACTTCATTTGAATATATGGTAGTTGTTACTTAGCACGAATATTAAAGTGTACTAAGTTAAACCTTGGAGGAATATATTTAGGTGTTAGATCGATAAAGTTCTGTTGCTGCGGTCTAATAAATATTTTTAGTCGAAAATGGAATGTTGGTTTTACCAGTTAGTGAAAGCTGATGTCCAGCTGTGAACTGCCGCATGCTGATGTTGATAATGAAGATTATCGAATTGGATTTCTAGAAAAATTAAATATATTAAGGCTCTGATTTACATGTACGTTTTTGGCGAATTCTAAAAATTTCATGTGTTATGCGAAGGTATTACGTTTCTGTAAATATTGTACTCATCTCTTTCTTTATAAACTTTAGTGCACAAGCCAAATTTGTTGGCCGCTTAGTCCGCACGGTGGAACCAAGTTGTACTTCTAACCCGGCGAAATAGTATATTTCATTACGAGTGCGGAAAGCCTGTCATTGCAAAGAGTTCCGACAAATGTCTACCCGAGCCGAGGCGCAGCCGAAGGTGAGGGTTGACAGTCGGAACAAGTTGCAATGACGGTTCCACATATGTACTGAACAACTATTTTTAATACAGTTGTGATAAAATGAAGCAATTTAATCAAGAACATTTTAGGAAAATGGCGCCAACCGTAAAAGAATATAAGCAGAGATTTTTTTGTTTTCTTCACCCATTCTGGGTAGGCAAAGGGAACTATGCCCATACAGCCAAGTCTTCAGTAGAATTTTTTATTGATATGAAATGAAAATGAAATTTAATGAGATGAAATGAAATGAAACCTAACCTAACTCATTGAATCAAATCATTAAATCTGATATTGAAACAAATTAGTAGCTTCTTTTTTAGAAATAATTGCATGAATCATAAAAACTTCTATGATTTTTTTTAGTTAAAACTTGGTTTTTTCTTTTTTAATAGACATTATTTTGACAGTTCGAAAAGAGAACGCATGAATTCGGAAAAGGTAAAGAAAAAGCTCGAGTATGTAATAGCCCACATCCCGAACGCTGTACGTCCCTGCAATACACCACTTTTTGAGCAACTGTATTAAAAAATATTTTTAGGGTCGGTGAAGCAAAGAAATTTATTTTACAAGTTTTTACAGCCTGTTTATCTGTGTGTAGATTTATGCAATTCACTGTTGTATTTAAGATAATGAAACAACGTTTGTAACATTTTTGCGATGTTTCATTCTCTTATCTTTAATTAATTAAGTCTATATTTAATAAATTTTCATCTTGTTGATCGGCTAAATTTTGAATAAGTACATTTTTACCGTAGGCCATGTATATGCCAAATGTATATTAATTCTTCAAGGGCTTTGGCTTGCAATTTACCTAATATTCCGTATAGTTTAATAGAATTTTGTTGCTAATTTAGCCCATTATCAACACAAAAATGAATCATTACAACTTCGGTGGTGGAAATAAATCTGTATATAATGTACTCCCATCATATTATGTAGGCCAATAAGGCAGTAGTGAATAATTGCATATTTTGTTCCTTGTTTTTTTTTACATACAATCATATATTTAAATTATATAAAAACCTGGTTATGAACTATAAATCTGCATCCTATATCTACATTATCGGGCACTACAGTTCGAGCCGTTCGAGGTTGTTGTTCAGGAAACAAAAAGTTAAAAGAAAATTCTTTATTCAACTAGGATATTATGTAATTTTTTTCGAATATCGTCCCATGAGGCCGCTTGAGCTTGGGGCCCCGGGGCTCTACACCGCCTAGCCCTATGCTAGCTACGCCACCGGTTGAACATCATACAGGACGACATCATTATAACCATCAATCCGTATTGCGCATAATAATCTACGCCATTTCTGTTACAGGATGATGGAATAATGGAGATCTTAAAAGACACCAACCTGTGTAAGTACCTACTGATTAATTAAATGTCATCTTTTTCTATTATTTTAAATTTTTAACTGATTTTAGAAAAGACATCATTAAAGAGCTTTAAATAAAACTAATTTTATTAATTTTTATTTTCCGACATTTCGGGTGGTTTACAGCACCTGTGGTTACGAGGAAATATAGTGCTTGACGTCCTGATGTCGGAAAAGTTATTGGTGTGGTTAATTTTAAGTACTACTTAAAAAACGCACTAAATCCGTAGCAGTTTTTTAAATCAAAAGGACATATAAGAATGTACAACGTTTTTTTTTATAGAAGAGGGGGCAAACGAGCATGCGGCTCACCTGATGTTAAGTGACTACCGCCGCCCATGATCAACAGCAACACCAGGGGAATTGCAGGTGCGTTGCCGGCCCTTTAGAAAGGAGTAAGCTCTTTTCTTGAAGGTCCCCAGGTCGTATCGGTCCGGAAAAATCGCTGGTGGTAAACTATTCCACAGAGAGGTTGTACGCGGTAGAAAACTCCTCTTGAAACATACAGTGGTGGACCGCCAAGCATCCAGATGGTGTGGATGGTATCGGGACGTTTGCCGCGTAGTGCGTTCACGAAATTTGGCGGCTGGGATTAATCCGAAGAATTCCTCAGAGCACTCTCCATGGTATATGCGAAAGAAAATGCAAAGAGATGCAACATCTCTTCGCAGTGCCAGTGAATCGAGCCGATCGGAAAGCACTCGGTCGTCGACGATTCGAGCCGCTCTGCGCTGGATGCGGTCAAGTGGAAGGAGTTGGTACTGGGGAGCCCCAGCCCAGAGATGGGAACAGTATTCCATGTGCGGCTGAACCTGCGCCTTGTAAAGTTGCAGGCGGTGTGCCGGCATGAAATACTGTCCCGCTCTGCTGAGCACGCCAAGTTTTTAGAGGCCAATTTGACCTTCTCTTCCAAGTGACCACGAAACTGCACGTCACTCGATATGTCGACGCCGAGGATTCAAATACTGGCTGAGGCAACAAGGGGAGTGCCTTGAAACTGAGGAGATACGACAAAGGGGTTCTTTTTAGCGGTTAACGCGCAAACTTGTGTCTTCTAGGAGTTAAACTGGACTAGATTTAGTCGCCCCCAATCCGAGACTCTGTCAGCAAAGACTCAACTTCAGACACAAGTTTGTCCCGGCACTCGAAGACGTTTTCCCGAGAAATATTGGCTCGGCCGGTGTAAAGAGCATCACCAGTGCTGTCATCTGCATAGCAATGAATGTTACGGGTTTGCAACATATCATTGATATGCAGAAGAAACAGCGTTGGCGATAGCACGCAGCCTTGTGGAACACCAGCGTTAATAGGCTCGCAGTCGGAGCTTGCACCGTCTACAACGACCTTGATGCCCCGATCTGCAATAAAGCTGGTGATCCAACCGCACAATTTCTCGGGAAGCCCATAGGAAGGGAGCTTCGAAAGAAGCGCTTTGTGCCAAACCCGATCGAAGGCCTTCGCAATAACCAAACTAACGGCCATTGCCTCCTTGGACTCTACTGCCTCCGCCCATCTGTGAGTTAGGTAGACCAGAAGATCACCAGCTGACCGACCACGGCGAAAAGCGTATTGGCGGTCACTAATCAGCTGGTGATCCTCAAGGTACCTCATGAGCTGGTAGTTTACAATGGACTCCATTGTTTTGGAGAACAAGGAGGTGATGGCGATAGGCCAGTAGTTGGACGGGTCTGAGCGGTCGCCTTTTTTAAGGATCGGGTGGACGAAAGCCGTTTTCCATGATTTTGGGACTACGCCTAGGGAGTAGGAGTACCGGATAAGGCGCGTTAAAACCGGTGCCAACTCCAGAGCACACATCTTCAGCACATTTGGAGGGACGCCATCTGGCCCACTCGACTTGACGTCCAAGGAGAGGACTGCTCTGCGCACTGAGCGTTGAGTAAACAGGACATCCTGCATGGAGCACTCATTTCGCGGGATGATCGGCAGTGTGTTCCCCACGTCATCAAGAGTCGAGTTGGACGCAAAGAAAGAGCCTAGAATATCGGCTTTCTCCTTTGCGGTATGGGCCAGTGAGTCGTCCTCCCTGTGCAGAGATGGAAGAGATGGCTGACAGAAATTCCCCTGGACAGCCTTGACGAAAGACCAGAATGCACGGGTTCCAGAAGGAAGGCGAACTAGTTTCTCGCCAATTCTGCCTATGTGCTCTGACTTGGCAATGACTCTTTTGAAGGACCTAGAGGCGGAATTATACTTCTTTTTTTAGAGCGCTGGTGTTTACATCCCGGGACGCTGATGCGTCAGCCCAGGCTTGATAGCACTCCTGCTTATAGCAAGCAAGGAATAAAAAGTTCCATACCCTGAAGCACCACATCAGCGACAGAATTCGCAACAACGTTGGGATCGTCCGGCGAGAAGCAAACCCGCCCCCAAGGGTAGGATGCAGAGAAAGACCGCATCCCATCCCAATCGGCTGACCTATAGTGCCAAACACGGCGGCAGCCTGCAGAATGCAACTGCGATTTCAGCGTGAGTGGCACCACACTCCGAACAAGAAAATGGTCCGAGGAGCCTAAAAGGGTGTCGACGGAAATCTGATATCCGTCCGGGTGAGAGGTCAGCAGAAGGTCCAACAGGGAAGGTGCATGATCCTCCACATTTGGAATCCGCGTAGGCGAAGTAACCAGTTGAGTCAGACCATATGCCAAGGCAAAATCATGAACAGATCTCCCCCGCATGACCGGTTACACGTGAACCAAGCCATTCGGCGTGGTGGGCGTTAAAGTCGCCGAGGATCACGATCTATGCAGAAGGGATCTGCTGTAGCAACGAATCTGTAGCCATTTGGAGGTGGTCGAAGAGTCGGTCCGTTTCGGCATTACCGCTATGGGACCTATAGAGGCACCCGTAGACGCGCGTATGGTCGTCGCTGTCTACGCGTATCCAAAGGATGGACAGGTCCGAACCTTCAAGTCTGCCGAGGCGTCGAGAACAGATGTCCGCTCTGACGTGAACGCAAACTCCAGCCCGAGGCACAAAGGAGTGTTCCAGTTTTTATTCCGGGTAGGGGAGATACGAGACATCGGCCGTAGAGGACACCTGCGTCTCGGTCAGAAAGAGCAGAGCCGGCCTCGCCGTCTCGAGATGGTAGTGGACGGCGTTTAGGTTAGAGTGAAGTCCCCTGATATTGCAGAAATTCACGGACAGCGTGGCAGGGGTCGCCTCGGTCTTGTTGCTCCGTTTGTCCCGAGAAGTTGTAGTCTTGAGCGGAATTTTGGCCCCCCCCCCCTAGAATACGCGGGGCAGCCTGAGCACCCACGCTCAGAAGTGGAGAAACATGGTCGTGGATGCTCAGCGAGGGATTCTCCAGGGGTGCTGGTACCCTCCTGGGGTAGTCTATCATTATTTAATTCCGCTACCATGTTGATGGGGGGGGGGGGGATTTGGGCCTCCAGCCACCTGCACTTACCAGACGAAACGCGGAGGCAGAGCTTCCACTTCACGCCGGTATTCTGTGAGGTCGTGGTACCACCCCGGTTTGAGCCGGCCCATACGTGCATCAGCAAAGCTGCCGCGTGGCTCTACCACTGTTAAAAACGTTCTTGGAACATCTATGGATTTTGACGCCTGTTCAGTTCAATTCAGATTTCAACTCTTTTTTTCTTCCAAGCCGTCAGCCACGAACGTCGTCGGCTCTCTTTAAACTATGCCGTCATCGTCGGTATCGAACTTAGCCCCTTTTTCACATTTATGTTTCTAATGGAATTAAAATTATATTATAACACGCCCTAACATTGGTGAAACCCGTCTGTCTGATGATGTTGATCTAGCTAGATAGCTCTCATGCGCTGAAACATGAAGGCACATCTTTTGCGCTTTATGGCTTTTGCAAACATTTCATTTATATTGGACATGCAGATCGCTATATTGCCCATTGCCGTGGTAACTCAGTTTTTTTTAATGGAATAAGGTTGACAAACGAACACACAATCCCCCTGATGGTAAGAGGATGCTGTGGCTCATAGACATCTACATTTATCCTCGATTAATCTTTTGAGCGCCACGCCAAAAACACATTACCGTGTCCTGTACACCAAAGCGAAAAGTAAACAAAAATACCTATGAAAAAAATTGTGGTGGCAGGAATTGATATATCGATAACACAAAATACCTTGATTTTGTTGGTTTTTTTGTGCAGTAAATGACTTTATAATCTGGTATGTTTTATTAAATCTTGTGCTGTCTTCTACTCTTTTTACTCTTCACTCAAAACTACTCTTCATTGTGATGACGTCACTGTCACGACTGGACGACAACGGCGTAGCTGACCTTTCTTTTTGAAAATTTCTTAGAGATGTAGCCGTGTCGCACGTTGTGTATCGATTTCGAAATCGATCTAACCAAAATATACTGTTGGCGACGCGTCTATAAGAATATTTCAATTTATTGGTTAACCGATTACGAACAGCTTCTAAAAACAAATTATCGAGCAATAATATTCTAATAAGAAAACACTTAGTTGAATCTTAAAGAAATATCGAATTAATAATTTGAAGGTCTTGGGTTCGATTCCCAGGCAGGACTAGTTTGTCGTTTTCTTAGCAATATTTTCTTAATAAATTCATATAGGGAATTTTTAAGATATAAATTATGTTTCCGGGTTCAGTTCCCCGGTTGAAATCACCTTTCCAATAGTATTGTTAATTTAAAGGAATATTAAAATAAAGTTAGAGACCAGGATTTGTTCCCCGGTCGAAATGATCACTTTGTGAATAAATAGAATTAATGGAAATTAATTGCATAAGTATTATCTTATATAAGTTTGATACGTTTTGTATGAAAACAAAATGTTTGTTTTCAATGTTTGATTCATAAAATATTTTGTTTATGTTATCTGATAAGAAACATGATAACTGATAAAAATCTAGTTAGAAACAATTTCCGACATTTGGGAGTCGTGTAGAATCAGTTGTTCACTTAGTATTGGTTGATAGCCGTGTGTGCTAAAGTTGCCATTTTGCCGACAATTGAAAGTCGTGTGAGAATTAGTTGTTCAAATAGCGTGAGTTAACTTAGGAGGTCAAAATAAGTAGAAATTTAAATATTTGCAAATTTCAGCAATTTATGTAAAATTGACTTGTAAAATATTCTAGATTGGCTGTATGAACATAATAGGTGAATTCTGTGCTATTTTCATGTGAAAATTCCTTTGGATTAGTGAAATACTGATAGTTTTGTGTAAGAAATTAAAAGTGTTTTTAATAGTAAAATGTACAGGAAAAATGTAAATTAAACTATTGTATTAGTTAAGATATTTATAATTTCAAGTGAAAAACATTGTTTCAACCTTATATATTGGATATTTAAGAATTCTAACTTGGTGCATATGCTGTAAAATGGGCATATTTTGTTGAATAAATAAAAGGTTTTTTGTGATATAAAAATGTAATGCATATCATAGTATAGATATTTTTTGTGCTATCTTTATAAATAAAATGTGTAAATGTATGTCTTATACAAATAAAGATATTGGGCAAACCGTGAGAGAGTGATAGTACAAATTGATATAATTAAGTGGCGTAATCGCACAGAGGGCGCGGCTCTCTTTCGCGTATAGTTTTGTGGTAGCTCAGTAAACCAGTTTTCTTACAAATCGTTCGGGACAGTTCAGGACCAGCAGTATATATAACATAACATAACATAAACACTCAACCCTGTCACCCAGAGGGGTAGGCAGAGACTACAGACTTCCATTTGGCACGATCCTGACACACCTCTCTTGCCTCCTTCACATCCATACACCTACGCATACATGCTCGTCGGTTAAGGGTACTCCTAATTTGGCCCGTTTTCAATAAATCGCCAATTTGGTCGATAAATTTTCGCCTAGGACGTCCCTTTCCGATTCTGCCATTCACTTCTGCACCATAAATTTTCTTTGTCACTCTTTCCTCATTCATTCTTTCCACATGACCAAACCACCGAAGCATTCTTTTCTTAATCCTGGTCACAACATCATCTTGCAAACCACACTCTTCTCTTATTACACTATTTCTTACCCTGTCATTCAGATTCAGCCCTAACATACTCCTTAACGACCGCATTTCTACTGCGTTTATTCTACTCTCGTGCTTCTTCTGCCACACCCAACTTTCACTACCATACGTTAAAGTAGGGACCAACACAGCATTGTGAATTGCCATACGCGCCTTTTTCGACACATTTTGACTCTTCACAATAGAGTGTAAGGTCCCATTTACTCTATTTCCCGCATTCACTCGTCGTTCTATATCCTTATCATATCTCCCATCCCTGCTAAATACGCAGCCCAAATATACAAACTCATCTACTTGCTCGATCAACTCCCCTTCTATTCTTATTTCACAAATCGTTTTACTTTCTTCTCTTTCAAAAACCATAACCTTCGTCTTACTTGCGTTCACTTTCATACCCCTTTCTTTTAATGATCCGTTCATTAATGTAACCATCATTTGCAACTCGGCCACCGACGACGCAAGAATAACTTGATCATCGGCGTACAAAAGGCATTTGACGGTTAACTCACCCATTCTTAATCCGCATTCTTCAACTTTCAAATTTTGCAAACAACTGTCCATAAATAGGTTGAACAGCCACGGGGAAGCCACACAGCCCTGTCTGAAATCTTTATGGATGTCAAACCAGTCCGAGTAGACCCCGTTGATCCTAACACAAGCACTAGAGCCCCTATAAAGAGACTCCAATGCCTGTATCAAGCCAGCGCTCAACCCAAATGAGTTCAGTGTTTGCCATAGCAAATCCCTATCCACTCTGTCATAAGCCTTTTCCAAGTCCATGAACGCACAATAAACCTTTTGGTTTTTGGCCACAAATTTCTCCGCGATCATGCGCATGGAAAAGACTTGATCTGTACATCCCATTCCCTTTCTAAATCCCGCTTGCACATCCCAAATTTTTCCATCAGTTTCTTTCATGACCCTTTCAATCAGTACCTTAGCATACAGTTTTCCCACAATGCTAAGAAGGCTGATGCCACGGTAGTTTTTACAGTCCTGCTGCGACCCTCTTCCTTTATATACTGGGACTATCACGGCTTTGCACCAGTCTACCGGTACCCGCTTCAGTTCTCAGCATAAATTAAACAAGGTGTGCAGCAGGCCTGCCACCACTTCCTCTCCAGCCCTTAGCATTTCGAGTGAAACTCTATCATATCCGGCAGCCTTACCTGCTTTCATGCTTTTCATTGCTTTCATTATTTCATCTATACTTATCTCGCTACCTCTTTCCTCTTCTTTCGGTGTTTCTACTTCACTTAGTACACACGTTGTCTCCTCACTCATAAACACGCTTTCAAAATATTCCTTCCATCTCTTTAAACTCAAAACTTCATCATTCAGAATATAGCCATTCTCGTCTCTTATAGCATTCATCATAGGCTGTTTTGAATGTCCCCTGGCAGTTCTTACAAGTTTCAAGAACATTTTAATATTTGCCTGGAAGTTATCCGATATTCTTCTATCATTCTTATCCGTTCTTTCTTGCTTTTTTCTTTCAACTACTTCTTTTACTCTCTTATTAAGATGTCTAAAGACTGCCTTTTTTCTTTCAATATCACCATTCGTACCACTAGAATTAGCAGCCTTTGTTGCTAGTAAATCTAGCCATGCTCTCTTCTTTGCTTCAACTTCCATACGTATCTCATCATCCCACCATAACGTATTATTTTTCCTTTCATTCATTCTTTTACTAACACCACATACTTCGGTAGCTGCATCCACTAAACCTTTCTTTACATTTTGCCATATATTCTCCAAGTCTAACTCCTTCATACATAATTCATCCAAACCACTTATATTTTCTTTCAGTCTACATTTGAACTTGTTTTTATCACTTTCATCTTGTAACCTTTCTGTTCTAATACGCTGTAACGCAGTGGTAGACACAGACGATCGATGGCGCCAACGCCTGAATAGACCATTAATTCGGCATAAAACTAAATAATGATCCGTTCCTACGTTAGAACCCCGGTAAACTCTCGTATCTACCACTGCGCCCCTCAATCTTTCATCCACAATTATGAAATCTATCATGCTTCTATCGTCACCTCTTTCCCAAGTATATAATGTGAATCCTCTTGTGGCGAAAGCAAGTGTTCGTCACAAAAATATTCTTTTCCATACATACGGTGAGGAGACTTTCACCATTCTCATTTATACTTTCATCACCAAACGTTCCCAATATCCTTTCATAACCAAGCCTCCTGACCCCAACCCTTCCATTAAAATTTCCTAGCATAATAATACTTTCATTTCCCTTACACTTCATTAACACCATCCTTACCATTTCCCAAAACTGCTCTCGGATATAAGTGGGCTTAGACATGTCTGGGGCGTAGATCCCTAACACAAACAACTTCTTTAAGCCCACTTTCATTCGTATCCATAGCAGTCTTGGGCTTACACATTCATACTCTTTCACACATTGGCCCATTCTTTCTGAAAGGATGATACCTACTCCCTGGCATGCCCGCTCGATCTCGTCTACACCAGACCAGTATGCGGTATACATGCCATGTGTAGTGACATCCTTCCCCTTTCTTTTCGTCTCATTTACGCATAACACATCTATTCCTCTATCATACATCATATCGCATACTTCATCCATTTTATCATTCATTGCCCCACATACATTCAACGTAGCCAGGCGGGCCTCTGCAATCCACTTTTCGTCTCTCCGGGAGACAGAACGTGACGGGTGGTGAACTTCGTCGCCGGTTTTCCTCCCGGAGATTCTTCGCACCCCATGCATGCCCATTAAAGGGGCGCCGGGAACTCGGGGCCATTTCTTTAATTCGATTCCTCATGGTGCGAAATGGGGTGGTATATTTAATACCGCTACCACGGCGTGGAGCCGAGTCTGTGGTATCGGCTTGTCGCTCATTTAGCACCACCCGGGGGACACGTGTAGGGTGGGCCTAGGAACAGGTGGTCAAAGCCTACGGACGCGAGCGACTTATCCCCCAATATCGATACAATAATCAGTATATATAATAATCAAGAAAGAAAAAGTGTATAGGGAAGTGATAGGGAAAGTAATTACTCTCTCACGGAACGGTTTGAAGATAATTACTGTTTTATTCCCAAGGAATCCTTCACCTTAAACAGTAAAATACAGTCCACTGGTGTCGCTATTGCGGCACATATTGAAGAATTAAGGCGTTGGGACCGGGACGACTTCGGAAGACCCGTAATCCCCGCCTGAACCTATTTGAAGGAAAGGAAGAGGTCGACGCCCTTGTGTGTTACTCCGTTGCGGAGTTCACATACGTTGTTCCCGAACCCAACGTAGGTGTCATAGGAGGTTAGGAAATCCGCTGCTGAACCAGCCGGAACAAACGACCTCCCTCCTCCTCTGGTTCCTTTTCATACACAGAGATCGACTCAAAATATTTTATGTGTCCGGCGTAGGCCAAGTGAAGCACAGAAGAAAAGTCTTACACTCTTATGACAATGGGGTGTACTAAAATGCACTTTCCCGCTAATCACTTATGATGTCATGGGGGTGTCATCTATCCTTGACCACGGCGCCCAGTGAACAGATTTTCGATGGCGTGCTAAGGATGCGCCAGAGTTGAGCTATTAGATTTATTATGCGAAGATGATTTGATATCATTTTTTATTCATGTAGCTAATTACAGTTTTATGTTGCTAACCTTTGGATTTATTCAAATATCAATAATAATAATAAAAATAACACGTTTGAGCTGAATTTTGGATAATTTTCAAGAAATCTATACCTCCCGCGTTAGACACTAGCGGTCAATCATAGACGACTTTGGCGCGCTGGACATAGTCTTTGCTTAGATAAAAATCCATTTTTTTAGTTCAATGTTTCTTAGTACTTGTAGGAGACTTGTTATTTGTATTCACATGTTGCTGGGTTATTCTTTTTTGAGGAGTGTAGAATTAAAATACCAGTAATAATTTTCCAATGTCTATATTTCATATTTTTGTGGACCGGGTTTTTTGTCAACTATAGACGTCGTTGGCGCTCAGAGCCAGCATCAGGTGCTGGTCAATTATAGGCGTCTTTGGCGCTCAAAAGGTTAAGAATCTCAACGCAAGTGTGTTGTTATCCCTGAGGACAAATATGCAATGCCTCGTTTCCAGTAAACGTACACTCATACGAAACACAGCAATATTAACCTGCTATTTCACGCTTGTATTCTGTGAGAACGTGGTCCTTTCCCGGTCGAGCCGACCCATTCGTGCTACAACCATAATATAGCTGCAGTGTGACTCTACCACGTATAAAGTGCTCATCGTAAATTTCACAGTATGCGAGCAACCCGGGTTTGATTCCCTCCAGCACCAATGACGTTGTTAATTGTAATTTTAAGTGCATACTTACCACTCACTGGTTGGTAAAGGAAAACATTTTTTTATAAAATTAGGATGACAAACGGTAAGTGGATGCTGCGTTTCATAAATATTCACAACTATCCTCGATTAAGAATCAAAATTCATATGCGTTGTCAACCCTGAGGGCTAAGAGGAAATGCCTCGCTTCCAGTAAAAAAGGGTCTCCGGTTCTCTACACTCACCAACGAAACACAGCAGCATTGAGTTGCTATTTCTCTTACTCATTCATGCTACAACCATAATATAGCAGCAGCATGGCTCTTAAAAACATTACGAACAATCCTGCATTTCATAGGAATAAAAATATTTCGAGGACATGATGTCAAGTTTTGGCGGACTTAACTGACGCACTGGAGCAGCGTTGCGAACTAATTGCTCCGTAACCCTCGCAGAAAGGAGAGGAAGCCAGTGTCTAGCAAGCGTAGCGATTTGTCCCGTCTTCGCACGGGTGATTTCTAAATCTCGACAACAGCGCCAGCTACCGGGTCCAATTGTAAATCTAAACCATTTTTAAAATCAACTGAATCGTACACACAAAATTTCATCAAAATCGGTCCAATCATTTAGGAGGAGTTCAGTCACATACTACATACAAACGTACAGAAGAATTTTACATATACTCGTAAAAGGATATTATATGCAGTGCAGACTCGATATAAAAATAGAACTAGGAGTTCGTCTTGGTAGGACCACACTCCTACTAGAGATGTGTCATTAATTCATTTCTAGTGAGCAGATCACGATACTAGAGCATTGATTCGTCTTACGAACCGGATCATTCGGATCAAACATTCAAATGGATCATTTCGAGTTTCAGTACTCTGTGATCTGTGAGACCAGCTTGATGATGTCGGTCGTCGGACATTACTTAATGTACTCTTTGGTCGTAGGTCCTGTCAATCGTTTGATCCGGAACGTTAAAAATGCAATTCATACTTTTGTTCTGCTTATTTCAAGATTGACACATGTCTAACTCCTACCTATTTCTGCCGCTAAATAGAAAGACCGGCAGACCGGTCTGAAGGGTACCGGTATAAATACAGACTGAACTGTGAAGCATTCCATCGCGCGAATCTGTAGCCTTCTTTGGTTGCGTTTGGCAGAAAAAAGCGCTAGGAAGCGCTTGTAAGCAAAATGGCGAAACTATACATTTTTCGGCCAGGACACGTTTGCTAAATTCAGTAGCGCTGACATAATCTTGCTTTTTAATCCATTTTGCTTATTTATTTTGTTTGTTTGGAAGTAGAGTTTATAAGTTGTTTTGTGTAATATTAGTTTTAAGTAATATAATGACATGAATATTTAACCATATTATATATTTTATTAAAAATTCATGATTGGTAAGTTTTTAATATGAATACTTCACAAACATATATTTAAATTAGGTTAAGTCTCCCGGTTAAAGCTAACTTCGTGTCCTAGAGGAAAATAGCTATTTACCATTTGACAGCGCTTACCGCTTACGATCGGCATTTGCTTACAAGACTTCCTTGCGCTTTTTTCTGCCAAACGCAGTTTTGTTTGGAGTTTGCTGCAGATGTCCGTGGACCACAGTAATCAGGTGGGCTGTAAATTCGTTCCGTTACACCGGTACAGCCTACTAAACTGCTGAACATTGGCCTCTCCCATTGCCTCATAGGGGGGACATTATTAAGTTCTAGTTCCAGTTTAATAAACAAACTTTGTCAGCATCACGCGAGGAATGCGCGCGGGCGGCGGGCGTGCTGCGTTGGACACTGCAGCAGGCGCATCGCTGCGCGTGCAGCGGCGTGCAGCTGGCGCGCGACCTGCTGGTGCTGGGCGTGCCGCGAGCACACGCTGCAGCGCTCGCTGAAGCCGCTGACCGTGGCCGAGACGCGTACGTTGCCCATGCAAATGAGCACGGCTTCATGGGTAAGATGTTAAAAAAGCGTTCCTTATAAAACTAAAGAGTTTTAGTTTTTTTCCTTAATTTTCTTCGAAGATGCTGAAACTTTTTTTCCGGTCCTTTTTTTTGGTGCCGGGGGGGGGGGGGGGCTTTTTCCCGTTAAGGGGTCGGGTTCCTCTCCTTCCCCAAACAAACAAAGTTTTTTTTCTTTTTTTTTGTGGGGGGTGGGGCTGCCTTTTCTACCTATAATAGTTTAAAAATTGTTTAAATTAAACTAGATTTTAAACTTCTACTGAGTACCCAGCTAACATAAGTGGTGTAAAATACTCAAAACGTGGATGCGAGCGTGCGTGCGTGCGAGCGTGTGTGCGTATGTGCGTGTGTGCGTGTGTGCGTATGTGCGTATGTCCGTTGTGCGTGTGTGCGTGCGTGTGTGTGTGTGTGTGTGTATGTGTGTGTGTGTGTGTGTGTGTGTGTGTGTGTGTGTGTGTGTGTGTGTGTGTGTGTGTGTGTGTGTGTGTGTGTGCATGTGTGTTCGCGTAAACATAAAAAGCCACTTTCGACTGTACTCATAGTTTCTCTAGTCACGTTACATCCTCTTGGTTCTGGTGCTGAACTACAGGTAAAGACCTACGTTAATTTTGGAAGGTTTTAGAATTTTAGGCGTGCTCAGTAAAGCGAGAAGTATTTTTGCAGTAACTTTACAAGGCACATGTTCGGCCTCACATGGAATACTGTTCCTATCTCTAAACTGGGGCTACCCAGTGCCAGCTCCTTCCACTTGACCGCATCCAGCGCATAGCGGCTCGAATCGTCGGCGACCGAGTGCTTTCCGATTGGCTCGATTCACTGACGCTGCGAAGAGATGTTGCATCCCTTTGCATTTTCTTTTGCATCTACCACGGCGAGTGCTCCGAGGAATTGTTCGGATTAATCCCAGCCGCCAAATTTCATAAACGCACAAAGCGACAAAATTCCCGATACCGTCCACACTACCCAGATGCTTGGCGGTCCACCACTGTACGTTTCACTAGGAGTTTTTTTTTTGCGTACGACCTCTCTGTGGAATAGTTTACCACCGGCGATTTTTCCGGAACGACTTAGGGACCTTCAAGAAAAGAGGCTACTCCTTTCTAAAAGGCAGGCAACGCACCTGCAATCCCCCTGGTGTTGCAGTTGTTCATGGGTGGCGGTAGTCACTTACCATCAGGTGAGCCGTATGCTCGTTTGCCCCTCTCCTATAAAAAAAGCGAGAGTCCATCGTTTTGCTTCAATATGCGTTGGCAGACTTTACCAGACTGAAATATTTTTGCTTTTACAAATACGCGGGTATTCTTAAAAATTTTGCTACTATAAACATTAAAGCTAGCCAGCACACACTAGCTCTCCCACTGTGATGCTTTATAAAACCAAATCTTTGTAAAAAGGATTTATTTTTAACCGACTTGAAAAAGGAGGAGGTACTCAATTCGACTTTTTATGAGTGTTACCTCAGAAATTTTTCTAGGTGAACCAATTTTGATGATTTATATTTAAAAGCTGATGCTTCTCGTGTGGTTTCTTATAAATTTGATCAAGATCTGACCAGTAGTTCTTGAATTATCCTTAATAATGCGTATATAATTGACTTCGACTGCAATGATAATGTTCACATTTTAAGTATATTGAAGTTGGTTTTACAATTTTTTTTATTTTACCACTTGTAACCATAAAGGTTACAAAGAGCGAACTTAATGCAGCATTCATTGCAGTCAATCCATGGCGTGGTGAAAAAATTGAAAAAAAAAACACAGATGCTTTACATAACAAAATTATAATAAACAGAAATGGATACAACACATATTTAAATTAGGCTTATAAATTACACAAATACATATTAATATAAACAAATACCTAATAATCCAAGTAATATACTAATTATCTTTAACATATATACAAACATATAAATATATACACAAAGACAAAAAGTACTCTATTTAGTATCTCAGTATCTGACAGTTTACTTGATGGTAAATGACCCTATACATGGACTGGACCCATTGATATATATAAAGAATTCCAATCAAAATTTTCTATAGATATATTGTCACCTTTTTATATAATATAAGGGTGACAAACGAGCAAACCGTCCACCTGGTGTAGCCCACGGATGTCTACATTTATCCTTGATTAAGAACCAAAATGCAATGCGTTGACACCTAGGAGTACTAAGATGGAATATCTCATTCCAGTAAAAGTTATTCCGGTTCTCTACACTCACCATTCGAAACACATCACCATTAAGTTTTCCTCCTATTTTACGCTGGTATTCTGTAAGAGTATGATCCTGTCCCGGTCGAGCCGACCCATTCGCGGTACAACCATATATGGTTACAAATCTCTACAACGTATACCTCTAAAGAATAAGATGAAATACCTTATAATATGTAATTAAACTGGCAGTTTCTCCGCACCTTTTAAAGAAGGTGGCCGGGTAGATGTATGTAAGGGATCTACCTCCATCAGATTAATTTTAAGCCCACTCTTCTAATATCTATTGCATTACCTTCCAGTGAACAAATTGACTGACATCGCGACGGCTCCAGGCCCTGAAGGATCAGTAGATGTCGTCAAACTTACTCTCTATTCCGATGAAGTGTTCACCGGTGAACAGAACATCACAGAGTTATTGGTTGATAAATCAATACTGAAAACACTGTTAGCGGACCTGAAGACCGCTAGGAAGAAGATGGACGAATTTGAAACAGAGGAAAATTAATTGCACTTAGGACAGTTATGCTGGTACCACTTACACCACGTACGATTATGTAAACATTACTGCTGGGATCAGACCTGCTTTTGTAATAAGTTGAGCGTGGTTTTGGCTTGGTTTCTGTGTCATATAAATCGAACTTAGTTAGTAATCGTTATTAGATCTAATTTATTTTAATTCTTGGAATCACTTTTGTGAAACTCGCGGAATTAGATCACACCACGCGATGCAGTTTACGAATATGTTTCCACCACTTTATGTTTTTATTGTTACACGTTAACATTTATATGTTGATAATGTGAACTCTCTGTTCACTTACTGCAGCGTATCAAAAGTTGGTGAATATAGGCCTCTCCTCATAGAACCCAAGTTTTTTTTAGTTTGAGTTATAATCTGGAAGATGCTACTGCCCATCTCCTTTTTCATTACTCTCCGTCGCCTTTTACACCTACTGGATGATATGCGGTAGGTAGTGAATTAGCCACTACACGTCATAAATAACAAGTTAATAATAAAAAATATCAGTCTACCATCGATATACAATATGTAACTTAATTAACGCACTTTGAGAAAGCAGTTTGTTCAGAATCGTTTACTGAATGGATTCCTATCATTTTTAATATAGGTAATTTTTATCAAAAAAATAATTAAAATTACGTAATTTACAGTCACACTAATAATCTGTACAGTCAAAACAAACTGAAATGGACCGTAACTTAAGGCAATAAGACTTTTAAGAGTGCAGTTTTATTTGTATTATTACTAATTCTGTCATTCAATAAAAATAAAGAAAAATGAACTTTATTTCAAGCAACTTAAAGTCTTTGCGTTCATGGATTTGTACTGTGACCACAACATTCTTCCGGAATTAGTGTAACTAATTTGATAAATAATCAGTGCATAAAAATGTTTAACTAAAAATTCAGTGTGTGTATTATGATTATAACATAATATACTAATTGGGGTGTCTGAGGGTGTGCGTTAATTACGTTACATATTGTCATTGAAGTAATATATACTTACGTACTAGAACAGCCATCTCAAACAAAAAATGTGCGCTACTCTGTGTTCGCGCGGTTGTTTTTTTATCATAGAATAAAAATATAGGTAGAATGATCGGTAGGTAAATGTAGATTGTATTGTTAAATAGGTAAATTATATCGAGAACAATATTTAAATTTTGTTATTTATTTTGTATATTATATTTGCTTCTTTAATATAATATTACATAATATTATATCACAATTACATTTTAATGATATTTTTATCCGAATATTTTAAAAGGTATCTATGTCAAATATAAAAAAACATACTAAATGTATGTTTATCAAAACTTATTAACATAACATTTAAGTTACAAATATATTTATTTAACTTCGAATAAGAGTCGTTCATAAATGCTGGGCACGCGAGAGTTAAAAATGGACGAATTTATTCCACTTTGATTTTGATGTGGAAACCTAAAAATAAAATAAAAGAATAATAAGCAGATTTAGACATTTAAAATGTAGCCTAATTATAAAAACTTATATATGTTTCTACAAAAAAAAAAATGTGTATAATAATATATTCGTCCTATACTTAAGTACCCACAGATATGTCGCATCTGAACATATTAATTTCATAATCTTATATTCCATGACACGAGATGGCGTCTTAGAAATAATTTGTTTTATTATTAATCTATAATACTTTTTTATTGATTAAGATCTTATTAACCGATGAAAAGTAATTCCTCGGTTTTTAATGATATTTCTTGAATTATTTGTGCAATATCTAAGTACACACGACGTCATATTTTTATCAAGAGATTTTTTTAATCAACGCAACACGTGACAACTCCACAGGCGCCTAGCGAGTGACTGATTACAGTGCGGTGTATGCACCTCAGTTGAGTGGAACAGAGTAGCTGCATGCAGTGTCGCCTCTAGTACGTAGTACATAATAGCTCAATGCATATTGTATATGTACTACGCACTAGATTTCGCACTTCGAACACTCACTATGTTCAGCTGAACTGTACTGCAATCCGTACCTGTAATTGTGGCTTCTATATTCATGCAGTGCAGAGCGGTGCTATTAATAATTTTATATTAAATTAGCGCCTATGCATAATAACGGAAATTAAAAAAAATTACTCGATTAACAATACTACTAAATAAACAATTATTTATTATGACAATTTTCGCGCGTTTATATCAACTGCGCATGCGCGACTACTATTTCCCGCGCATGCGCGGATACAGAGTAGTGCACATTTTTTGTTTAGAATAGCTTCTCTATTACGTAGTACATATAACGCAATGCAGTATACATAATTCGAAATAAACTTGAGCGAAGCTTAACCCCTGAGTTATAAACCTTCGGTAGCAGTCTTTCCTCTTCCAAAAACCCCTCAGAAATGAGAGGAGGTTTAAGTCCAACAGAGAGACTGAGTATATTGTACAATTAAGATACTTTATGTAAATAAAGTTTTTTTTGCAGTTTGTATTAACGTGCATCCATAATTATCTTAGTTTATGTTTAGATATTAGTTGTAATCGATTTAATAATAAAACATTCCAATTTCTACATACTTTTTGTTTCTTTTGTTAAAGACTCGTACGGTATACTTTTGCTAGTGTCAAGTTATAAGAATTTATCCTTTATATTATTGTTACGAGATTGAGGTTCGTGACAATAAAAATTGCCGATAGAATTACCAAAATTAACTCTTTAATTCACTTTACACTAATTAAACTTAAAACACTAATAATTAATCACACTGATTCACTTTATTTCGCTCCGAAGCTTCGCTTGCCTCGCCAAATTCAATACTTCCCCGATCGCATCTTGCAGCGCCTATAAATACAAATTAGCACCAAAACATCCAGAATATTCAAGTAAACACGCGCAAGGGGCCGAGAGTTCGAGTGTCGACTTCTAGAAGCTTAGTTCTTCGTTCCGAGACTAGATGGCGCTGTCGGTTGAAAGATTAGTGATGTCATTTTCTGGAAAGCTCCCCTCGCTCTCGTCCCTGACACTAGATGGCGCTAGTGCCGGATACATGACGTCGACTTATTCGCGCAACACTGCCCCCTCCTAAGACATGCTCGTCCCGAGCATTATCGGCCTCATAATAACGCGCCAGGCGATCTACATGGACGATCTTAGGAGTCCCTCTTGCGCCTTTCTGTATCCAGTAGGTTACATCGTTGATCCTGGTCACAATCCGGTACGGGCAGTCCCATTTAGCTTGAAGCTTAAGAGATTTCCCTTTGCTGCGGACTGGATTGTGCAACCACACTAGCGAACCTTCGTCGAACCCTTTGTTGTTCATTTTGCGGTCATACCGGGTTTTCATCTTTTCAGACATTTGCTGGCCCGATTGTCTGACGTGCTCATAAATGTCATTCATTTTGTTTTTTCACGTCATTTGCATAATCGGTTATACTGCGTGGGGCATCAGGTGGTATCCCGGTGATCAGGTCTGCAGTCAGCCGTAATTCTTCTCCTAAGTTTGCGAAAGCTGGTGTCACTGCTGTACTTTCGTAAACAGCGCTTCGATATGACAACAAAAACGGTTGTATGTTGTATGTCCGAACAATCTCGTTGCCGATTGTCTACAACTTTTGCTAAGTACCTCTCCAACGTCTGATTAAATCGTTCTACCATTCCATCAGATTGCGGGTGATAAGAAGTCGTTCTTGTTTTATGAGTACCCATAACTCGGCAAGTTTCGTGGAATATTTGAGACTCAAAATTCCTTCCTTGATCGCTGTGAATCTCTAAAGGTACTCCAAAACGACAGAAGACTTCATGAACTGGCTTATCCGCAACTGTTGAAGCTTCTTGATTTGGAATGGCGAAGACTTGTGGCCACTTAGTGAAGTAATCCATCACAACCATGAAATACTTGTTACCGCTTTCACTCTCCGGAAACGGTCCCGACACATCATTGGCTATTCTCTCCCATGGTGCACCAACATTGTACAACTTCAATGCACCTCTACTACGAGTCTGAGGTCCCTTTACAGCCACACAGCTTGTACATATGCGACACCAGTCCTCGACATCGTTTCGACAGTGGACCCAGTAAAACCGTTCTCGGATCTTCAGTAGAGTTCGTTTAACTCCAAGATGGCCTTCTGAACAATCATTATGGTACAGTTGTAGAACATCCGGTGCTTTAGGGACAACCATTTGCAAATGACAGCTGTCTCCCCGAACAGTCTTTTTTAACAGTGGTAGAGCCACGCGGCAGCTTTGCTGTTGCGCGTATGGGCCGGCTCAAACCGGGGTGGTACCACGACCTCACAGAATACCGGCGTGAAGTGGAAGCTCTGCTTCCGCATTTCGTCTGGTGAGTGCAGGTGGCCAGAGGCCCAAATCCCCCCCCCCCATCAACATGGTAGCGGAATTAAATAATAATCGACTACCCCAGGAGGGTACCAGCACCCCCGGAGAATCCCTCGCTGAGCATCCACGACCATGTTTCTCCACTTCTGAGCGTGGGTGCTCAGGCTACCCCGCGTATTCTGGGGGGGGGCAAAATTCCGCTCAAGACTACAACTGCTCGGGGCAAACGGAGCAACAAGACCAAGGCGACCCCTGCCACGCTGTCCGTGAATTTCTGCAATATCAGGGGACTTCACTCTAACCTAAACGCCGTCCACTACCATCTCGAGACGGCGAGGCCGGCTCTGCTCTTTCTGACCGAGACGCAGGTGTCCTCTCCGGCTGATGTCTCGTATCTCTCCTACCCGGGGTACAAACTGGAACACTCCTTTGTGCCTCGGGCTGGAGTTTGCGTTTACGTCAGAGAGGACATCTGCTCTCGACGCCTCGGCAGACTTGAAGGTTCGGACCTGTCCATCCTTTGGCTACGCGTAGACAGCGACGACCATCCGCGCGTCTACGGGTGCCTCTATAGGTCCCATAGCGGTAATGCCGAAACAGACCGACTATTCGACCACGTCCAAATGACTGCAGATTCGTTGCTACAGCAGATCCCCTCCGCAGAGATCGTGATCCTCGGCGACTTTAACGCCCATCACGCCGAATGGCTTGGTTCACGTTTAACCGATCATGCGGGGAGATCTGTTCATGATTTTGCCTTGGCATATGGTCTGACACAACTGGTTACTTTGCCTACGCGGATTCCAGATGTGGAGGATTATGCACCTTCCCTGTTGGACCTTCTGCTGACCTCTCACCCGGACGGATATCAGATTTCCGTCGACGCCCCTTTAGGCTCCTCGGAACATTGTCTGGTCCGGAGTGTGGTGCCACTCACGCTGAAATCGCGGTTGCATTCTGCAGGCTGCCGCCGTTTTTGGCACTATAGGTCAGCCGATTGGGATGGGATGCGGTCTTTCTTTGCATCCTATCCTTGGGGGCGGGTTTGCTTCTCGCCGTATGATCCCAACGTTGTTGCGGATTCTGTTGCTGATGTGGTACTTCAAGGTATGGAACTTTTTATTCCTTCCTCTGTGGTGCCCATTGGAGGCAAGTCTAAGCCATGGTTTGGTCGCTCCTGTAAAATAGCATCATGCTATAAGCAGGAGTGCTACCAAGCCTGGGCTGATGCATTAGCGTCCCGGGATGTAAACACCAGCGCTCTAAAAAAGAAGTATAATTCCGCCTCTAGGTCCTCCAAAAGAGTCATTGACAAGGCAAAGTCAGAGCACATAGGCAGAATTGGCGAGAAACTAGTTCGCCTTCCTTCTGGAACCCGTGCATTCTGGTCTCTCGCCAAGGCTGTCCAGGGGAATTTCTGTCAGCCATCACTTCCCTCTCTGGACAGGGAGGACGACTCACTGGCCCATACCGCAAAGGAGAAAGCCGATCTTCTAGGCTCTTTCTTTGCGTCTAACTCGACTCTCAATGACGGGGGGAGTAATCCGCCGACCATCCCGCGGTGTGAGTGCTCCATGCCGGAAGTGCACTTCACACAGCGCTCGGTTCGCAAAGCACTCCTCTCCCTGGACATCCACAAGTCGAGTGGGCCTGACGGAATCCCCCCAATTGTGCTGAGGACGTGTGCTCCAGAATTGGCACCGGTTTTAACGCGTCTTTTCCGGTACTCCTACTCCCTAGGCATAGTCCCAAAATCATGGAAGACGGCTTACGTCCACCCGATCCCTAAAAAAGGCAATCGCTCTGACCCGTCCAACTACCGGCCAATCGCCATCACCTCCTTGTTCTCCAAAACAATGGAGTCCATTGTAATCTGCCAGCAAACCTTGAAGATCACCAGCTGATTAGTGACCGCCAATACGGTTTTCGCCGTGGTCGGTCAGCTGGTGATCTTCTGGTCTACCTAACTCACAGATGGGCGGAGGCAGTAGAGTTCAAGGGGGAGGCATTGGCCGTTAGTTCGGACATTGCGAAGGCCTTCGATCGGGTTTGGCACAAAGCGCTTCTTTCGAAGCTCCCTTCCTATGGGCTTCCCGAGAAATTGTGCGATTGGAAGCAGCTTTCTTGCAGATCGGAGCATCAAGGTCGTTGTAGACGGTGCAAGCTCCGATTGCAAGCCTATTAATGCTGGTGTTCCACAGGGCTGCGTGCTATCGCCAACGCTGTTTCTTCTGCATATCAATGACATGTTGCATAACCGTAACATTCATTGCTATGCAGATGACAGCACTGGTGATGCTCTTTACACCGGCTGAGCCAATATTTCTCGGAAAAACGTCTCCAAGTGCCGGGACAAACTTGTGTCTGAAGTCAAGTCTCTGCTGGACAGAGTCTCGGATTGGGGGCGACTAAATCTAGTCCAGTTTAACCCCCAGAAGACACAAGTTTGCGCGTTAACCGCTAAAAAGAACCCCTTTGTCGTATCCCCTCAGTTTCAAGGCACTCTCCTTGTTGCCTCAGCCAGTATCGGAATCCTCGGCGTCGACATATCGAGTGACGTGCAGTTTCGTGGTCACTTGGAAGGGAAGGCCAAATTGGCCTCTAAAAAGCTTGGCGTGCTCAGAAGAGCGGGACAGTATTTCATGCCGGCACACCGCCTGCAACTTTACAAGGCGCAGGTTCGGCCGCACATGGAATACTGTTCCCATCTCTGGGCTGGGGCTCCCCAGTACCAGCTTCTTCCACTTGACCGCATCCAGCGCAGAGCGGCTCGAATCGTCGACGACCGAGTGCTTTCCGATCGGCTCGATTCACTGGCGCTGCGAAGAGATGTTGCATCTCTTTGCGTATTTTATCGCATCTATCAAGGGGAGTGCTCTGAGGAATTGTTCGGATTAATCCCAGCCGCCAAATTTCGTGAACGCACTAGTCCCATTGGGCCCAATAGCTTTTTAGTGGTCGAACTCATCGCTGAGACGCCGCTCCACTTGGGCTTGTGAGCACTGGCCTTCATCCATTCCAGAATCGGCTTGATGTCCGGATCTTCCTGCTGTGCATGTTGTAAGCTGTCCTTCCACTCGTTGCTGAGGTGGTCTGTCCTGAGCATCCTCACGGATACCACTTCCTTACTCTCCTGCCTAGTATAATGTTTGCAATCTTCAGGACAAGGTCTTCTTGACAATGCATCTGCGTTGCCATGAGATTTACCGCTGCGATGTTCGATCTCAAAGTCGTATTCCTGCAGTAGTTCAATCCACCTCGCAACTTGTCCTTCTGGATTTTTAAACTGCAATAGCCATTTTAGTGCAGCATGGTCAGTTCTTAAGTGAAATTTTCACCCCAGAAGATATTTGCTAAAATCTGCAACGACTTTACCACAGTTAGCGATTCGCGTCTTGTGACACAATAGTTCCTTTCCGGTTTTGACAACGACTTGCTGAAATACGCTATCACGACCTCTTGGTCACCATTCCGTTGAGACAACACACTGCCAAGTCTTATATCACTTGCGTCTGTGTCAACTATAAATTCTTTGCTTGCATCAGGGTATCCCAAAATAGGTGTTTTGGTCGTTGAGCTCCTGGAATGCGATATTGCAACTTTCATCCCAGCAAAAATGTCGCTTCTCCTCGGTTAGCTTATGCAGAGGTTTGGCTATATCTGCAAAGTTCTTCACAAATCGCCGGTAATAGGAGCACAAACCCAAAAATGCTCTAACCTGCGTCTTGTCTTTTGGAACCGGCCAATCCTTGACAGCGGCGATTTTCTCTGGATCCGTGCGGATACCTTCTTCCGATACTGCATACCCCAAAAAGTTAACTTGCCGTTTGAATAGTGAACATTTCTTCGGACTCAACTTGAGGTTGGCACTCTGAATCTTAATGAGCACGCGTTCCAGGTTTTGAAGGTGTTCCTCAAACGTACGGCTTACGATGATGATGTCATCCAAGTAGACCAGACAGGCATCGCCAATTAGCCCGGTAAGTACAAGTTCCATCAGCCTTTCAAACGTTGCTGGAGCATTGCACAACCCAAACGGCATTACTTTAAATTGCCACAGACCCTTTCCAGTCGAGAACGCAGTTTTCTCCTTGTCCTTAAGGTCAATTTCAACTTGCGAGTAGCCACTTTTTAGATCCATTGTGCTAAACCACTTTACTCCTGTAAGCATGTCCAGCGTGTCATTAATTCTTGGCAAGGGATAGCTGTCCTTCTTCGTAACGTCGTTCAGACGGCGGTAGTCAACACAAAACTGCATGCTGCTATCCTTCTTTACCAGCACCACTGGTGAACACCATGGACTAGAGGAAGGTTCAATAACACCATCCTTCACCATTCCTTCAATCATGGTTTCCACTTCCTTTTCATGTGCTATCGGCAATCTTCTTCTCCGCTGACGGATAGGCAATTCTTCTCCTGTGTTTATTTTGTGTTGAACTAAGCCAGTCTTTCCTATGTCAGCATCGTTTGATGAGAATACATCGGCGTACTTGAGTAACAACTTCTTCGCCTTGACCAATTCGTTCGGGGAGAGAACACTCCGACAGTCTTCCAAAAGTGTGGTCACTCTCGTTTCTGAATCCTTGCTGGGGGTCCCACTCGATATATATTGGCGCACCAACGTAACCAATCCACTTCCTCACAATACCAACCAGTGTACCTTTTTCTATAATCTGTTCCCGGTCACAAAGGTTCAGCACACGTACTCCTGAGATGTCAGTGGTCCTGACCAAGATTCGAGCTACTTTCCATGGAAGGTCATTGTTTACCCTATCCACAAGTACACAACGGTGAGCTTGCCCACCGTTTCGAGGAAGACTAACCGGAACAATCGTTTCCGATCTCGGCGGAAGAGCAATCTTCTTAATGCTGTACACGTTCCCGGTAACGCACCTTCCATAAAAAGTTCCTCCTGTCCACATTTCAAAACACCTTGCTTAACGTCGATCTCACAACAATTACTCCCCGTAAAGTCTAGGCCTAGGATGCAGTCGTCCATTATATCAGCTACGATGACATTATGCAGGTAGATCACGTTGCCCAGCTTCAACTCCATCCCCTTTTCTCCACGGACGGGTATACGCTGACCCGTGGCTGTTACCAAATTAATGCGTTCTCGGTTGTATGCGGAGTCCCCAAGGAACTGACTTATAAGTTGGGAACTAACAACCGTACGAGAGGCTCCAGTGTCTATGGTCAATTTACACGGCATTCCGTTGACCTCGCCCTTGATGATTAGACTGTTTCCATCATGAGTTTGTGAGATCGAGATCCTTGGGGCTCTTTTAACATCAGCCAGCACCCGCCCCGCAGTTCTGGCTTTTACGTTTCCCTGCTGCTGCTGGGCGATGCTGTTGGCCGCACTACCCTCCTGAGATCGTTAACCTTCCCATTCTAGGGTTCGCTTAGGGCAGCTGGATCGAAGATGGCCCCTTTCCCCACAGCCATAGCACCTAGGGCAGTTCGCGACCGCAACAAAGGATTTGTTGCGGTCGCGAACTGTAGCTGCTACAACCTCCCTGACGCGATGGGAACGATGATCCTGTCGCACGGCTTCCACCTCCAGTGCATGGGCCAAGGCGTCCTTAAGCGTTTCGTGGTGCCCCAGCCTCACAGCAGCTCTGACTTCAGGATGCCGTCGATGAATATCTGCACCAGGTTCCCTTCAATGAGCGCAGGTACAGACCGGTATGCTTTTCGCACCAGCTTCTCCACCTCTAGAGCCCACTGCTGCAGGTTTTCATTGATGCGCTGCACGCGATCTTTAAGCTGCGCATGAAAGACGTGTTCCAGGTGAGCGTCGCCATATCTCGCCTCCAATGCCTCAAGAAGCTGCTCATAAGTCACTTCCTCACCAAGAGCTTCCAGAACAATTAAGGCCTGATCGCGCAGGCCTAGTGTGAGAGCAGTCATTGCCTGACTTTCATTCCAGCCGTTCGCCTTCATAACGGCTTCAAACTGGATTTTGTAAGCTGACCAGGAAGAAGTCTCGTCGAACGGTGGCACTTTGAACCCACGTAGCGAAGGTTTTTAACTACTACGGGAGCTGTAATTCCATCCCCCAGTTTGACGTCGTCCAGCGTTTTCTTCACGTCAGCCATCACGTTGTCAACCCGATTGTTCACTTAGTTGATTCGGGTTTCAGCTTTCTCGATTCGGGTTTCAGCTTTCGCGATTCGGGTTTCAGCTTCTGACAGGCGGTTGTCATGCTGAGCAAACCCTATCCTTCACCTCCTTGATCTCCTTCCCGAAGGTAGCGTGAAGTTCCTTCATGAGGAGCATCTGCTCTTCCAACCGACGGGCCTGTTCCTCTTGTCCACCCCGCAGCTGCTCTTCCAAACGACGGACCTGTTCCTCTTGTCCGCTCTGCAGCTGCTCTTTTAACTGACGGACCTGTTCCTCCTGTCGGCGAGCCTGTTCCTCCTGTCGGCGAGCCTATTCCTCCTGTCGGCGAGCCTGTTCCTCCTGTCGGCGAGCCTGTTCCTCCTGTCGGCGAGCCTGTTCCTCCTGTCGGCGATCTTGTTTCTCCTGTCGGCGAGCCTGTTCCTCCTGTCGGTGAGCCTGTTCCTCCTGTCGGCGAGCCTGTTCCTCCTGTCGGTGAGCCTGTTCCTCCTGTCGGCGAGCCTGTTCCTCCTGTCGGCGAGCCTGTTCCTCCTGTCGGCGAGCCTGTTCCTCCAGTCAGCGAGCCTGCTCCTGCAGCATTACCATAAGAGCACCTAAGTCAGGTGCAGCAGATGTAGGAGCTACTGACGGGCCTGCAGCCGGCGGCTGGCCCTCCGACGTCTGCGGCGTTGCACCACCAAATCTTCTTTGGTCCGTCTCCTGCTGGCGTTGAATTCGGGTACGGCCACCCTCCGTTTCCTCCTTAGGTAAAATCGGCATGATTTTATCCCACTTCTGACACAAATTGTTACGAGCTTGAGGTTCGTGACAATAAAAATTGCCGATAAAATTACCAAAATTAACTCTTTAATTCACTTTACACTAATTAAACTTAAAACACTAATAATTAATCACACTGATTCACTTTATTTCGCTCCGAAGCTTCGCTTGTCTCGCCAAATTCAATACTTCCCCGATCGCATCTTGCAGCGCCTATAAATACAAATTAGCACCGAAACATCCAGAATATTCAAGTAAACACGCGCAAGGGGCCGAGAGTTCGAGTGTCGACTTCTAGAAGCTTAGTTCTTCGTTCCGAGACTAGATGGCGCTGTCGGTTGAAAGATTAGTGATGTCATTTTCTGGAAAGCTCCCCTCGCTCTCGTCCCTGACACTAGATGGCGCTAGTGCCGGATACATGACGTCGACTTATTCGCGCAACATTATAAATAGTAAACTGCCTTGTTGGTCTAGTGGTTGTAGTAGTGCGACTGTTGATCATGAGGTCCTCGGTTCGAATCCCGGGTCGGGCCAAACAATCAATTATTGAGCTTTTCTGTCAAGAAATTCTCAGTAGCTGCCCGGAGTCAGGAAGTTGGCGGTGTCTCACCCCCGTGCCTCGGAAAGCACGTAAATCCGTTGGTCCTACGCCTGATCTCTCTCCGGTCGTGTCGGTTTACCGTCCCATCGAATTATGAGAGTGAAGGAATAGAGAGTGCACCTGTTTGCGCATACACTTGGGCACTATAATCCTGTCCTGTGCCGATGGCTAGTCTCCGTTCAGGCTGGCCGCCGTGGCCGAAATTCGGTCTGGAGGAAATTATTACTAGTAGTACCTGCGGACAATAAGGCTTAACTCAGGGAAATTCGAAAAAAAGTTCGAAATATCCAATTTGGTATACGTATTTTAATAAAAATCATTGGCTTAGTACAGTTTCTATAAAGTATGAAGGAAACATTGTAACTTTTGCCATAAAGAAAAACAAGATTAAACATTTCTAAAAACCTTGCTAGTAGGCCTTATTTTACTATGGTAGATAATAAGACCTAATGCTATAACGAACTCAAATAATTAAACTATACGTAATATATTTAATATTTGTGATCAATAATCACATGAATGCAGCAATTAAGACTTAAATGTCTAAAAAAATAAAAATTTCCTGTCCTAATAGCTCTTAAAGTCATTAGTATAATGATGAACAAACGTACTCGTCGTGATCATCATTAGTGTGTCGGTTGTGTCTCGAGTTCAGTATTAGGTTGAGTTGAGAGTTGGGTTTAATGCTGGATTGAATGTCGTCCCAACCGAATGTGTGTCACAGCGGTCAGTCTCCACGAAGACTAGCCTATCTGCACGGTACAGAATTATAGTGTCCGAATGTAAGCGCAAGCACAGGTGCACTCTCTATTCATAATCATCAAATCGCAATTCGACACGGTCCGAGAGAGCTTAGGCGCAGGACTTATACAGGGCATGATTAATAGTTTCTAATATCAAAGAATTCTTCTTAATTCTTCGTCATATATTATCTTTCCACTGTTTGGACATCCAAAACCGGGTCGTTTTTTGATTACGACATTAGTTTAGTAATAAAAGCGTACGATTTATTTACATTTATAACATTTAAAAAGTGATATAAAATACATTATAAAACAAAAAACTTACACACTAAGATGGAGTATATAAAGCCCTTATGATGAAATTTAGTAGGCGCCTGTGGCATTGCTTCCGAGCGGTCGCATCCAGGTAGTCCGCGCTTTCGTTCCTGTACGGTAGTGCTCTCCCGCTCTCGCGCCCCCGCTGTCCCGCTCGCGCTGTACAGCGCCGACGCAGTGCTCAGTCCGCCGGCGGACCGCTCTCAGACGGTCGCCTCCTGGTGGTCCGCGCTCCCGTACAGTACGGTAGTGCTGTCGCGCCTCCGCTGTCCTGCTCACGCGGAACAGCGTCGAGGCTGCCGGTTAGTCACTTTCTCGCTACAGCTCTTGCCCCCCTGTCTTCGGGCAGGGAGGTCTGACTGACTTCCGCTTTTCATTTTCATTTTCATTTTTCATTTTCACTTGTCATTTCATTTTCATTTCATTTTCATTATCATTTTTCAATTTTTAATTTTTTTTTTGTACTGTCTCCTTTATTTTCTTGTGTTCTTGTTATTCTTGTATTACGTGTATAGTGTGTCGTAGTACGTCTCGCGATCTAGTCCCTGTTCTACCGAGAACAGGGACCCGTCCTCATCTTTATTTTTACATAGCTCAGCTTGCTTACTGACCCAAAATGGCCACACCCAGTTTCACTGAGTCCCTCGCCACCCTCATTAACCAATTCGGTTTAAATGGCAATGAGACGGTCCTCGCCGCCATCGCCACCATCGCCGCCCAGGCTTCCCTCCCTGCCCCTCAGGCACACCATCCGCCGCCGGTAATCGCATCTTACCTCGAAACGAGGAACTCTTTTGCCCCGCTCGAATCTGCCCCCCTAGAAATGGAGTACGCATGCTCCGAGTCCTCGGCGCCGTCCTCCCGGAAGAGGCCCGCCACTACTACAGGCTCCGGTTCATCGGAGTCCTCTGACTCCGACGGAACCGGGGAGTCCACATTCACTGCCGTCAACTCCAAGCGCAACGGAAACGCGCCGCGATAAAACGCACCCCGCCTATCTCAGCGGCCCCTGCCGCTCCTCCAACTTCCGCAGCCCCCGCCGCTGCCGCCATCCCGCTCATGTCCCTTGACATCCCAACTCCATCTAAACCTTCCTCTCGATGTGCTCCAGTCCTTGCTAAGAAGCAAGTCCCGCCCCCTGTCTTCCTAAGAGACAAGGCCAAATTTACCAAACTGTCGAAAACCTGCTACGACGCAGGAATTAAGTACGACAATGCTGTCAACCTCGGGGAGGCTATCAAAATCATCCCCAGCTCGATCGAGGATTTCCGAAAACTCACCAGGCTTTTCACAGCCGAACGAGTCTCCTACCACACCTACGCTCTCCCGGAAGAGTGTAAAGTCAGGGCCGTCATCCGAGGCGTCCCCTTCGAGTTCTCGAACGAGGAAATACTTGAGGACCTTAAGTCCCAAGGCTTTCCCGTCGAAGCCGTGCACAAAATGCACAACCGAACGGGCAAGAGATACAACCTTGCCCTAGTAATCCTATCAAACGTGCCGGAGGCTAAAGCCATCTTCCGGCAGGTACGCACAGTGTGTGGCCTGTCAAGGGTGAAGGTAGAGCCTCCACATAGGCCCGGTTTCCCGGCGCAGTGCCAGCGTTGCCAACTTTATGGTCACGCGGCGGCCAACTGCTCCGCCCCACCCAGGTGCGTTAAGTGCCTAGAGCCACATAACACGAAAGAGTGTCCCCGGCCCAAAGACGCCGAATCCCCGCCCGCTTGTGTCCTGTGCAACCAGACAGGACACCCGGCTAATTACAAGGGTTGCCCACGCGCACCTCAACCTCGCCCCAGTAGGCAAGCTCCACCGTCGATGAATGACCGCTCATCCCCGGCCCTCCAACAACGGCCCCGTCAGGGCCTTCTCAGCCCACCCAGGGCTTCTCTCGACCCTCTCAGGGTCCCCCTAGGCCCCCTCAGGGCATAATTCGGCCCCCCTCCGGGCTTCTCCAAGCCAATGCAGCCTCCAGTCTTTTCCTGGGGGCCCAAAAAGGCAGACCCACCGCGGACAACCTCGTACGCTCATGAAGCAGAGCCCACAATCGACGACTACAACACGCTATTCCGCTATTAGGAATATCGATGTTAGGGAAATAACAGTAGTATCACGCAAACTGCGCGCGGCCAAGTCCCCCCAAGAACGTCTCCTCGTTCTTGCGGAGCACAATAACCTTCTGTTAGCGTTGTAAGTTAGGTTAACTTAATTAACTTAACTTCAATGACTGAGCGAATTAACCTACCAAGATCTCACGGTCGTATCAAACCTAAGGGTTTATCGCTTGTATCATTTAATATTCGCGGCTTGCGAAATAACCTCCCAGAGCTCTAGCTCTTTCTTCGGAATCGTGAAGTCGATTTCCTCCTCCTACAGGAAACTAATCTCAAAGCTAAGGACACTAGAGGCCTTTCTATTAAAAACTTCTCTCTTCTTCGTAACGACAGACCCGACCGCCGAGGCGGCGGAATGGCCATCTATTACAAGAAGACACTTCATTGCTCGCCCATTTCTACTCCGCAGCTTACCAACATGGAAGCCACGGTATGCAGGCTAGCTATGACTGGACATCAGTCCATCCTCATAGCCTCCTGTTACATCCCTTCAGGAACCTATCCCCTCAAAAAGGATTTTGAGGCCATTTTATCTTTAGGCAATTCAGTCATTATGTTTGGAGATTTTAACTCCAAGCATACTGAATGGACATGCCGCACTACGTCCCCTAGTGGCAAGATACTGCTCGATATCACGCAGTCTCTTGATATTACCGTCCATAGTCCTCTCGGTGTTACTCACTTTCCCGATAACACCGATCACGCCCCCGATGTGTTAGATTTTGCGTTACTCCAAGGAGTTTCTCTCAACCTCAGAGCAATCGAGACACTAGACGATCTAGGATCAGATCACCGACCGGTCTCCCTCATTCTTGGCCATCAGCCACCTCCCCCAACACACACGAAAACCTTCACTAACTGGAAGGGATTCAAGGAGTCCCTAGCTAAAGCTTTGGACTCACAGGACTCTACCATCTCCCTACCGTCGGACTTAGATAGTCCTGAAAAAATCGACACCGCGGTCGATTCACTCTCCACCCTTATTAAATCCTCCCTTAAGGAGAACGAAAGGGTCGTCCCGGTTGCTAACAATAGTGGGCTTCCCCTACATATTAGCAACCTATTAAAAGCCAAAAAAGCTGCTTTCCGGAGAGCAGCAAAATATCCCACCCCCGAATATAGGCGCGCGGCCAATCGTCTTCAACGAGAACTCCGCTTCCGCCTCTCTGAATTTCGAGACCTCGAAAAGAGTAAGCTCATGGAGAATATCTCTCCCTCTCACACAGCGTACTATCAGATGGCTAGAGCCCTCCGCATAGACGCTATCACCCACACTCCCCCTCTCTCCCGTCCCGACGGCACGGTTGCCTTCGAGGACGAGGAAAAGGCTGAGTGCTTTGCAGATAGCATTGCCGCTCAATGCTCTCCTAGTTCTCAACCCGTCGACCCCTCTCACGTCCAGGCAGTGGAGGATGAGGTCCGCCGCCGGAACTCACCCCCTACGGCCTCCGAACCTATCTCTGTGTCCAATGATGAGATTTCATCCCTCATCAAAGGACTTAAGCCCAAAAAGGCTCCGGGCGCGGATGGCATCTCCAACCAAGCCCTAAAACACTTTCCTGAGCAGGTGTTAACCTTTTTATCTATTATCTTCAACGCCTGCTTCAACCTCAGTTATTTCCCCACTACGTGGAAAGAGGCTACTGTGATTGGAATTCCCAAGCCAGGCAAGCCTCTCAACCTCCCCCTCCAGCCATCGCCCCATTAGCCTCCTCAAGGCAATGGGCAAGCTCTTCGAAAGAGTCATCCAAACGCGTATGAGGCGCTATCTGTTTCCCACAGACGGCGACCCTCTTATCATTCCCCATGAATTCGGTTTCCGAGCCAAACACTCATGTCCCCAACAAGTTCACCGCATTGTGGAATATATCCTCAGCGGTTTCTATCCTCGTCGTCATAAGACCATCGCGGTCTTTTTCGATATAGCCAAAGCTTTCGATAGAGTCTGGCACACAGGCCTCATCTACAAGCTCTATAAAATAGGTCTCCCCGATCGTCTAGTTCGTCTCGTGGCCTCCTATTTAAAACATCGTACCTTTCGTTTTAGACACGAAGGCACGCTTTCTTCACAGCGAACTATCAAGGCTGGTGTCCCTCAGGGCTCAGTACTTGCTCCTCTGCTGTACATCCTGTTCACCAACGACATTCCCATCCCGTCGAAAGGTGTTCAACTCTCCCTCTTCGCAGACGACACTGCCATCTACTGCAAAGGTGTCTCACTACCCTTCATACGGAACAAGATCCAAAAGTCAGTTGATGACCTAGGTGCTTGGTTCAAAAAATGGCGCATCGATGTGAACCCGGAGAAGAGCTCCGCCGTTCACTTCGATTATAAACGACGCCGTCTCAAAAACACTCCACCAATACGTATGCTAGGGACCCCTGTCCCCTGGCATACGTCCGCCAAATATTTAGGTGTCACTCTAGACACAGGGCTCACTTTCAAGCCCCACGTCAAAAGAGTAACCCGTCACGCACGGTTTTATCTGAGTAGGCTCAACAGTATGTTGGGCCGACACAGTAAAATGTCCCTTCGAAACAAGCGTACCCTTTACAAGGTCTGTATACGACCAGTCATGTCCTACGCGGGCCCCGTCTTTGCCCACGCAAACCCTAACATTTTAAATGAACTCCAAATAGTTCAGAACCTCTTCTGTCGTCGAGCTGCGAACGCACCGTGGTACGTCCGTAATGCCGACCTTCATCGGGACTTAGAGCTCCCAACAATTCAACAATTTTTTAAAAAACTCTCTGAGAACTTCTTCAAAGCCTCAGAGTCGCACCCAAACCATTTAATTCGTGAGGCAGCTTCTTATGCAGCCCCACCCCCCTCTCGCTATCGTGTCCGCAGGCCGAGAAACTCTCTCTCGGACCCGCCTAATAAACTTTCAAACGACCTGAACTGTCTCCTGGCGGCTTAGGCCAACTCTAATTAAATAAAATTATTGTAATATCTAACATTAATTTGCCTTCGTAGGCACTCCCTCAGCGGCACTTAGCCGCCTGCGCCCTCTTTTCCCAAAAGAGGGTCGCTCATGATAAGGCACAATAGAGCTTAATCAGCCGGTTGCCTGTCCCCAAAGGCGGTTTTTAGAGGGTATCACTTAGGGTCCCCGGTAGGACAGTGAGCCCCTCATAACCACGATAGACCGGCTATCGTGGTATGCGTAATGCATTTTCCGCCTCCCTACGTATAGGGTAGCCCTTTAATTGCTTCGGGCGCAAAAAAAAAAAAAAATTAGTAGGCTTTTAATAACCGCCGACCAAGTAGTAGTAGGTAAGTAGGTATTTAAGTAGGTATTTAAGAAAAACCAAATTCAATTTAAATTTTATAGGTTATTATAAATACGATTCTTAAAACTTAGGCGTTATTACCCGCAGGTACTTATATGTTCCGTCTTTAGAGTAATTACATACTTACGTATGCATAAAGAGAACCTACAATTTTACATAAATTGAGTCAATATACTTGTCTCGTTTTTCTAATTTAATTTTCAAATAAGGCGAAAGAGACAAATCCATTGAAAGATCTTGAGTGTAATTCATGCGTGGAAATAGAAATGTCAAGTGGTCATCTTTGGTCTCTTTATACTATGCCAATTATGAGATTAAGTACACTAAAGTACAGCCAACGAGAAGCGATACCAAATGTAAATAAAACCAATGCAAGCTTATTATGAATAGCAGGGGTGCGTAACTTTTTGATAGTTAGATTATATATTTAAGTAGACAATATGGTTTTAAAAAAGTCTAGTAAACCAAAAAATAGACTTTTTATAAATTTTGTTATAATTTGAATTATTGTATAATGTAGATTTAAACAATTGTGTGCTCAGTGTATGGTAACAGGCTTGCCCCTTGTTACATAGGAACTTAAATATATAGGGCAAAATGTGGGTGTTAATATCTCTGCCTACCCTTAGGGGATACAGGACTGATGATATGTTATGTTATATTTGTGGAAATAAGGATAAAAATATTTTTTGAGGAAATCATTGTTTATTCAGTCAAACGCCGATTCTTCTGAGTCTGTAGAGTCAGAATCAGTCTGTAACACGTGTAATAAAGGGGAATAGCAGGCTTGTATGGGAGTTTCGTACCGCTAGTAAAATTTAGTGTTTTGGGATATTTTTGGTTTTAATTGGTAGTTAGTAGGATAGATTTTAATTTTTTAGATTATCTACGTAGACCATAGACTAATATATAATATTAATCATCATCATCATCACAGCCCTTCACAAGTCCACTGCTGAACATAGGCCTCCCCCAAGTAATGCCACAAAGCACGGTCCTGAGCCACCTGCATCCATCGACTTCCTGCATATCTTACCAGGTCGTCACTCCATCTAGTGGGGGGTCGCCCTACACTACGCCTACCGGTACGAGGCTGCCACTCGAGAACCTTTCTTCCCCACCGGTTATCGGTTCTTCGAGCTATATGGCCGGCCCATTGCCACTTCAGCTTACTAATCCGTTGGGCTATGTCGGTCAATCTGGTTTTACTGCGGATATCCTCATTTCTGAGTCTATCACGCAGAGAAACTCCGAGCATAGCCCTCTCCATAGCTCGCTGAGCGACCTTGAGCGTCCTCATACGGCCAGCAGTGAAGGACCACGTCTCTGATCCGTAAGTCATCACTGGCAACACGCACTGGTTGTACACTTTAGTTTTCAGAGATTGAGGTATACCTGACGAGAAGATATGTCGTAATTTCCCGAACGCTGCCCAGCCGAGTTGAATCCGTCGATTGACCTCTCGGTCGAAGTTGGACTTACCTAGTCGGAATATTTGTCCCAGGTAAACGTACTCGTCAACAACTTCGAGCATAGTGCTTCCAACGACTACCGGCATAGGTGTGACATGGACATTAAACATAATCTTTGTTTTGTCCATGTTCATCTTAAGACCTATCCGTTGGGAGGCACTATTGAGGTCATTGAGCATAGTGCTTAAGTCCTCCAGCGATTCTGCCATAAGGACTATATCGTCGGCAAATCGAAGGTGAGTGATGTACTCGCCATTGATGTTAATACCGTATCCTTTCCAATCCAGTAGCTTGAAAACGTCTTCCAAAGCAGCGGTGAAGAGTTTCGGGGATATAACGTCACCCTGTCTTACACCTCTCTGCAGTTGGATAGGTTTCGAGCTCTGGTTCTGTACTCGGATAGCCATCGTAGCCCTACTGTACAAACACTTCAGCACTTCGATATACCGACAGTCAACTTGGCACCGCTGAAGGGACTGCAGCACCGCCCAAATTTCGACGGAATCAAAGGCTTTCTCATAGTCCACATACGCCAGGCAAAGTGGCAAATTGTACTCCTCAGTCTTCTGTACAATCTGCCGCAGGGTATGTATGTGGTCTATGGTACTGAAGCCTTTTCGGAAACCGGCTTGTTCGGGAGGCTGGAAGTCGTCGAGTCTGCGTGCGAGACGATTCGTAATGACTCTCGAAAACAGCACGTAGACGCGGCTCAGAAGGGAAATCGGTCTGTAGTTCTTCAAGAGAGCGTTGTCGCCTTACTTAAAGAACAAGACCACCGCACTTCTGCTCCACGCCTCTGGAGTAGTGCCACCATGGAGGACGGAATTGAAGAGCTTCTGAAGGACTTCAAGTACCGGTGTTCCACCCGCTTTCAGAAGCTCCGCTGTAATTCCATCCTCGCCTGGGGCCCTGCCGTTTTTAAGGTGCTGGAGAGCGATTCTAATCTCGCTTAGACTGACGTCCGGGATATCATCGGAATAGTGTCGGATAAGACTTGCTCTTGGATCGTTACTCACACTTGCGTGTGGCTCCAACGATGATGTGTACAGCTGCCCATAGAACCTCTCAATCTCACTCAAAATCTCAGGTGTCCCGGAAACGATGCCGCCACACTCAGTCTTCAGCCTTGACAGTTGGCTCTTTCTGGCAGACAGATCTCTGGCAAAGACTTTGGAGCCCAGGTTCCGCTTGGTCGCTTCTTAATACGAGCAGTATTAAAGTTGCGTAAGTCTCGCCGCATGCATTTGGAGATCTGTCTGTTCAGTTGCCTGTATGCTGTCAAATCTGTTGACGATTGCAGCCTCATCTCCCGTCTAACAGCCATGAGATTAAGAGTGTGATCGGAGAGTTTTTGTGTTCTTCTGCGGCGGGTCTTGCAGAACTTAGCTCCGACCGCATGGACAGTTTCCACGAGCTTGTCATTCATATCGTCCATTGCATTGCAATCTTGTAGGCACTGAAAGCGGTTGTGTAACTCGAGCTGAAAGTTTTCGGGATTTTGGATCAGAGCACGAGGGGGACGGAGCGTTGACTTCATTAGACGAGACCTCTCCAACTTAACGTTTAGGTTCAGTGTGCCTCTAACCATTCGGTGATCGCTGCCAGTTTTCACCCTTGCGATCACTGAGACATCACTGAACAGTTGGCGTCTGGTCGTCATAATGAAGTCAATCTCATTTTTTGTCGAACCGTCGGGGCTCGACCAGGTCCACTTCCTGTGGGGCCGCTTCTGGAAGAAAGAGTTCATCACAAAGAGTCCCTCTTTCTCCATAAAGTCGGCCAGCTGCTGGCCCCTTCGGTTCCGTTGCCCTACTCCAAATTTCCCTAACTTCAGCTCACCGTTTTCTCTTGTGCCTAGTTTTGCGTTGAAGTCTCCCATCAACACAGTGTAGTGGGTTTTGGGGGAATGTATGGCTTTGGAAATATCCTCATACATTTCCTCCACCTCCTCATCGGAATGTGCCGACGTTGGTGCGTAAACCTGTATGACCTTCAGCGAATACCGTTTGGTGATTCTGAGTATCAGGTACGCGACCCTCGTCGACACACTCTCAATCTGTACAACGTTGTTGACGAGAGACTTGTGGACGATAAATCCGACACCTCCTTGGGACAGATGGTCGCCCTCCCGGTGATAGAACAAGTTGCCGGATTCGAGAATCACCGTGTCCTCCCCCTCTCTTCGGACCTCGGATAATCCTATAATACTCCAGCGCAACTTGTCTATCTCTTCTTCCAGCTCCAGGATCTTCTCGTCAGTCCTCAGTGTGCGTGCGTTAAATGTTGCCAGGTCGAGTCGTCGTAGGTGGCAACCGAACCTCCACCGGAGATTCTTAGCACCCCCTGCTCCGCCGTTACCATGGTCGCCACCGTAGCCAGGAATAGCGGGGCCGCCGGGGACTGGGGGCCGTCTATTTGTGTAATTGTTCATGGGGGGTATATTGCCATAGTTGCCAAGCTAGGCGAGCGGGTTGGCAACCGCAGTTTTTTTTGTCGTACAGTTGCTGTTATCAGGAAGATGCTGCTGCCCATCTCCTGCCTGTCTCCCTCTGTCGCCTCTTACGACACCCACGGGAAGATATGGGGTAGTGGATATTCTTAACCGCCACTACACGGCACTATAATATATAATATTATTTACTAGTTTTCTCTCTCTACGTTACTCGTAGACAGAGAAACCCATAGACAAATTGACGCCTTCTTTCGCATTCGCACACGAAAAAGATAGATTTATGCATACGTCTTGCATAGAAATGCGACAGATCGGTGTGATTGTTTGTCCCTTTCTCCGTGCCAGTTTTTTTATTTAGCAAACTATACTTTGCTAAACAACTTTGACAGTTCGTAGCGATCTAAGGAGTTTACAAGTTGGTTTAAATGAGAAAAAAGTGTTTTGTGAGCGTAAGATTGGTGAATCTTGTTCAGTTCAGTTCGTAGAACAATTAAATTTTTATCTAAATATGTTTAAAAGTCATGAAGATTATTGTATAACCTAAAACTACGTTATCGTCCTTACTCACTCAAGGCCACGCTATTAATTAGTCTATAGGTTTCTCTGTCTACGACGGTACTAATGTTTCAATTTTTTTATTTAACTGGCTTCACGGCTTTGGGTTCTAGCCCTTCTGAGCCTATCATTTCTTTCGTAATCTTCGTTTTTATATATTTTTTTCATCACAATATGCTAATGCGTCACAGTTTTTGGGAAATTATATCACCATCAAACCACTTGTTTCGTCGTTTTCTTTAATAATTCACATGCGCAGACAATTCACAAAATCGCATCTTTATGAATCAAAATCTACTTCAAACCATTATTCAAGCAACAAAACAGGAGCGACAATCCGTCGACGGCCAAGTTCCCGCCAAAAACTCTCCTAGTATACCTATGTAGATCGTTACATATAGGCAAATAAACATTGTATTTGTGATAAAATAAATATTCTATATTGCTTTTAGCTACTCTATAGTGTTTTACTAATCATTATTTTTTATAGAATAAGGGTGACAATCGAACAGACAGTCCACCTGATGGTTAGTGGATGCTGTGGCCCATAGACATCTACAATTATCCTCAATTCATAATCAAAATTCAGATGCGTTGTCACCTCTGAGGACTGGGATCGAATGCCTCGTTTCCAGAAAAAAGGGTCTCCGGATTTCAACTCACCATACGAAACATAGCAGTATTAAGCTGCTATTTTACACTGGTATTCTGTGAGAGCGTGGTTCTTCCCCGGGCGAGCACTCATTCGTGCTACAACTATATTATAGCTAAAGCGTGGTTCTACCATTAAGTAGGTAGATTGAGATGAGGATTATTAGTTTGTAGTAGGGGGGTGTGTTTGTATTAGGGGTTGTAGCGTGGTTCTACCATTAAGCAGGTAGATTGAGATGAGGATCGGTATTTACTCAGCGTTGTGAATTAGGAGATACTTATATAGCAGCGGACTACAACAATTTGATAATGATTAAGTTCTGATGGGGTTTTGAGTGTAGGTAAATAAAAAATATTTTGTTTTTTAAGTTCATTTACTTTACTGTACTTATAATTAATGAATTCTTAATAAAACTTCATCTAAGAAGGGGGCAGGCCGGATAATACCCTCATGGCGAGCATGGCTTAGGTACCAAATACCAGGCTTAGGTATATGTGAGTTTTTTTCCCCATTTTTTTTCTAATAAAAAATAAAAGTTTAAAGAAAAAAAAAATATTTGGGTTTTTTTTTTTTGGACGATTATAGATATATATAGATATTAGATATAAAAATAGCATTGATGAAATACAAATTAAACACTAAGTTCGATAGACATAAATTGTGCCCAACATTTTCAAGCATGAAAGAAACACAAACAAGATAATGAGTATGATACAGCTAGATTCCTGATTGAATTTGAGCAACCCAAACCGGAAAATGGTTCTTGAGATACAATAATTGGTGGCCATCACCTTACAGAAAACCTTTGCCAAATAGCTATGTCGTATATCTGTTGTGTAAATAAGTTGTAGAGGAAAGGGCTCCTTGTTGTTAGTAGAACGCACCTCATGAGTGTCCCAGGGTTAGCAACATTTAAGAGTAATGCCCTTTGCATGGCAAGCGTTAACTGTATACCTCTGGGGGGAAACTGCACAGACATCCAAAACTATTTATATATATATATATATATATATATATATTATCGCACAAAAAATTTATAAGAATTCTAGTAAACATTGACTCTAAGGAAAGCTGTAGACCATATTTCATACAATACAAGATTATTAACAGTTACATCTTTATACATGTTAGAATCATCTAAATTAGTAATAAAATATGTAGATATATTTCAAAAAGCTGGTGATAATAATATAAATGAACATAATATACAACTTAAGAAGAGAAATAAATTAAATTGACTAAAACCACTTTATCTATGTTCTGGACCATATTTCATGGCAGTTAAACTATATAATAAGTACATTACCCAAAGACATAACAGAGATATAACAAAAGATATAATAGAGAGAAAAAAGTATAAAGAAAAAAGTGTAAAAAAATATAAATATTAGTTTTAGAATTAAGACATTAGAGCGAGCTAGCTTTATTTCATGTTGTTACACCATTGCTGAGTGCATGTGCAGTAATGTATCACACAAAACCACATGTAAATGCAATAAATAAATAACTAAAGCTAGTTACTATAAATATAGTATTTCATATATACCTGCTGGTACTCCAACAAACGGGCAGTGTTGTCAGGATTCCACTCTTCATCTGATATTGTGGTGGACAGAATTTGATCACATACAGCACACGTTAAAAGATAATGATCACCATCCACATAATCAGGTGAAGGGGGTTTTATATGTTCTACAGGTGAAGCAGTCCTAGTTCTTCTAGCTTACATGGCACACAAGCTTCATCTTCAGAACGAAGCTAAAACATAAAATATAAATAAAAAAAGCTTGCAATCAAACATGCATAGCAATAGTGGGAAAAAATTAATATTATTTTATTTCTCAGTTTAAATGAAATAAAGAACATTAATAATAGTTGTAGTACTCGTGTATACCTCTCGTAGGTGGATCCAAGTAGAAACTGTATTAGCCATTCTTTGTTATTCTTCATTTGCCTCTCCAATCGAAATCCTACGTCGAATAATTCTTAGTATAGATCCTCCGCATACAACACATACACTTTGATGGCTAACTGTTCTTCTCAACAAATTAGATGAATATGAATGACTAGCTAGCTGCCAGCATGGATGACAAATATGGTCAACAGGTGTTATCTGAAAATAATGAAGTGATTTGGAGTACAGTTCAACATAATATACTTTCCTCTCCTTTTCAGCGGTCATGCTATCAGACTAATAGACTAACACTCTTAGGCGAACCAAGTAAGATACATGTAAATAACAATTTGTATCTTATATACATACAAATAGCCGTGTATGTTAGTTTCTAGTAGATTATATACATACGTATTTTAGCTACTTTTCAATACGTAAAATTTTATCTCAGAGTTTGTCCCTAACCTACTCATATACAGAATGTTGTTCGTAAACTACTTACATGTCTAGGATATGTCCACAGTCGAATAATATTGACAACATCTTCACTTTCTGCCTCCGATAAGTACCACAGATGATGGAATAAATAGTTCCATTCCCTGTAGCATCACATCAGCGACAGAATCAGCAACAACACTTGGATCATCCGTCGAGAAGTAAACCCACCTCCAAGGGTAGAATGCAAAAAAAAGATCGCGTCCCGCCCCAATCGGCTGACCTATAATGCCAATCACGGCGGCGACCTACAGTACGCAAGCGCGATGGGAGTGTGAGTGGCAATGTACTCCGGATCAGACGATGGTCCGAGAAGCCAAAGGGGGCATCAACTGAGACCTGATATCCATCCGGATGAGAGGTCAGCAGAAAGTCCAACAGGGAAGGTACATGATCTCCCACATCTGGGATCCGCGTAGGCGAGGTAACCAGCTGTGTCAGACCATATGCCAAAGCAGTCATAAACAGATCTACCCGCATGATCGGTTAAACGAGAACCAAGCCATTCAGTATGGTGGGCATTAAAATCACCAAGTATCACGATCTCTGCGGATGGGACCTAGCACGAAGACTGCAGCCATCTGGACGTGGTCGATCAGTCGGTCTGTGTCGGCATTACCGCTATGGAACCTATATAGGCACTCGTAGACGCGAGGATGGTCGTCGCTGTCTAAGCGTAGCCATAAGATGGACAGTTCCGTACCTTCAAGGCTGCCGAGGCGTTGAAAACGGTTGTCCTCTCTGACGTACACGCGAACTCCAGCCCGGTGTACAAAAGAGTGTTCTTATCTGTACCCCGGATAGGAGAGATATGGAGTGTCAGCCAGAGAGGACACCTGTGTCTCGGTTAGAAATAGCAAAGCTGGCTTCGCCGTTTCCAGATGGTAGTGGACGGCGTTATAGCGTGGCAGGGGGCGCCTTTGACTTATTGCTCCGTTTGCCACGAGGAGGTTTTTCAGGAGTTTGGGCGTGGATGCTCAGCGAGGGATTCTCCGTCACCAAGGGTGCTGGTACCCTCATGGGGTAGTCTTATATTTAACTCCGCTACCATTATACCACCGCTTAAACCACCCCGGCCTATACGTGCAAGAGCAAAGGTTGCTGCATGGCTCTACCATTGTTAAAAATCGGTTTCGTTAAAAATCGGTGTCATTAGAAATCGGTTACAGATACGTGAGATTTGGTATCCTTTCCATCTTGCAATTTTGTCATAAGGAATTTTCTTCTCTATTTCCGTCTATATGCCATTATATTCTAAGCCTAAGGTTGTCACCTCTGAGGACTAAGATGGAATCACATGGAATGCCTCGATTCCAGTAAAAAGGATCTCTGGTTCCTTACACTCACCGTTCAAAACACAGCAGCATTACACTGTTATTTTACGCTGGTATTATGTGAGAGCGCGGTCCTGCCCCGGTCGAGCTGACCCATTCGTGCTTCAACCACAATATAGCTTCAGCGTGGCTCTATCACGTATAAACGCGTAAAAAATAAGATATCCAGGTAAATAATACCTCAAAAGAAAGGGCAATAACAAAGCATGTTTTTAAAGAGATTGGAACAACTAAGGCTATTTTTTAATGCTGGCATAAACTCAATATTTCCTTAATTTTTTTTTGGTTTCTTAAACTTATATGTGTAGAATGTTAATCTTATGATGAAGATGCTTGGAAATTATTTTGTTTGAGTTTTTTTAAGAGGAGCATTACAAAAAAAAAACCCAAAATTACAAGGGGTTCTTGTTGGAATTATATGTTTTCCGTTCGTTGCTTGAAATAACAATCAAACAAATTAAAAATAGTTCGTTTTCGCTACTATAATAAACTCAAGGCATTTTTTAGATAACTTATTTATTCATCATCATCATCATCATTACAGCCCTTCACAAGTCCACTGCTGTACATAGGCCTCCCCCAAGGTATGCCACAAAGCACGGTCCTGAGCCACCTGCCTACATCGACTTTCTGTGTGTCTTACCAGGTCGTCACTCCATCTAGTGGGGAGTCGCCCTACACTTCGCCTACCGGTACGAGGCTGCCACTCGAGAACCTTTCTTCCCCATCGGTTATCGGTTCTTCGAGCTATATGGCCGGCCCATTGCCACTTCAGCTTACTAATCCGTTGGGCTATGTCGGTCACTCTGGTTCTACTGCGGATATCCTCATTTCGAAGTTTATCACGCAGAGAAACTCCGAGCATAGCCCTCACCATAGCACGCTAAGCGACTTTGAGCGTCCTCATACGTCCAGCAGTGAAGGACCACGTCTTGGTTCCGTAGGTCATCACTGGCAACACGCACTGGTTGTAAAACTTAGTTTTCAGGTTTTCAGGTATACCAGACGAGAAGACGCGTCGTAATTTCCCGAACGCTGCCCAGCCCAGTTGAATCCGTCGATTGACCTCTCGGTCGAAGTTGGACTTACCTAGTCGGACTATTTGTCCCAGGTAAACGTACTCGTCAACAACTTCGAGCTTAGTGCTCCCAACAACTACCGGCATAGGTGTGACATGGACATTAAACATGATTTTAGTTTTGTCCATGTTCATCTTAAGACCTATCCGTTGGGAGGCACTATTGAGGTCATGGAGCATAGTGCTTAAGTCCTCCAGCGATTCTGCCATAAGGACTATATCGTCGGCAAATCGAAAGTGAGTGATGTACTCGCCATTGATGTTAATACCGTATCCTTTCCAGTCCAGTAGCTTGAAAACGTCTTCCAAAGCAGCGGTGAAGAGTTTCGGGGAAATAACCTTACTTATTTATTCATATACGAGTAGTAATAATCATTCTCCCGATGCTAATATTATTTATTATTACACATTATCATTATACCAGATAGATCACTATAGTTATTTTGTTTGTATTTGAGCTTTCTTACCAGTCCGAATGGAAAAAAATAAATACCAGTATCAACGTGTCATCTAACGTAAAAAAAATATCCTATCTCTGGAGAAAAAAATAATGGAGAATAAAAATGCAATAAAAGTATTAAAAATCTACAAAGATGTCAAAGATATTGCTCTGCGGCCATAAATTGTTTGCCCTGGAACCAAGAGCATCGAAAAATTATGTGTTGTATTGTCGATTTTTAGTAAATTTCTATATGGTATTATTTTGATAGTGGTCTAGCTGCAGAATATATATATTTCCAAATAAGTATCAGATTTTGAGGTTATAATCGAATCACGAATATAATTGTTTTTCATAGTTCAGAGTGATTTTTAAGAAACTGAAAAACAATTTCCTACAATATTTAACTATTTTTAGTAGCCACCTAGATAATTAGGTACTTACATACATTTTGTTTTAAAGTCTACGTGTAGATATAAGTGCAACGTAAAAATGCATAAAATCTAGTTAACATGCCTGCTTTTTTAGCATTGGTTTTGGAATTAGATATAGTTTTTGTGTGTTAATTCTAAAATAGAAATGTATGTAATGTATGCGCAACAAAGTATAAGCACCGTATCGGCGCATTACTTAAACAATTATTATTGAGTTAGAAATTAGTAGACGTTATTTCAACTACTGAAATAACGTTATAACCTGATTTTTATAACGTGTGTCTTTATTTTTATAATCAGTTGATTATTGTTACTAAATAAATAATTTAAAATGCTTTAATTCAAAATATAATTAAATGCGGGTGGTCGCTATAACAATTTGAAGGTAATCATTCTCAAAGCGCAGGAAGTGGGGATGGCTTGCGCACACTTGCATTCGGTTTAAAAGGCGCACGACGGCTGGGGCAGCTTTCTCTTCTGTCGTAGGGCCACGAACTCGCCCTATTATGTCCGTAACGCCGACCTGCACCGAGACTTAGAGCTCCCAACAAATCACTCTCTGAGACACTTTTCAAAGCCTCAGAGTCCCACTCAAATCGCCTCATTCGTGAGACAGCTGCCTATACAGCCCCTCTCCACACTCGCTATAGTATGCGCAGACCGAGAAATGCTCTCTCGGACCCCCCAACAAGCTTTCGGCTGACCTGAACTGCCTCCTGGCGGCTCAGGCCGAGCCTACATAACACATCCCTTAATCTGCCTTAGTTAGGCACACTTCTAAGTGGCTTTTCGCCGCTTGCGCCCTCCTTTCTGCCAAGGAGGGTCGCGTCCATTTACGGCTTAAAGATCTCTCGTCAGATCAGTAAGCCAATCTCTAAAGGCGGTGTTTAGTAGGTAAAAGTCTCCACATAACCACGCAGCCGGCCGCGTGGTATGCTATGAGCATTCACCGCCTCCCTCCCCCGCCTTCCGGAGGGTGGCCCCTATTGCTACGGGCGCAAAAAATGGGGCAGCATTCATTCTTGCTCGAGGTGTCGTACTGTTCGGAAGTTGAATTTGTCTACACTAATATTATAAAGAGGAAAAATTTGTTTGTTTGTATTATTAATTTGAAAAATTCTTTCACCAATAGAATCCTACATTATCCCTGATGAACATAGGCTATAGTATATTTTCAAAAATATTATATTAAGAATACAATATCTACAAAAAAGTCCGCGATACCATGTGTCTAACTATTGCAGTTATATCACAATAACCACTTTTTCATGTTAAAATATGCAAAGTCCTCTAAGTATGTGCAATGAGGCTCTTATTAAGTTCAAGAGGGAAGCTCTGAATCTGAACTAATAAATTTATGTTTTGTAGATATTATATTTTTACAAATAATATGATAATATTTCTAATAAAAATAAAATAATCAAAATTAAAAAAGAACAAAAATAGTAAAAAATATTAACAAAAAAATCATCAACTATAGCTTAATATTATGAAGAAGAAAGATTTTTTTGTTTGTTTGTACCAAATAAGCTCCAAAACTACTGGACCGATTTTAATAATTTTTTACCAATAGAAAGCTAAACTATCACAAAGTAACATAGGCTATAATTTATTTTCAAAAAAATTGGAGATCTTTAAGAAAATTGTAACCCAAAGTAGCAAAATTTTGCCTATAAAATTTATTATTTGGCGTGCAATGAGAAAACTTGATGATACATAGAAATTATGTGCTTCATGATTAAAGTACTCATTATTACCTTCAAAAAAGTCCGCGTAAGGAATATATCTATCATAATTAAGTCACAATAGTAGCTTTTGTGTTCTAAAATTTAATTAGATCACCGGCCGAAACAAAATTCAGTTACAGTCGTATCGTAGTATTAATTCTTATTCAAATAAAGTTTTATCATAATGAAAGAGTTAAGAAATAATTAGTAGAATAATTAAGTAGAGTAATTTTTCTTTTTAAAGAGCATATTGATAGAATCTGGCGTTACTTTGCGGAAATCCATTATAATAAATAATAAAAATATAAATTTCTCTGCAACCTTCCGCTAAATAAATACAATGATGTGTCTTAGCGGTCAGCCGCCGTAGAGTCTACATTACCTGAAGATGCCTCGTGTAGAGGCGAAACACGTGTCGTATTATCGTCGATGGTGTGTCTTACCTGGAATAGTGGTGTTGGCAGTAGTGGTGCTGGGACTAGTGGTGACGGAGTTAGTGCATGCAATTGAGGGAGGGCGGGAGGTGCTCTTCAATCCAGGTAAGACACATCATTGTATTTATTTAGCGGAAGGTTGCAGAGAAATTTATATTTTTATTTTTTATTAAAGAGCATATTATATTCTTTACTATAGTCCTACATATTTTGGCGGTAAAGTTGGAATATTAAAAAATATCTCAATATTTTAAAATTTCCAACTTTATAAAGATAAGAAATGTTCATATTTTGTGAGTGAGAGAGAGTGGATTTTGCTGTATAACATACATATGCCGATAGAATAAAAGTACTACATTAATTTTGCCAATTTTTTAGCCAAAATGATTGAACTAATGAGCGAGGTGTCATGTCATGTCGCGCGGCACAGACACGTCATATACGCGGGTGAAACCGTGGGGCACAGCTATATAAAATATTTTTAAAACAAAAACAATTTTTATAATTTTTTGTGTCGGTTTTTTTTTTGTTCCGGATAATCTCCGAAATAGCTGAACCAATTTTGTCAGGACTTTCACTGGCAGATAGCTGTTATAAGGAGTAAACATAGTCTTATTGTCTTATTTATATATATATATATTGGAAAAAGGATTGGGACCATTCGCAAAAAATTGAAATACATGTAATTAAATCGTAAAAAATTTCACGCGAACGCGAACTATAAATTGTGAACAATAGTGAATAATTGTTAATTGTGAATAATTATTAGTTTTTCACAATTAACAATTATTAGGCTGCAAGGAAAAGGTACCGAAGGCTGATAGCAGCTGAGATTGGAGCCGAAGAGGCTCTCTCTCTCTGCCAGAAGCCTTGGGACGAAATTCTTCTGCCCAAGCCTCGCCCAGTTACGAATAAACGCAGTCGGTCTGAGGAAGAGTTCCCCAAAGACCAGCCCAGGAAGACTGTGAAGTTGGCAACGGAGGAGAAGAAGCTCAGCTTCAGTGCCGTAGCTGGCTCCGCGCGTGTAGGAATTCGCAATTCGAATCCTATGAGCGTGGAGCAGATGCGGCTGGTCCACCGGGCACTAACACGGGCCATCGCTAAGACGGCCTGTGGGTCGCAACCGGGAATGGGCCCAGGGTTTTCGGGTTTCACACACAAGCCAGGTTGGATTCTGGTAACGTGCCTGAATAAGGCAAGCCAGGACTGGATTGTGGGTGAAATCGGAAAGCTAAAGCCCTGGCCGGAGGCAGAGCTCTCGGTAATACCCGAGGGCGAACTGCCTAAGCCTCAGCCGGGCATTACCTACTTGCCCCGCAGCGAAGCCGACTCTCCAGAGGAGGCAGCTGTGCTGTTGAGAGCACAAAATGAAGGGCTCCATACTGAGCGCTGGAGAATCCTCCACCGTAGGGACGAGGAGAATGGGTTCCTAGTAACCTTTTCTCTGGACGACCCATCGGTGGAGGCTCTTCGGAAGGCAGGCGGCAGAGTCATCCTTGGCTTTAAGATTATAACTTTTAAAGTCAAGGGAGGCTCTGACGCGGCAATGGAACCCGAACAACCCCAACCCCAGCCCCAATAACCCCAGCCCCAATAACCCCAGCCCCAATAACCCCAGCCCTCCAGCTCTCGGGGTGAGTCTGGAACGCCACCGGTGAGAGTGACGAAGACCCAAGGCGCAGATTTCGCCTCGGTCCGACGGCCTCCGCTGGTATCGTCCAGGCCGGGGAGGAGGGGAGGTGGGAGCGGTTCGAAGAAAGGTAAGGCCGGGGTCAAGTTCGCAGGAAAAGGACGTCCTCGTCCTCAACAGGCGGAAAAGACCCCTGCCCCCCCCCCCCACGCCCATAAATGGCTAAACCCAAGGGTAAGACGAGGGGTCCTCCAAGCAAATCTTCACCATGCAGCAGCTGATTCTGCCGTGGTGGAGGTTTGCTTTGCAGAGGACAACATTGACCTCACCCTTATACAAGAGCCTTGGGTGGCCAACGGTCAAGTTCTGGGATTGGCGGCTGCCGGTAAGATTCTTGTTAATACCAAAGGCAGTAGACCCAGAGCTTGTATAATTTATAATAAAAATATTGAACTTTTAGCTGTTCCAGAGTACTGCAATGATGACCTGGTTACAGCCTTCATAAATCTCAAGGGATGCAGAGGGCCAGAGTAATCATTTGCTCAGCCTATCTTCCCGGCGAGAATTCAGATCCTACCATCGAGTTAGAGCGAGTGGTGGAGTTCGCCCGAAAACAACACTTGTGGTGGGTTGTGATGCTAAGGCTCACCACACAGCCTGGGGAAGCACCAACATCAACGAAAGAGGTGAGTTACTTTATGATTTTCTCATCTCCAACCGCCTGGTAAGCCTAAACTTAGGTTGTACACCAACCTTTGTAACGCGTGCTAGGCAAGAAGTGTTAGACATAACCCTTTGCTACCAATAACATGTCCGAGCGGATAAATGACTGGCATGTTAGTAGCGAAAACTCGATGTCTGATCACAAGCACATTAAGTTTGTGATTGGAGCACCTTTGAAACCGTTACTTTTAGGGATTCGAAAGCGACCTCCTGGGATATCTACAGAGATAGCCTAAGGAGGAATTTGGAAACGTTTCCTAAAAGCATCAAAACAATTGAAAGTCTGAAGTTAGCGACGGAGACAGTAACCGTAGGTATCCGTGAAGCCTTCGAGGACAGTTGTCCCTTCAAAACCAAGACCTCAACACGAAAAGTTTCTTGGTGGAAATCTAAGCTGAAAGACCTTAGGGAAAATACCAGGATACTATTTAATAGGGCTAAGAAAACCAAAGAGTGGGATATTTATAGTGTAGCCCTAACTGCATATAATAAAGAAATTAGGAAAGCCAAGAGAGCATCGTGGAGGTAGCTATGCGAGGAAGTTGAGTCTTTGCCTCGCAGTACAAGACTACACAAGATGCTATCGAAAGCTAAACCTAATCAGATCGGGTTTCTTAAAAAGCCGGATGGTAACTTCACTAATAGTGAAACAGAAACATTGGAGTTACTAGCGTCAACCCATTTCCCAGGGTCATACAAGACTTTAGCCTTGAACTCTTTCAGAGCCCTACGAAGCCCTTGCAATGAGGACTGGCGTAGGGCTGCAAAGATAATAAGGCCAAACCTGGTACAGTGGGCTGTTGACTCCTTTGAACCATTTAAATATAGCGGGGAGGATGGAATAATTACCATCCAACTACAGAGGGGTATCGATATCCTTCTTCATTACCTGGTGAAAATCTTCAGAGCAAGTTTTGCATGGGGATATATTCCAGAACGATGGACAATTGTGAAGGTTCTATTTATACCTAAGGCTGGTAGAAAGGACTACGCTTTACCAAAGTCCTTTAGACCTATGAGCCTATCTTCCTTTCTTCTTAAGACATTGGAAAAGGTTATAGATAGATATATAAGGGATGTAGCTCTAGCTACGAGACCCATACATTACAACCAGCATGCTTACGTCAGAGGCAAATCTATGGAAACAGCCCTGATCAGTGTCATTGACAGGGTTGAAAAAGCACGGGAGGATAAAGAAATAGCTCTTTGTGCCTTTCTAGATATTGAGGGCGCCTTCGATAGTAGCCCCACATCACTGCTGATTGGGGGCCTAACATCTAAAAATGTTGACCCCACAACCATCGTCAATCATCGTGATCGTCAATCAATCGTCGTGAAGTCGATGCTCTCAAGCAGAAAGACAATGTGGCGGCGCTGTCGTCGCGCCACAAGCGAAAATACACCGAAGCCTAAATCACGCTATCAACATTCCGAATCATAAACAGTATATATAGAACATCTCCGAACCATCACACGGAGTGTTGGATAAGTCGCTCGCGTCCGTAGGCTTCGACCACCTAATCCTAGGCCCACCCTACACGTTTCCCCCGGGTGGTGCTAAAAGAGCGACAAAGCCGAAAGAACAGACTCGGCTACTCGCCGTGTGGTAGCGGCGTAAAATATGCCACGCCCTAGTTTTCGCACCATGAGGCTAAAAGTAAAAGAAATGGCCCCGAGTTCCCGGCGCCCCTTTAATGGGGCAGGGGTGCGAAGAATCTCCGGGAGGAAAACCGGCGACGAGGTTCGCCACCCGTCACGTTCTGTCTCCCAGAGAGGCGAAAAGTGGATTGCAGAGGCCCGTCTGGCTACGTTGAATGTATGTGGGGCAATGAATGATAAAATGGATGAAGTATGCGATATGATGTATGATAGAGGAATAGATGTATTATGTGTAAATGAGACGAAAAAGGAAGGGGAAGGATGTCACTGCACATGGCATGTATACCGCATACTGGTCTGGTGTAGACGAGATCGAGCGGGCATGCCAGGGAGTAGGTATCATCCTTTTAGAACGAATGGGCCAATGTGTGAAAGAGTATGTATGTGTAAGCCCAAGACTGCTATGGATACGAATGAAAGTGGGCTTAAAGAAGTTGTTTGTGTTAGGGGTCTACGCCCCAGACATGTCTAAGCCCACTTATATCCGAGAGCAGTTTTGGGAAATGGTAAGGATGGTGTGAATGAAGTGTAAGGGAAATGAAAATATTATTATGCTAGGAGATTTTAATGGAAGGGTTGGGGTGAGGAGGCTTGGTTATGAAAGGATATTGGGAACGTTTGGTGATGAAAGTATAAATGAGAATGGTGAAAGCCTCCTCACCGTATGTGTGGAAAGGAATCTTTTTGTGACGAACACTTTCTTTCGTCATAAGAAGATTCACATGTATACTTGGGAAAGAGGTGATGATAGAAGCATGATAGATTTCATAACTGTGGATGAAAGAATGAGGAGCGCAGTGGTGGATACAAGGGTTTACCGGGGGTCCAACGTAGGGACGGACCACTACCTGGTCTTATGCCGAATTAGGGGTTTATTCAGACGTTGGCGGCATAGGCGTATAAGAATTGAGAGGTTACAAGATGAAGATGTGAAAGACAAGTACAAATGCAGACTGAGAGAAAATATAAGTAATTTGGATGAGTCGTGTGTGAATGAGTTAGACTTGGAGAATGTGTGGCATAATGTTAAGAAAGGTTTAGTGGATGCAGCTACCGAAGTATGTGGTGTTAGTAAGAGAACGAATGAAAGGAAAGACAATACGTTATGGTGGGATGATGAGGTACGTATGGAAGTTGAAGCAAAGAAGAGAGCATGGCTAGATTTACTAGCGACCAACGCTGGTAACTCTGGCGGTAAGAATGATGAGAATGAAAGAAAAAAGGCTGAGTTTAAACGTTTAAATTAAAATAAGAGAGTAAAAGAATTAGTTGAAAGGAAAAAGCAAGAAAGAACGGATAGGAATGATAGAAGAATATCGGATAACTTCCAGGCAAATATTAAAATGTTCTGGAAACTCGTAAGAAATACCAGGGGACTTTCAAAACAGCCTAGATTGAATGCGATACGAGACGAGAAAGGCTGTATCCTGAATGATGAAGTGTTGAGTCTAAAGAGATGGAAGGAATATTTTGAAAGCGAATTTATGAGTGAGGAGAAGTGTGAACTAAATGAAATGGAAATTCCGAAAGAAGATGAAAGAGATAGGGAGATAAGTATAGATGAAATAATGAAAGCAATGAAAAGTATGAAAGTAGGTAAGGCAGCCGGATATGATAGAGTTTCACTCGAAATGCTAAGGGCTGGAGAGGACGTGGTGGCAGGCCTGCTGTACACCGTGTTTAATTTATGTTGGGAACTAAAGCGGGTACCGGGAGACTGGTGCAAAGCCGTGATAGTCCCAATATATAAGGGAAAAGGGTCACAGCAGGACTGTAAAAACTACCGTGGTATCAGCCTTCTTAGCATTGTGGGAAAACTGTATGCTAAGGTACTAATTGAAAGAGTTATGAAAGAAACTGATGAAAAAATTTGGGATGTGCAAGCGGGATTTAGAAAGGGAATGGGGTGTACAGATCAAGTCTTTTCCATGCGCATGAGCGCGGAGAAGATTTGGCGAAAAACCAAAAAGTTTTTTGTGCGTTCATGGACTTGGAAAAGGCTTATGACAGAGTGGACAGGGATGTGTTATGGCAAACGCTGAACGCATTTAGGTTGAGCGCTGGTTTGATACAGGCATTAAAGTCTCTGTATAGGTACTCGAGTGCTTGTGTTAGAATCAACGGGGTCTACTCGGACTGGTTTGGCATCCATAAAGGTGTCAGACAGGGCTGTGTAGCTTCCCCGTGGCTGTTCAACCTATTTATGGACAGCTGTTTGGAAAATTTGAAAGTTGAAGAATGCGGGTTAAGAATGGGTGAGTTAACCATCAAATGCCTTTTGTACGCCGATGATCAAGTCATACTTGCGTCGTCGGCGGCCGAGTTGCAAATGATGGTTACATTAATGAACAGGTCATTAAAAGAAAGGGGAATGAAAGTGAACGCAAGTAAGACGAAAGTGATGGTTTTTGAAAGAGATGAAATCAAAACGGTATGTGAAATAAGAATAGAAGGAGAGTTAATTGAGCAAGTGGATGAGTTCGTATATTTGGGATGTGTATTCAGCAGGGATGGGAGATATGATAAGGACATTGAACGACGAGTGAATGCAGGAAATAAAGTAAATGGGGCTCTACACTCTATTGTGAAAAGTCAGAATGTGTCAAAAAGGCACGTATGGCAATTCACAGTGCTGTATTAGTCCCTACTTTAACGTATGGTAGTGAAAGTTGGGTGTGGCAGAAGAAGCACGAGGGGAGAATAAATGCAGTAGAAATGCGGTCGCTAAGGAGTATGTTAGGGCTGAATCTGAGTGACAGGGTGAGAAACTGTGTGATAAAAGAAGAGTGTGGTTTGCAAGATGATGCGGTGACCAGGATTAAGAAAGGAATGCTTCGGTGGTTTGGTCACGTAGAAAGAATGAATGAGGAAAGACTGACAAAGCAAATATATGTTGCAGAAGTGAATGGAAGAGTCGGAAAAGGACGTCCTAGGCGGAAGTTTGTCGACCAAATTGGCGATATACTAAAAATGGGCCAAATTAAGAGTACCCTTAACCAACGAGCATGTAGGCGTAGGTATATGGATGTGGAAGAGGCGAGAAAGGTATGTCAGGATCGTGCTAAATGGAAGTCTGTAGTCTCTGCCTACCCCTCTGGGTGACAGGCGTGAGTGTTTATGTATTTATGTTTATGTTGGCCGCTCCCCGGGCAGAACACCTTGCCCGGCGGGAGATCTCCCCTTTTATTTCCACGGCCACAGTGGTGACCCCGACGTGATCTGAACACGCAATCAACAACCTTCGGAAACTACAACTTTCAAGCCTTCATTATCCTCAAGAACCCCTACCATTCACTACTGAGAATCGTCTTCTGCAGTCTTCAGTTCCTGCAAACCAGTCCAACTTGTCTTCATCTCGACGCACCGCAGATTTATAAGGCAGACTTCTGGCACTTGCTCCGGCACATCGTTCTCACCGGCATCACTTGCCAGCGCGTAGTACGGCATGCATTACACATCGGCATATCATTCGCACCGGTGTCACTTGCCCTTACGCACACAGCATGCATTCCCCACCGGCATTAAGGACGCACCGGCAATCGAACTGCACTATCAACCTCTGATCTGAGCAGGGGGGGTGATGTGGCGGCGCTGTCGTCGCGCCACAGGCGAAAATACACCGAAGCCTTTTTTTTTTTTTTTTGCGGATGGAAAATCATCCAATGACCCCTCTCGCTCTGGGTGGAGCGTAAGGGAGTGTCAGACTTTTACTGACTAAAAACCATCCGTGTTCCTTCAGTGCCCTTACGTTCCGGAGCCGCGGTATCTCTTTCGAACAGCCCGCAGCCCCGGCAGGCGTCGGCCCTTGCGGGCCCCTTCACGCTGCTGACAGCTCTTTGAGGCGCGCGTGGAACAAAACGCGCCGTCGACACGGCCTGTCGCCATTAGACGGACGGACGACGAGCTACCCATTGCTCGCCGTCCACAGGCCCGCGCCTACGGTGGCCGGGGGCCACGACGTAGCCCCCGACGCCCGGGGCGTCTCCCCCGAACATTCCGAATCATAAACAGTATATATAGAACATCTCCGAACTATCACACGCCACTTCCACGGCCACAGCAAAAATAGCGCTGTTTCAAACTTCGATTGAGGTTGCAACCACAAGAGGCTACCCACAAGGAAGTGTTTTGTCACCCCTTCTTTGGACTCTTGCGGTTGACCAATTATTGTACAAAATGGCAGACCTACGCATTGACAATTGGTTATGCTGATGACCGTGTGATAATTGCAAGGGGCTTTTGCCAAAGTACTTTATCGTCAATAATACAAAAAGCCCTAAACACCATAAATAACTGGTGTAGGGATAACAGTTTATCAGTTAATGCTTATAAAACTGTTATAATACCCTTTACCAAAAAGAGACGGTTGGACAATATAGTCCAACCAAAACTTAATGGCAAAGTAGTACCATTTTCCACGAAAGTTAAGTACTTGGGCGTAACAATCGACCAAAAACTAACGTGGAACTCTCACCTTAGCAACGTATGCCATAAGGCAAAAATTGCTTTAGGTACGTGCAGTTGTTTGGTCGGGAACAACTGGGGCTTGCGTCCCAGTATGGTCCTATGGCTGTACAGCAGCATAGTGAGGCCGATTCTCACCTACGCCTCTATTGTCTGGTGTAACAAGGCCAACCAAAAGACGACTGCGGACAGACTTAATAGTCTACAAAGGACTGCCTGCCTAATGGCAACTGGAGCTATGCGATCATCGCCTGGAGCGGCTCTTAATGCACTTCTATGCCTAACGTCCCTTGATCTCTATCTAGAAAAGGAGGCGGGGGCTAGTTTGTATAGGATTAACTCCCAGGGCGGTCTGAGCTTGCTCTCCTACAGATTGAGATCCATGTTCGACTCAATTAAGAATCACCGGTTTTATGCATGATCTCAGATATCATGCGTCCACTACACACTTTTGATAAAAAGTATATAGTGGAATTATCTGTGAGGTCGGTAGCCTCATATGGTATACCGATGGGTCTAAAATGGGCCTCGACGTAGGCTTTGGAATTTACGGGGAACGCCCCAAATTCAAACTTAGTATGAATTTTGGTAGATACACCTCTATCTTCCAGGCAGAAATTTTCGCTATACTTCTGTGTGCGGAATTCAATCTGCAAAAACACAAATTGTTTCCCCAATCAGTGGCACGGACGGAGGGGGGGCGCAGCGCAGACCCAACATGCTCACTAGGTTAGCCGCTGCTATCTATTTATGGTTGCAATACCTACATATCTACATCTTTAAGCCCGGTTTACATTTTGAGAAGTGACAAGTGCGAACGACAATGACAAGTGACAAATGACAAGTGACAAATAGCAAGTTGGTGTTCACACATGTGGCAATTGGATGTCATTATTATGTGAAATCTTCGAGTGTGAAGTTGGCTAGGTAATTGTCAAAGAGGCGCTAGCACAGCTTTAAAGTTTAAAACTGGTATCTCATCATACAATTTTACCTTTTTTTTGATTAAAAAGATGTGTGAAGTGCCTTATTGCAAAGATATTGGTGCACACCAATTTCCTAAAATAGCTTAAGTGAGAAAAATGTGTCTTAAAGCTATAACAAGGAAAAAATTTAAGCCTGAAAATAATATGGCTCCAGCCCTGACCTACAAGAGTCTTTAATTTTCTTCCTTTCTTGGTAATATGTAAACTTAATGCTTCTTAACTTCGCATATACTTACTTCTTTTGCGCCGAAACCGGCCATTCCCATTGATTGAGATATTGAGGGCATAGCAGCGTCTCGCATCATTTTTTTTTAATTCAGCGATTTAATATTGTATAAACATTCGTGTTTCAATAATTCCTTGACAAATTTATATAATAATTATCTGACCACTTCGTAATAAAACAAAATTATTATAAATACGAGTATGTATACAATATATATAACAAAAATATTTTATTTAATAACTATTATAACCAACACGTGTATGTTGTGACGTCACCGCTAGAACGGAGGCGGCGGTGGGTGACTGAGGGGAAAGCAAGGTTAGCGCGGGGCAGAGATACTTGTCAGAGAATAGAACAGGCCGCTATTCACTTGTTACTTTTCATTTCGCACTTGTCACTTGTCACTCGCACTTGTCACTGCCTGTTCACACGCACTAAGTACTTGTCATTTGTCACTTGTCATTGTCACTCGCACTTGTCACTTCTCAAAATGTAAACCGGGCTTTATTTAGAAAAATTGCTTCCTTTTGTTCGTGTCCACTGCTGATGCCGGGATGAATATAGCTACTAAAATGTACCCGTAAGTTTGTTGAAGCACATTTAGTACATTAATTACGTAACTACTTTAATTTGCTAACTAACGAAAACATCTCATAGATAAGCATGATTATCGAAAATCTTAAAATTATCTATTAATTTAATTAGAATAGGTAATTTTTATAGGTAGATTTTCGATAATCGTGCTTACGTATAGGAATCTCATATCCCAATATACCTAATGTAATTTGTGTAAGTACATAAGAATCTAAGAAGGGCAGTCAATGATAAATAAAATTTGTTTTGTAAGTTGTTTTTTTTTTAAAAAAAACACTTTAAAACAACAAAAACATGAAACTGAGAAGGAGCACCCGATCTGCCGAAACAAACTCAGAGAGGTCAGTCCAGGTCCTGGTTCTCGTATGACATTGGTCATGTTATACGAGAACCAGGCTAATATGGTCCTTTGAAGAAAGAATCATACAGATGTGAGTGGACAATTAAGTACTTTTTAGGATTCCGTACCCGAAGGGTAAGCAGGGCCTTATTACGGAGCCTCCGCTGTTCGTGTGTCTGTCTGTCAGCGGGCTGTATCTCATGATCCGTAACAGGTAGATGGTTGTAATTTTCACAGAACGTGTATTTCTGTTATAATTTTATAATTTTCCAAATCGGTTCAGGCATCTTCGAGAAATCGGGGAACAGAACATACATAAACAAAAACCAACGAATTGACAACCACCTCCTTTTTTCGAAGTCGGTTAAAAAGTAGGTAAAAACAAATCAATGAAATTATTATATAATAACAACATCTACTTAAGTTCACATAAGAACTTTCATAATAACAACTACATAAATTGGGTTCATACTCGTAATAATTAGTAATTACGTTTCACACAGCAGTTCCTAAGTTATAATAAAACCAATTTGTTTTCTATCTCCTTTCTCTTTTTAAAATACGTTACCCCCACAGTAGGATTTTCTCCAGTATCGTGGAGGCAGTTTACAAACATAAATTCCACAAGGAAAAACATCCAGACCCGGAACAACTATTTGTAGGCCATACAAATATTTGTTCCGTGCGGGATTCGCACCCGTGGCCCCCAGCGCAGCCACTGCGCCACGGCGCTCACAATTGCGGTGTTTATGTTATTATTCAAAAATGAATCGCATAGGTAGGTACGCGATGACACCGTCGCTTTGCGCCACTCAGGAGTGCGTATGTGTTTGCGCACTAGCTTCTTACATCCCCACTCCGACGCTTACCAGTATGGAAGCCACTATCACTAGATTAGCCATGACTGGACACCAGTCTATCATTACAGCCTCTTGCTATATCCCTAGCGGAACCCTCCCCGTTAAGAGTGATTTCGAAGCCATCCTTGCATTAGGCGACTCAGTCATTATGTTTGGAGATTTTAACTCCAAGCATACTGAATGGACCTGCCGCACTACTACTAGTAGTGGCAGGGTGCTGCTCAATATCACTCAGTCTCTCGACCTGACTGTCTACAGCCCCCTCGCTGTCACCCACTATCCCGACAATGTTAACTACGCTCCTGACGTGCTAGACTTTGCTCTAGTTAAAGGAGTCTCCCTTAACCTTAGAGCAATCGAGTCTCTCGATGATCTAGGATCCGACAACCGTCCTGTATCCCTCCTTCTTGGCCATCAGCCACCTTAAACTACCACTTCCAAAACCTACACCAACTGGAAGGGCTTCAAGAAGTCTCTAGCCTCGGCTATAGACTCTCCGGACCCTCCCATAACCCTTTCTTTCGACGTCCTCGACAGTACGGGGAAAATAGACACCGCGGTCGAAAATCTCACCTCTCTTATAACATCCTCTCTTAAAGAGAATGAAAAGGTTGTCCCGGTTGCTAAAACTAGTCTTCCCCTAGATATTAGCAACCTACTCAAAGCCAAAAAAGCTGCCCTCCGTAGAGCTGCACGCTATCCCACTCCCGAGTATAGACTCGCAGCCCACCGCCTTCAACGCAAACTCCGTTACCGCCTCAAAGATTTCAGAGACCTCGAAAGGGGCAATCTCATGGAGAAAATCTCCCCCTCTCACACAGCGTACTACCAGATGGCGAGAGCCCTCCGGATAGACGCTATCACGCATACTCCCCCTCTGTCTCGTCCCGACGGCTCTATTGCCTTCGAGGACGAAGAAAAGGCTGAGTGCTTCGCCGACAGCGTCGCCGCTCAATGCTCTCCCAGCTCACAACCCACTGACCCCCTACATATCCAACTAGTGGAGGACGAGGTCCATCGCCGGAACTCGCCCCCACCGCCTCTGACCCTATCACTGTGTCCAAAGATGAGATTTCATCTACCATCAAAGGACTTAAGCCTATAAAAGCACCGGGTGCGGATGGCATCTCCAATCAAGCCCTCAAACAATTTCCGGAGCAGGTGATCGCCTCATTGGCCATAATCTTCAACGCCTGCTTCGAATTCAGCTACTTTCCCACTTCTTGGAAAGAAGTAACTGTAATTGGCATTCCCAAGCCAGGCAAACCTCACCACCTCCCCTCCAATTACCGTCCCATCAGCCTCCTCAAGGCCATGGGCAAACTTTTCGAACGAGTTATTATGGTACGCATGAGGCGCCATTTGTTTCCCACAGACGGCGACCCTCTTGTCATCCCTCAACAATTTGGGTTTCGTGTCAAACACTCGTGCCCTCAGCAAGTTCACCGCATAGTGTGAATATATCTAGTCAAAAGACCATCGCGGTCTTTTTCGACATTGCCAAGGCATTCGACAGAGTCTGGCATGAAGGCCTTATCTACAAATTGTACGACTTAGGCCTCCCTGACCGCCTCGTCCGCCTTGTAGCCTCCTATTTGAAGGATCATACCTTTCGTTTTAGACCCGAAAGCACGCTATCCTCTACTCGTCAAATCAAAGCCGGTGTCCCTCAAGGCTCTGTGCTTGCCCCCCTCCTATATATACTATTCACCAACGATATCCTTATCCCGTCGAATGGTGTTAAACTTTACTCTAAAGGCAACTCACTGCCACAGATTCGGAACAAGATCCAAAAGTCATTTAACGACTTAGGAGTGTGGTTCCAAAATGGCGTATCGACGTAAACCCGGAGAAGAGCTCCGCCGTTTGCTTCGAATATAAATTTAGGCGTCACCCTTGATGCAAGGCTCACTTTCGAGCCCCATATCAAGAAGGTAACTCGCACCGCACGATTTTACATGGGTAGGCTCAACAGCATGTTGGGCAGATACAGTAAAATGTCCCTCCGCAACAAGCGAACCCTGTATAAGGTCTGCATACGACCTGTCATGACCTACGCGGCCCCTATTTTCGCACATGCTTAGCCCAAAGTTATAAATGAACTTCAAATAGTACAAAATCTATTACCACTTCTTCACTCTTAGCCACTAATGCCGTCTGTCCGTAATGCCGACCTACACCGAAACTTAGAGCTCCCAACAATCCAGCAGTTCCTTAAATCACTCATGTCGGCTGAGATAGCATGCATTTTTACTCCGCCCACCACTTAGTTCGTGCCATCGATTAGGGCCATCTTAAGACGTCAAAGCAATTTATATTGCAGATATTACCGGCAGAGACGGGAAGGGACGCCCTAGACGCAGGCTTATCGACCAAATTGGCGATATTTTGAAAATTTGCCACATAATGAGTACCCTTAACCGACGAGCGTGTATGCGTAGATATCTGGAAGTAAAGGAAGCGAGAGAGGTGTCAGGATCGTGCCAAATGGAAGTCCGTAGTCTCTGCCTACCCCTCTGGGTAACTTGCGTTAGTGCTTATGTTTATATACGTATTTATGACGTCACATAACTTATGTTTGACTTTTACTAAAGTATAACTGCATATTTATTTGTAAAAGTAATATATCATGTAATCGAAATGCTTTCGAATCGAAAATATTGCGAAATGTTCTTCCCAGGACAGAGTTACTTTCCGAGTTGGTGGTAAATTAAACACAAGAGTGAGTTTCAACACGTATTATTTATAATCTATAATGAATAAAAAAGTTTATATTTATATTTCAATAGAAATAACCTCAAAGCCAAAGTACTTTGCCAAATTTTTCACAAGTCGTTACTAATATTAATATCTCACCGACCGTAACAAATATTCGACTGAAACTAGTGTCATATTAAATCAACTTGATAGCTAAGATTCAGACACTGTTGCTATAACTTCTTCACCGCGATGACTATAGTTTTGACATAAAATTTAGGAATTCCATGTTTTATAATACTTTATAAGGAGGCATGTGAACCCCCATCTCACCCATTGAGTGTAGTAAGAATCTTGGCCATCATTTTTTTAATCTATAAAGGTGACCAACGAACACACGTCATGGTAATCAAAATGCGGATACGTTGACAAATTTTAATTATATTTTAATTAAGCATAATCTTTTAGCACAGCGTATAAAATGAACAGTGGCCAATATTTGGGCACTTTAGAAACTTTATAAAGTTGAGACAGACTTAGAAATTTAAAGGGCAAATAGCTATAGATATTAGAAATTGACAAAGACCAAAATAGACATATTTGATAATGTTGGAATCTGCTACGCAACGGAGAGCTTTAGAGACATAAGTTAATTTGTGTATTATATTGTTGTATATGTTTCTGAAAATTAGGGTTAGCATCCATAGTAAAATACCAGGTATTTAATTTCATTCAGTTTTTACAAAGGTATGTATGAACATAGTGATAAGGAAATTTGCAATAATGAGTAGTAATAACATGGTCCGAGTAGTTTGCATACTTTATTATGCTTAGAGAAGGTTAAAGACTTTGTTTTATCCACGCTGAGGGTTAATGTATTATCATGAATCTATTAAGACACGTTATTTAGTATGACTAAGGTTCAACACATCTTGCCAAGACTTACCACTAAATATTAGTTATAGTGTCTGTAAACGTAACTATTTTCCATTCATAAGTTCGGGCTTGAGTCGAGTCGAGCTAGAGACTACTTACATAAAAAAAGAATAAGGTTGGGCCAAGATATAGGTCAGAATTAGGTCTTGGGGAACACCAAAAGCAAACGAGAAGCTAATTCCTAATGCGCTCATTTTACGCACTCTTTTCTATGAGTTAGTTATTAGAATAGTTGCAACGGTACACCCCTTATACCAAGTTTTTAATTATATAACGATTTGTAACAGAGACCGTGTCAAAAGCTTTCCTTAAATTCAAATATTTGATATATTTGATTGCTATTGTTGTCTCTTTGTTCTCAAGACTAAGTATAATAAATCAGTTAGTTAAAAAGCCGCATCAGTTGTCGATTTCTAGAGATTTAAAAAATGGATTTTTGAAGTAAATTTGTTTTATTCATCACACGTTCTAGTATAACTAAGGCTACTTAGATATTGTGTGGTGGCCGCCACTATTATGGAGGTTATTAATTGTACGTTTAATCCAAAGCTTTTTAATATGTTTCAATGCTTGGTTATTTTTTGAAATTTTAAGACTAAATTCTCATCTTAGTAAAGTCTCAGGAATTGTATTGCCGGTAATATCTGCAATATAAATTGCTTTGACGTCTTAAGGTGGCCCTAGTCGACGTTAACGTATTTTAAAAAGAGAAAGGAGAGAGAAAACAAATTGGTTTTATTATAACTTAGGATGCTGTGTGAAACGTAATTGGTTGGTAAATGGTTACCCTTCGGGTACGGAATCCTAAAAAGTACTTAATTGTAGCCGCTGCTATCTATTACAACCATAAATAGATAGCAGCGGCTAACCTAGTGAGCATGTGTGAGTGCGCGCTGCGCCCCCCCCCCCCTCCCCCTCCGTCCGTCCCACTGATCGGGGAAATAATTTGTAGCGAAAGGCAAGATGATTTACAACAAAAGGGAGCGCGCGAAATTTTATAAACAGACCTTTGAGAGTCTGGATGTCATGAAAAATCTATTAAATGTATCTGTTCAAAATAAAATTATTTGCATTTTTGAACAACTAATCTATCCCTGTATGGTAACTGTTCAACTATTTTCGTTCTTCTTATGGTATTTATTTCCGCCCAAATATGTGTTAAAACTAATGTTGAAATTTGGAATTTTCGACGCTTATAACTTTTAAACATACTCTTTTTTGACTTTTTTGTTTCCATACAGGGCTCAATATATCGCCAGACTACGTTTATATGGAAGAATGAGCGACTAGTGTACCCTTAAAATAAATATGTTGAATAGAATTAATTTAATAGATTTTTTCGCGTTTAGTTTAACTTACTCTTAATTTTTGAACTTTGGGGTACTTTACTGCACCCGTGATTACGGGAGGACTAAAATGGGGGACTATGGGTGCCGTAAAGTGTGGATAATTTAAAATAAATTAAGTACCTAAGTAAAGTTAAATGTAGTTTCCTCACATTTCTGACAGGGTTTTTAAAAAATGAGGTACTTATAATAATCTTACACTCACTAGATATCGCTAGTTATAACCGTGCTAATAATCTTACACTCACTAGATGTCGCCAATTATAACTGTGCTAATAATCTTACACTCACTAGATGTCGCCAATTATAACTGTGCTAATAATCTTACACTCACTAGATGTCGCTAGTAAGAACTGTGCTAATAATCTTACACTCACTAGATGTCGCTAGTTATAACTGTGGCAATATTCTCACACTCACTAGATGTCGCTAGTTATAACTGTGCTAATAATTTCATACTCACTAGATGTCGCTAGTTATAACTGTGCTAATAATCTCACACTCACTAGATGTCGCAAGTTTAACTGTGCTAATAATATTACACTCACTAGATGTCGCTAGTTATAACTGTGCTAATAATCTTACACTTACTAGATGTCGCTAGTTATAACTGTGCTAATAATTTTACACTCACTAGATGTCGCTAGTCATAATTGTGCTAATTATCTTACACTCACTAGATGTCGCTAGTTATAACTGTGCTAATATTCTCACACTCACTAGATGTCGCTAGTTATAACTGTGCTAATAATCTCACACTCACTGGATGTCGCTCGTTATAACTGTGCTAATAATCTCACACTCACTAGATGTCGCCAATTATAACTGTGCTAATAATCTTACACTCACTGGATGTCGCTCGTTATAACTGTGCTAATAATATTACACTCAATAGATGTCGCTAGTTATAACTTTGCAATTATCTTACACTCACTAGGTGTCGCTAGTTATGACTGTGCTAATTATCTTACACTCACTAGATGTCACTCGTTATAACTGTGCTAATAATCTCACACTCACTAGATGTCGCTAGTTATAACTGTGCTAATTATATTACATTAACTAGATATCGCTAGTTATAACTGTGCTAATAATCTCACACTCACTAGATGTCGCTAGTCATAATTGTGCTAATTATCTTACACTCACTAGATGTCGCTAGTTATAACTGTGCTAATAATCTCACACTCACTAGAAGTCGCTAGTTATAACTGTGCTAATAATCTCACACTTACTAGATGTCGCTAGTTATAGCTGTGCTAATTATCTTACATTAACTAGATGTCGCCAGTTATAACTGTGCTAATAATCTCACACTCACTAGATGTCGCTAGTTATGACTGTGCTAATTATCTTACACTCACTGGATGTCGCTCGTTATAACTGTGCTAATAATATTACACTCAATAGATGTCGCTAGTTATAACTTTGCAATTACCTTACACTCACTAGGTGTCGCTAGTTATGACTGTGCTAATTATCTTACACTCACTAGATGTCGCTCGTTATAACTGTGCTAATAATCTCACACTCACTAGATGTCGCTAGTTATAGCTGTGCTAATAATCTCACACTCACTAGATGTCGCCAGTTATAACTGTGCTAATAATCTCACACTCACTAGATGTCGCTAGTTATAACTGTGCTAATTATCTTACACTCACTGTATGTCGCTCGTTATAACTGTGCTAATAATCTCACACTTACTAGATGTCGCTAGTTATAACTGTGCTAATAATCTCACACTCACTAGGTGTCGCCAATTATAACTGTGCTAATAATCTCACACTCACTAGATGTCGCTAGTCATAATTGTGCTAATTATCTTACACTCACTAGATGTCGCTAGTTATAACTGTGCTAATAATCTCACACTTACTAGATGTCGCTAGTTATAACTGTGCTAATAATCTTACACTCACTAGATGTCGCCAATTATAACTGTGCTAATAATCTCACACTCACTAGATGTCGCTAGTTATGACTGTGCTAATTATCTTACACTCACTGCATGTCGCTCGTTATAACTGTGCTAATAATCCCACACTTACTAGATGTCGCTAGTTATAACTGTGCTTATAATCTTACACTCACTAGATGTCGCTAGTTATAACTGTGCTAATAATCTTACACTCACTAGATGTCGCTAGTTATGACTGTGCTAATAATCTCACACTCACTAGATGTCGCTAGTTTAACTGTGCTAATAATCTTACACTCACTAGATGTCGCTAGTTATGACTGTGCTAATAATCTCACACTCACTAGATGTCGCCAATTATAACTGTGCTAATAATCTCACACTCACTAGATGTCGCTAGTTATAACTGTGCTAATAATCTCACACTCACTAGATGTCGCTAGTTATAACTTTGCAATTATCTTACACTCACTAGGTGTCGCCAATTATAACTGTGCTAATAATCTCACACTCACTAGATGTCGCTAGTCATAATTGTGCTAATTATCTTACACTCACTAGATGTCGCTAGTTATAACTGTGCTAATAATCTCACACTCACTAGATGTCGCTAGTTATAACTGTGCTAATAATCTCACACTTACTAGATGTCGCTAGTTATAACTGTGCTAATTATCTCACACTCACTAGATGTCGCCAGTTATAACTGTGCTAATAATCTCACACTCACTAGATGTCGCTAGTTATAACTGTGCTAATTATCTTACACTCACTGTATGTCGCTCGTTATAACCGTGCTAATAATCTTACACTTACTAGGTGTCGCTAGTTATAACTGTGCTAATAATCTCACACTCACTAGATGTCGCCAATGATAACTGTGCTAATAATCTCACACTCACTAGATGTCGCTAGTTATGACTGTGCTAATTATCTTACACTCACTGCATGTCGCTCGTTATAACTGTGCTAATAATCTTACACTCACTAGATGTCGCTAGTTATAACTGTGCAATTATCTTACACTCACTAGGTGTCGCTAGTCATAATTGTGCTAATTATCTTACACTCACTAGATGTCGCTAGTTATAACTGTGCTAATAATCTCACACTTACTAGATGTCGCTAGTTATAACTGTGCTAATAATCTCACACTTACTAGATGTCGCTAGTTATAACTTTGCAATTATCTTACACTCACTAGGTGTCGCCAATTATAACTGTGCTAATAATCTCACACTCACTAGATGTCGCTAGTCATAATTGCTAGTTGTAACTGTGCTGATAATCTTACACTCACTAGATGTCACTAGTTTAACTGTGCTAATAATCTCACACTTACTAGATGTCGCTAGTTTTAACTGTGCTAATAATCTCACACTCACTAGATGTCGCTAGTCATAATTGCTAGTTGTAACTGTGCTGATAATCTTACACTCACTAGATGTCGCTAGTTTAACTGTGCTAATAATCTTACACTCACTAGATGTCGCTAGTTTTAACTGTGCTGATAATCTTACACTCACTAGATGTCGCCAATTATAACTGTGCTAATAATCTCACACTCACTAGATGTCGCTAGTTATAATTGTGCTAATTATCTTACACTCACTAGATGTCGCTAGTTATAACTGTGCTAATAATCTCACACTTACTAGATGTCGCTAGTTATAACTGTGCTAATAATCTCACACTCACTAGATGTCGCCAATTATAACTGTGCTAATAATCTCACACTCACTAGATGTCGCTAGTTGTAACTGTGCTGATAATCTTACACTCACTAGATGTCGCTAGTTATAACTGTGCTAATAATCTCACACTCACTAGATGTCGCTAGTTATAACTGTGCTAATAATCTCACACTCACTAGATGTCGCCAGTTATAACTGTGCTAATAATCTTACACTCACTAGATGTCGCTAGTCATAATTGTGCTAATTATCTTACACTCACTAGATGTCGCTAGTTATTATTGTGCTAATAATCTTACACTCACTAGATGTCGCTAGTTGTAACTGTGCTGATAATCTTACACTCACTAGATGTCGCTAGTTTAACTGTGCTAATAATCTCACACTCACTAGATGTCGCTAGTCATAATTGTGCTAATTATCTTACACTCACTGCATGTCGCTCGTTATAACTGTGCTAATAATCCCACACTTACTAGATGTCGCTAGTTTTAACTGTGCTGATAATCTTACACTCACTAGATGTCGCCAATGATAACTGTGCTAATAATCTCACACTCACTAGATGTCCCTAGTCATAATTGTGCTAATTATCTTACACTCACTAGATGTCGCTAGTTATAACTGTGCTAATAATCTTACACTCACTAGATGTCGCTAGTTTAACTGTGCTAATAATCTCACACTTACTAGATGTCGCTAGTTATAACTGTGCTAATAATCTCACACTCACTAGATGTCGCCAATGATAACTGTGCTAATAATCCCACACTCACTAGATGTCGCTCGTTTTAACTGTGCTGATAATCTTACACTCACTAGATGTCGCCAATTATAACTGTGCTAATAATCTTACACTCACTAGATGTCGCTAGTCATAATTGTGCTAATAATCTTACACTCACTGGATGTCGCTCGTTATAACTGTGCTAATAATCCCACACTTACTAGATGTCGCTAGTTATAACTGTGCTGATAATCTTACACTCACTAGATGTCACTAGTTTAACTGTGCTAATAATCTTACACTTACTAGATGTCACTAGTTTAACTGTGCTAATAATCTCACACTTACTAGATGTCGCTAGTTATAACTGTGCTAATAATCTCACACTCACTAGATGTCGCCAATGATAACTGTGCTAATAATCTCACACTCACTAGATGTCGCTAGTCATAATTGTGCTAATTATCTTACACTCACTGCATGTCGCTCGTTATAACTGTGCTAATAATCCCACACTTACTAGATGTCGCTAGTTTAACTGTGCTAATAATCTTACACTTACTAGATGTCGCTAGTTATAACTGTGCTAATAATCTCACACTCACTAGATATCGCCAATTATAACTGTGCTAATAATCTCACACTCACTAGATGTCGCTAGTCATAATTGTGCTAATTATCTTACACTCACTGCATGTCGCTCGTTATAACTGTGCTAATAATCCCACACTTACTAGATGTCGCTAGTTTTAACTGTGCTGATAATCTTACACTCACTAGATGTCACTAGTTTAACTGTGCTAATAATCTCACACTTACTAGATGTCACTAGTTTAACTGTGCTAATAATCTCACACTTACTAGATGTCGCTAGTTTTAACTGTGCTGATAATCTTACACTCACTAGATGTCGCCAATTATAACTGTGCTAATAATCTCACACTCACTAGATGTCGCTAGTCATAATTGTGCTAATTATCTTACACTCACTGCATGTCGCTCGTTATAACTGTGCTAATAATCCCACACTTACTAGATGTCGCTAGTTTAACTGTGCTAATAATCTCACACTCACTAGATGTCGCTAGTTATAACTGTGCTAATAATCTCACACTCACTAGATGTCGCCAATGATAACTGTGCTAATAATCTTACACTCACTAGATGTCGCTAGTTGTAACTCTGCTGATAATCTTACACTCACTAGATGTCACTAGTTTAACTGTGCTAATAATCTCACACTTACTAGATGTCGCTAGTTATAACTGTGCTAATAATCTCACACTCACTAGATGTCGCCAATTATAACTGTGCTAATAATCTTACACTCACTAGATGTCGCTAGTTATGACTGTGCTAATTATCTTACACTCACTGGATGTCGCTCGTTATAACTTTGCTAATAATCCCACACTTACTAGATGTCGCTAGTTATAACTGTGCTAATAATCTCACACTCACTAGATGTCGCCAATTATAACTGTGCTAATAATCTTACACTCACTAGATGTCGCTAGTTATAACTGTGCTAATAATCTCACACTTACTATATGTCGCTAGTTATAACTGTGCTGATAATCTTACACTCACTAGATGTCGCTAGTTATAACTTTGCAATTATCTTACACTCACTAGGTGTCGCTAGTTATGACTGTGCTAAATAATCTCACACTTACTAGATGTCGCTAGTTATAACTGTGCTAATAATCTCACACTCACTAGATGTCGCCAATGATAACTGTGCTAATAATCTCACACTCACTAGATGTCGCTAGTTATGACTGTGCTAATTATCTTACACTCACTGCATGTCGCTCGTTATAACTGTGCTAATAATCCCACACTTACTAGATGTCGCTAGTTTTAACTGTGCTGATAATCTTTTACTCACTAGATGTCACTAGTTTTAACTGTGCTAATAATCTTACACTCACTAGATGTCGCTAGTTATGACTGTGCTAATAATCTCACACTCACTAGATGTCGCCAATTATAACTGTGCTAATAATCTCACACTCACTAGATGTCGCTAGTCATAATTGTGCTAATTGTCTTACACTCACTAGATGTCGCCAATTATAACTGTGCTAATAATCTCACACTCACTAGATGTCGCTAGTCATAATTGTGCTAATTGTCTTACACTCACTAGATGTCGCTAGTTATAACTGTGCTAATAATCTCACACTCACTAGATGTCGCTAGTCATAATTGTGCTAATTATCTTACACACACTAGATGTCGCTCGTTATAACTGTGCTAATAATATCACACTCACTAGATGTCGCCAATCATAACTGTGCTAATTATCTCACACTCACTAGATGTCGCTAGTTATAATTGTGCTAATTATCTTACACTCACTGGATGTCGCTCGTTATAACTGTGCTAATAATCTTACACTAACTAGATGTCGCTAGTCATAATTGTGCTAATTATCTTACACTCACTAGATGTCGCTAGTTATGACTGTGCTAATTATCTCACACTCACTAGATGTCGCTAATTATAACTGTGCTAATAATCTCACACTCACTAGATGTCGCTAGTCATAATTGTGCTAATTATCTTACACTCACTAGATGTCGCTAGTTATAACTGTGCTAATAATCTCACACTCACTGTATGTCGCTCGTTATAACCGTGCTGATAATCTTACACTCACTAGATGTCGCTATTTATAACTGTGCTAATAATCTTGCACTCACTAGATGTCACTAGTTTTAACTGTGCTAGTAATCTTACACACACTAGATGTCACTAGTTTTAACTGTGCTAATAATCTTACACTCACTAGATGTCGCTAGTTATAACTTTGCAATTATCTTACACTCACTAGGTGTCGCTAGTTATGACTTTGCTAATAATCTCACACTCACTAGATGTCGCCAATTATAACTGTGCTAATAATCTTACACTCACTGGATGTCGCTCGTTATAACTGTGCTAATAATCTCACACTTACTAGATGTCGCTAGTTATAACTGTGCTGATAATCTTACACTCACTAGATGTCGCTAGTTATAACTGTGCTAATAATCTTACACTCACTAGATGTCGACTCCTTTGAACCATTTAAATCTAGCGGGGAGGATGGAATAATTCCCATCCAACTAAAGACGGGTATCGATATCCTTCTTCATTACCTGGAGAAAATCTTCAGAGCAAGTTTTGCATGGGGATATATTCCAGAACGATGGACAATTGTCAAGGTTCTATTTATACCTAAGGCTGGTAGAAAGGACTACGCTTTACCAAAGTCCTTTAGACCTATAAGCCTATCTTCCTTTCTTCTTAAGACATTGGAAAAGGTTATAGATATATATAAAAGGGATGTAGCTCTAGCTACGAGACCCATACATTACAACCAGCATGCTTACCGCAGAGGCGAATCTGTGGAAACAGCCCTGATCAGTGTCATTGACAGGGTTGAAAAAGCACTGGAGGATAAAGAAATAGCTCTTTGTGCCTTTCTACATATGGAGGGCGCCTTCGACAGTAGCCCCACATAACTGCTGATTGGGGGCCTAACATCTAAAAATGTTGACCCCACAACCATCAGATAGGTAAAGTCGATGCTCTCAAGCAGAAAGGCAGTGTGGCGGCGCTGTCGTCGCGCCACAAGCGAAAATACACCGAAGTCTAAATCAGGCTATCAACATTCCGAATCATAAACAGTATATATAGAACATCTCCGAACTATCACACGGAGTGTTGGCCGCTCCCCGGGCAGAACACCTTGCCCGGCGGGAGATCTATCATTTTCTTTCCACGGCCACAGTGGTGACCCCGACGTGATCTGAACACGCAACCAACAACCTTCGGAAACTACAACTTTCAAGCCTTCATTATTCTCAAGAACCCCTACTACTGAGAATCGTCTTCTGCAGTCTTCAGTTCCTGCAAGCCAGTCCAACTTGTCTTCATCTCGATTAACCGCAGATTTATAAGACAGACTTCTGGCACTTGCTTCGGCACATCGTTCTCAACGGCATCACTTGCCAGTGCGTAGTACGGCATGCATTACACATCGCATATCATTCGCACCGGTGTCACTTGCCCTTACGCACACAGCATGCATTCCCCACCGGCATTAAGGACGCACCGGTAATCGGACTGCACTATCGACCTCTGATCTGAGCAGGGGGGTGATGTGGCGGCGCTGTCGTCGCGCCACAAGCGAAAATACACCGAAGCCTAAATCACGCTATCAACATTCCGAATCATAAACAGTATATATAGAACATCTCCGAACTATCACACGCCACTTCCACGGCCACAGCAAAAATAGCGCTGTTTCAAACTTCGATTGAGGTTGCAACCACAAGAGGCTGCCCACAAGGAGGTGTTTTGTCACCCCTTCTTTGGACTCTTGCGGTTGACCAATTATTGTACAAAATGGCAGACCTACGCATTGACATATGCTGATGACCGTGTGATAATTTCAAGGGGCTTTTGCCAAAGTACTTTATCGTCAATAATACAAAAAGCCCTAAACACCATAAATAACTGGTGTAGGGATAACAGTTTATCAGTTAATGCTTATAAAACTGTTATAATACCCTTTACCAAAAAGAGACGGTTGGACAATATAGTCCAACCAAAACTTAATGGCAAAGTAGTACCATTTTCCACGGAAGTTAAGTACTTGGGCGTAACAATCGACCAAAAACTAACGTGGAACTCTCACCTTAGCAACGTATGCCATAAGGCAAAAATTGCTTTAGGTACGTGCAGTTGTTTGGTCGGGAACAACTGGGGCTTGCGTCCCAGTATGGTCCTATGGCTGTACAGCAGCATAGTGAGGCCGATTCTCACCTACGCCTCTATTGTCTGGTGTAACAAGGCCAACCAAAAGACGACTGCGGACAGACTAAATAGTTTACAAAGGACTGCCTGCCTAATGGCACCTGGAGCTATGCGATCATCGCCTGGAGCGGCTCTTAATGCACTTCTATGCCAAACGCCCCTTGATCTCTATCTAGAAAAGGAGGCGAGGGCTAGTTTGTATAGGATTAACGCCCAGGGCGATCTGAGCTTGCTCTCCCACAGATTGAGATCCATGCTCGACTCAATTAAGAATCACCGGCTTTATACATGATCTCAGATATCATGCGTCCACTACACACTTTCGATAAAAAGTATATAGTGGAATTATCTATGAGGTCGGTAGCCTCATATGGTATACCGATGGGTCTAAAATGGGCCTCGACGTAGGCTTTGGAATTTACGGGGGAACGCCCCAAATTCAAACTTAGTATGAATTTTGGTAGATACACCTCTATCTTCCAGGCAGAAATTTTCGCCATACTTCGGTGTGTGGAATTCAATCTGCAAAAACACTACGTCAACCATAAAATTTACATAAATTCTGATAGTCAAGCAGCACTGCTAGCGCTAAGATCAAACTTAGTGAACTCAAAGCTAGTTGGAGACTGCGTGAACCGTTTAAACGCTCTGGGTTGTAAAAACAGGATCGTTTTAAGATGGGTTCCGGATCACGAGGGTTTTGTAGGCAACGAATTTGCCAACAAACTTGCACGGGAGGGCTCAAAGTGCACAAAATTTGGACCCGAGCCATTTTGTGGAATCTCAAGAAGCCTAGCCCGATTGACCCTTGAAACTCTTTATCACAATAAATCACTAAAGATCTGGTCTGACACACCAGGCTTAAAACATTCTAAAACCTTAATCCGGGCTTTTGATCGTAAATTCGCTTCAGGAACCCTGGGATTAAGTAAAAATAAATTGCGCATTCTGGCAAGAGCCCTAACTGGACACTGTTGTCTTAAAAAGCACATATCCATCCTGGGACTAAGCAACTCAAGGATGTGTCGGTTCTGTTTCATAAAGGAAGAAACGCCTCTACACATCCTAACCGATTGCGGACCCTTAATGCGCAAACGTAACACTCATCTGGGACACTATCTTTTCCGCCCAGAAGAAGTGAAATTGCTCACGGCTAAGCAACTCCTTCGATTCATTGAAGACATAGGGCTTAGCAGTGAACTATAGCCATAGCAGCGATCACAATAGACCTTTTAGGTCGCAGTGATACTGGTCTCTTTACCTAGACCTGCATAGCTGCTCGCATATAATAAAAAAAGGGTACACTAGTCGCTTATTCTTCCATATAAACGTAGTCTGGCGATTACTCCACTGTTTGATGGTGTACGTTCAAAATAAAAATGATTTCAATTTGTCTCATCATTATCTAGCCCTGTATGGAAACAAAAAAGTCAAAAAAGAGTATGTTTAAAAGTTATAAGCGTCGAAAATTCCAAATTTCAACACTAGTTTTAACACATATTTGGGCGGAAATAAATACCATAAGAAGAACGAAAATTGCAAAACAGTTACCATACAGGGATAGATTAGTTGTTCAAAAATGCAAATAATTTTATTTTGAACAGATACATTTAATAGATTTTTCATGACATCCAGACTCCCAAAGTTCTGTTTATAAAATTTCGCGCGCTGCCTTTTGTTGAAAATCATTTAGCCTTTCGCTACAAATTGTTTCCCCAATCAGTGGCACGGACGGAGGGGGGAGGGGGGGCGCAGCATGTCCTCGGCAGTACGGGGAAAATAGACACCACGGTCGAAAATCTCACCTCTCTTATAACATCCTGTCTTAAAGAGAATGAAAAGGTTATCCCGGTTGCTAAAACTAGTCTTTCCCTAGATATTAGCAACCTACTCAAAGCCAAAAAAAGCTGCCCTCCGTAGAGCTGCACGCTATCCCACTCCCGAGTATAGACTCGCAGCCCACCGCCTTCAACGCAAACTCCGTTACCGCCTCAAAGACTTCAGAGACCTCGAAAAGGGCAATCTCATGGAGAAAATCTCCCCCTCTCACACAGCGTACTACCAGATGGCGAGAGCCCTCCGGATAGACGCTATCACGCATACTCCCCCTCTGTCTCGTCCCGACGGCTCTATTGCCTTCGAGGACGAAGAAAAGGCTGAGTGCTTCGCCGACAGCGTCGCCGCTCAATGCTCTCCCAGCTTACAACCCACTGACCCCCTACATATCCAACTAGTGGAGGACGAGGTCCGTCGCCGGAACTCGCCCCCACCGCCTCTGACCCTATCACTGTGTCCAAAGATGAGATTTCATCTACCATCAAAGGACTTAAGCCTATAAAAGCACCGGGTGCGGATGGCATCTCCAATCAAGCCCTCAAACACTTTCCGGAGCAGGTGATCGCCTCATTGGCCATAATCTTCAACGCCTGCTTCGAATTCAGCTACTTTCCCACTTCTTGGAAAGAAGTAACTGTAATTGGCATTCCCAAGCCAGGCAAACCTCATCACCTCCCCTCCAATTACCGTCCCATCAGCCTCCTCAAGGCCATGGGCAAACTTTTCGAACGAGTTATTATGGTACGCATGAGGCGCCATTTGTTTCCCACAGACGGCGACCCTCTTGTCATCCCTCAACAATTTGGGTTTCGTATCAAACACTCGTGCCCTCAGCAAGTTCACCGCATAGTGGAATATATCTAGTCAAAAGACCATCGCGGTCTTTTTCGACATTGCCAAGGCATTCGACAGAGTCTGGCATGAGGGCCTTATCAACAAATTGTACGAATTAGGCCTCCCTGACCGCCTCGTCCGCTTTGTAGCCTCCTATTTGAAGGATCATACCTTTCGTTTTAGACCCGAAAGCACGCTATCCTCTACTCGTCAAATCAAAGCCGGTGTCCCTCAAGGCTCTGTGCTTGCCCCCCTCCTATATATACTATTCACCAACGATATCCTTATCCCGTCGAATGGTGTTAAACTTTACTCTAAAGGCAACTCACTGCCACAGATTCGGAACAAGATCCAAAAGTCAGTTAACGACTTAGGAGTGTGGTTCCAAAAATGGCGTATCGACGTAAACCCGGAAAAGAGCTCCGCCGTTTGCTTCGAATATAAATTTAGGCGTCACCCTTGATGCAAGGCTCACTTTCGAGCCCCATATCAAGAAGGTAACTCGCACCGCACGATTTTACATGGGTAGGCTCAACAGCATGTTGGGCAGACACAGTAAAATGTCCCTCCGCAACAAGCGAACCCTATATCGGTCGGCATACGACCTGTCATGACCTACGCGACCCCCATTTTCGCACATGCTTAGCCCAAAGTTATAAATGAACTTCAAATAGTTCAAAATCTATTACCACTTCTTCACTCTTAGCCACTAATGCCGTCTGTCCGTAATGCCGACCTATACCGAAACTTAGAGCTCCCAACAATCCAGCAGTTCCTTAAATCACTCTCTGAGAGCTTTTTCAAAGCCTCAGAGTCCCACCCAAATCATCTCATTCGTGAGACAGCTGCCTATGCAGCCCCTATCCACACTCGCTATAGTGTGCGCGGACCCCCCCCCTCCAACAAGCTTTCAGCTGACCTGAACTGCCGCCTCCTGGAGGCTCAAACCGAGCCTACATAACACATCCCTTAATCTGCCTTAGTTGGGCATACTTCTAAGCGGCTTTTCGCCGCTTCCGCCCTCCTTTCTGCTAAGGAGGATCGCGTTCGTATACGGCTTAGAGATCTCTCGTCAGATCGGTAAGCCAATCCATAAAGGGGGTGTTTAGTGGGTAAAAGTCTCCACGTAACCACGCAGCCGGCTGCGTCGTATGCTATGAGCATTCACCGCCTCCCTCCCCCGCTTTCCGGAGGGTAACCCAAATTTGCTTCGAGCGCAAAAAAAAGCTTCTTACTGCTCATCACAGCGTCTATCCCTTTCGCACGTGATGTCGGCTGAGATAGCATGCATTTTTACCCCGCTCACCACTTAGTTCGTGCCATCGACTAGGGCCACCTTAAGACGTCAAAGCAATTTATATTGCAGATATTACCGGCAGAGACGGGAAGGGACGCCCTAGACGCAGGCTTATCGACCAAATTGGCGATATTTTGAAAATTTGCCACATTATGAGTACCCTTAACCGACGAGCGTGTATATATATCTGGTGTATATATCTGGATGTAAAGGAAGCGAGAGAGGTGTGTCAGGATCGTGCCAAATGGAAGTCCGTAGTCCCTGCCTACCCCTCTGGGTGACTTGCGTTAGTGCTTATGTTTATGTACGTATTTATGACGTCACTTAACTTATGTTTGACTTTTACTAAAGTATAACTACATATTTATTTGTAAAAATAATATATCATGTAATCGAAATGCTTCCGAATCGAAAATATTGCGAAATGTTCTTCCCAGGACAGAGTTATTTTCCGAGTCAGTGGTAAATTAAACACAAGAGTGAGTTTCAACATGTATTATTTATAATCTATAATGAATAAAAAACTGTATATTTATATTTCAATAGAAATAACCTCAAAGCCAAAATACTTTGCCAAATTTTTCACAAGTCGTTACTAAAATTAATATCTCACCGACCGTAACAAATATTCGACTGAAACTAGTGTCATATTAAATCAACTTGATAGCTAAGATTCAGACACTGTTGCTATAACTTCTTCACCGGGATGACTATAGTTTTGACATAAAATTTAGGATTCTCTATGCCTATGTTTTATAATACTTTATAAGGAGGCTTGTGAACCCCCATCTCACCCATTGAGTGTAGTAAGTATCTTGGCCATCATTTTTTTAATCTATAAAGGTGACCAACGAACACACATCATGGTAATCAAAATGCGGATACGTTGACAAATTTAAATTATATTTTAATTAAGCATAATCTTTTAGCACAGCGTATAAAATGAACAGTGGCCAATATTTGAGCACTTTAGAAACTTTATAAAGTTGAGACAGACTTAGAAATTTAAAGGGCAAATAGCTGTAGATATTAGAAATTGACAAAGACCAAAATAGACATATTTGATAATGTTGGAGTCTGCTACGCAACGGAGAGCTTTAGACATAAGTTCAAAATTTGTGTATTATTATTGTTGTATTTTTGTTCTCAAGACTAGGTTAGCATCCATAATAAAATCAGTTAGTTAAAAAACCGCATCAGTTGTCGATTTCTAGAGATTTAATAAATGGATTTTTGAAGTAAATTTGTTTTATTCATCACACGTTCTAGTATAACTATGGCTACTTAGATATTGTGTGGTGGCCGCCACTATTATGGAGGTTATTAGTTGTACGTTTAATCCAAAGCTTTTTAATATGTTTCAATGCTTGGTTATTTTTTGAAATTTTAAGACTAAATTCTCATCTTAGTAAAGTCTCAGGAATTGTATTGCCGGTAATATCTGCAATATAAATTGCTTTGACGTCTTAAGGTGGCCCTAGTCGACGTTAACGTATTTTAAAAAGAGAAAGGAGAGAGAAAACAAATTGGTTTTATTATAACTTAGGATGCTGTGTGAAACGTAATTGGTTGGTAAATCCCGGTTACCCTTCGGGTACGGAATCCTAAAAAGTACTTAATTGTAGCCGCTGCTATCTATTACAACCATAAATAGATAGCAGCGGCTAACCTAGTGAGCATGTGTGAGTGCGCGCTGCGCCCCCCCCCCCTCCCCCTCCGTCCGTCCCACTGATCGGGGAAATAATTTGTAGCGAAAGGCAAGATGATTTACAACAAAAGGGAGCGCGCGAAATTTTATAAACAGACCTTTGAGAGTCTGGATGTCATGAAAAATCTATTAAATGTATCTGTTCAAAATAAAATTATTTGCATTTTTGAACAACTAATCTATCCCTGTATGGTAACTGTTCAACAATTTTCGTTCTTCTTATGGTATTTATTTCCGCCCAAATATGTGTTAAAACTAGTGTTGAAATTTGGAATTTTCGACGCTTATAACTTTTAAACATACTCTTTTTTGACTTTTTTGTTTCCATACAGGGCTCAATATATCGCCAGACTACGTTTATATGGAAGAATGAGCGACTAGTGTACCCTTAAAATAAATATGTTGAATAGAATTAATTTAATAGATTTTTTCGCGTTTAGTTTAACTTACTCTTAATTTTTGAACTTTGGGGTATTTTACTGCACCCGTGATTACGGGAGGACTAAAATGGGGGACTATGGGTGCCGTAAAGTGTGGATAATTTAAAATAAATTAAGTACCTAAGTAAAGTTAAATGTAGTTTCCTCACATTTCTGACAGGGTTTTTAAAAAATGAGGTACTTATAATAATCTTACACTCACTAGATATCGCTAGTTATAACCGTGCTAATAATCTTACACTCACTAGATGTCGCCAATTATAACTGTGATAATAATCTTACACTCACTAGATGTCGCCAATTATAACTGTGCTAATAATCTTACACTCACTAGATGTCGCCAATTATAACTGTGCTAATAATCTTACACTCACTGGATGTCGCTATTTATAACTGTGCTAATAATCTTGCACTCACTAGATGTCACTAGTTTTAACTGTGCTAATAATCTTACACTCACTAGATGTCGCTAGTTATAACCGTGCTAATAATCTTACACTCACTAGATGTCGCTAATTATAACTGTGCTAATAATCTTACACTCACTGGATGTCGCTAGTTATAACTGTGCTAATAATCATACACGATGGGCAAGTTAATCTATTTATTTAGAACATAAAAGATGTTTAATATTGATATGTTCACTTTAAGATGTTGTTAGGTTAGCTAATTATCTAATAACTTAAGACAGAAGGACCCTTAAGTAGGGACAGAATAAATTAACCGACTTGGTGTTACATGGATCTCACAACTTTTTACAATAGAAGAACTATGTTGCGAGACTTGTTTTTTTTACAAGTTATGTTTTTGATGGTATCTCATTTCTTTTTGTAGATAGTCTTACTTTTTCCATTCCGGTACCCTCTACTGCATGAATACCAACAACAGATTTTTCAAAGCCCACTCTCAGACTTATGAGCTTTTCTTATTTTTGTAGGTAGTCTTCCTTTTATTCTTTTCTGGCACTACTTCTTGAGCTTCAGGTACAGTTTTTCTCAAAGCCTACTCCCTGTCTCTATGGGTTTTTCTCGGAGGTTTTAATGTTACAATTTTTAACAAGTCTGGTTGGCAAATGCCTTTCTTAGTCTATTGTATTCACAAATTGAGGATTCCTGCGCTTTAATGCTTCTAAATTCGACATTAATTAAATGTAATCCGCCCAGAATTGTAACTCTCGAAAGTGCCACCTAAGCTTGACCGGATGTGAATACTGAAGAACCGGTATCCATCAGCACATTATTTAGACTTAGGCCCTTACTTTTGTGTATAGTTATAGCATAGGCTATACATATGGGAAACTGTTCGCGATGAACATAAGCTCTATTAATAATTTCAAATTTAGTTTTGACCGGACCGAGGTCGTAAACATGTTCTTCATTATATTTAATGTATATTTTCTTAATTATTTTTGTCCGGATCAACCTTTACTTTATGCACTATACCAATAGAACCATTAACTAAACCAAGACTCACGTCAATGTTTCGCCTTAACATGACTTTTGCTCCTATTTCCATAATAATATTCTCTTCCAGGCCCGCAGTCATAGAAGCATCGTCTTCATATATTTTATGCACTCACGAGCTCTTTTTGTTAGGTATCTGGGGCAATCTATGCTATCTACAGCTGTAAGTTTTACTTCGGGATGTGGGAGAGATCTAAGTATTGTACTATTTAATTATTGACACATGTTTTTTGTAGGTATAATAAGCAAACGGTATCATCAGGAAGTTTCGAGAAGTGTTCAATTATTTCAAATAATCTGTTTTCATTTGAATCGGATTTGAAAGTTATTAATCTAGTCGAGAGTAAATTGCGGTCTTTTTCGGTAGTCACACCTAATCTTATTCTATTTAGCATTTCAACAAGGTCGGAATCATTGAGCTGTCGCATGTTAATTGTTAGTTCATCGTATATGAACAGATCAATCCATAGATTCGGCATACTGAGGGAACCTAACAACTTTTTAGTTTCGGCAGTTGATAGTTTTTCAAAAGGTGACTTTTCCTGCCACGCCACTCGCTCGTTACCTCTGAGCGCGCCGCAAACCGCCGGAACACCGAGCGGTTATTTACAACTTTACATAGCATATGAATACGCTCGTACGTAGCTGGCATGGCAAAACCCATCATACGAGACGAGAGTTGACCATTTTACAAGTTGCATTTGAACATAATTATATCTAGGTACCTATCTAAACCTATTATTCATTAATTTTATATATATATATATATATATATATATATATATATATATATATATATATATATATATATATATATATGTAATATCTTTACTTATTTAATACTATACTTGCGGCGTTGTTTAAGTGTACAAGCGATGGGACTCGCTTTGAGTAGGATGGCCGAGTTGTTAGGTTACTATTATTGCGTAACTATTATTGTTAGATTAATGTTAGGTTAATAACTACTATTATATTGTCGTTTATAACAGAATTACTCGATTTAACTTTATATTGTAATTAATACTAGTTGTTAACATTAATGATTACAGATAATAGATAAAGTAAATTATTTAACCGGAAGAATAATGTTTTAATTTCTGTAGAAGGTTGATTAGAAGATGGGGAGCGGCATTAGCCCAACTCGAGTCGTCGCAATAAGACTTGAAGTTAAGTTGAATTGTGTATAAGTTTAAATTGTAAAGTGAACCAAAGTGTAATAGTTTGAATCTACCGTTTTGTTTTCTACCTGGACTCGAAATAGTATTGTAGAAGGTGAAATAAAGTATAATGTTGGAATCAACCCTTTTATTTTCTACCTGATCTTGAAATAGTACAACGTGATCATGTCCCACCTATGCCGGTTGTAGTTTGGAGCACTACGCTCGAAGTCGTTGACGCGTATGTTTACCTGTGATATATAGTCCAACTAAGTCCAATAGGCCAAGTAGACCTATAATCAGCAGTGGATTTGTGAAGGGCTGTAATAATTATAATAAGTACGAGTAAGTCCAACTTCGACCGAGAGGTCAATTGAAGGATTCGACTCGGCTGGACAGCGTTCGGGAGATTACGACATATCTTCACATTAGATTAGATCACACGATTGGTACTAATGCGTGTTGCCAGTGATGGTTTATGGATCTAAGACTGGCCCTTCTTGGCTGGTCACTCGCGCAAGTTATGGAGACAATTCGGGGTTTCTCTGCGTGAAGGACTTAAAACCGAGGATATCCTCTGTAGTACCAGAATAACCGACATAGCCCAATGAATTAGTAAACTGAAGTGGCAATGGACCGACCATATAGCTCTAAGAACCGGGGACCTATAGGAAATAAATGTACTCGAGTGGCAGCCTCGTAACGGTAGACGAAGTGTAGGGCGGCCTCCCACTAGATGGAGTGCCATCTTGGTAAGACATGCACGAAGACGATGGATTCAGGAGGCTCAAGACCGTGCTTTGTGGATTTCTTGGGGGCGGTCAATGTTCAGCAGTGGATTTGTGAAGGGCTGTAACGTTGATGGTGATGATTAAGTATTCTATATCTTATTCATCATATAATTCAATCATATCAACATAATGTTAAGTTTGTTTTCTTACAACTGAAAAAACATACGTTTTGATCTTTGATAGATGTATTCTTTTCGGCTCAAGACCTTGTAGTCAATGATACAAAAAAAAATAACAAGTGCTGCCAGACGTATACTAATTACCGTTTTGTACGGTAGTTTCATAATCTGCATAACACATCACATAATAAAATATTCGTATAGTATTGATATGTTATTTTAAAAAAGTAATATTTGACATGAATAAAAATTTTGCATACATATCTTGGTCAAAATTAATATACAGGGGAATACTTCCCAAACTTCTTATTTACTTTCCGACTCTACGTTATGCAACATTACATGTAATAAGTAAAAACAAGATAACACGTGGATAAATAAGCCGATTCTGGAATGGATAAAGGCCAGTACTCCCAAGCCTAAGTGGAGCGACGTCTCAGCAATGAGTTCGACCACTAAAAGCTATTGGGCCCAGTGGGACAGCTTGCTGCTTCAGGATGGAGTTCTGTGCAGTAAATGGGAAAATGTTAGGGGAGACAGCTGTCATTTGCAAATAGTTGTCCCTAAAACTAAAGTATCGGATGTTCTACAGGTGTACCATAATGATTGTTCCGGAGGCCATTTGGGAGTTAAACGAACTCTACTGAAGATCCGAGAACGGTTTTATTGGGTCCACTGTCGAAACGATGTCGAGGACTGGTGTCGCAAATGTACAAGTTGTGCGGCTGTAAAGGGACCTCAGACTCGTAGTAGAGGTGCATTGAAGTTGTATAATGTTGGTGCACCATGGGAGAGAATAGCCATTGACGTGGCGGGGCCGTTTCCGGAGAGTGAAAGCGGTAACAAGTATTTCATGGTTGTGATGGATTACTTCACTAAGTGGCCAGAAGTCTTCGCCATTCCAAATCAAGAAGCTTCAACAGTTGCAGATAAACTAGTTCATGAAGTCTTCTGTCGTTTTGGAGTACCTTTAGAGATCCACAGCGATCAAGGAAGGAATTTTGAGTCTCAAATATTCCAGGAAACTTGTCGAGTTATGGGTACTCATAAAACAAGAACGACTTCTTATCACCCGCAATCTGATGCAATGGTGAAACGATTTAATCAGACGTTGGAGAGGTACCTAGCAAAAGTAGTAGACAATCGGCAACGAGATTGGAACAAGCACATACAACCGTTTTTGTTGTCATATCGAAGTTCTGTTCACGAAAGTACAGCAGTGACACCAGCTTTCGCAAACTTTGGAAGAGAATTACGGCTGCCTGCAGACCTGATCACCGGGATACCACCTGATGCCCCACGCAGTATAACCGATTATGCAAATGACTTGCGGAACAAAATAAATGACATTTATGAGCACGTCAGACAATCGGGCCAGCAAATGTCTACGAAAATGAAAAGCCGGTACGACCGCAAAATGAACAATAAAGGGTTCAACGAAGGTTCATTAGTGTGGTTGCACAATCCAGTCCGCAGCAAAGGTAAATCTCCTAAGCTTCAAGCTAAATGGGACGGCCCGTACCGGATTGTAACCAGGATCAACGATGTGACCTACCGGATACAGAAAGGCGCAAGAGGGACTCCTAAGATCGTCCATGTGGTTCGCTTGGCGCGTTATTATGGGACCGATAATGCTCGGGACGAGCATGTCTTAGGAGGGGGCAGTGTTGCGTGAATAAGTCAACTAGCGCCATCTAGTGTCAGGAACGAGAGCGAGATAAGCTTTGCAGAAAATGACATCACAAATCTATCAACCGACAGCGCCATCCGAAGAACTAAGTTTCTAGAAAATCTACACTCGCACACTCGTCCCTTTGCGCGCATTTACTTGAATATTCCGGATGCTTCTTTGCTAATTTAAATAAATAGGCGCTGCAAGATGCGATCGAGGTAGTGTTGATTTGGCGAGAAAAGCGAAGCTTCGGAGCGGAATAAAGTGAATTAGTGTGTTTAATTATTAGTGTTTTTAACTTTAATTTGTGTAAAGTAAATTAAAGTGTTAATTTAGGTAATTTTATCGGCAATTTTTATTGTCACGAACCTCAAGTGTAACAGTAGTATTCAAATCAACAAAAACGCTGTCTATCGCATCATAACTAGTGTTTATTTATCTATGATTATGATACAAGATACACATTCCACAAGATAATTAATTTTTTAATAGATAAAGGAATTACCACGACGGAAAAAAATACTTTGTTTGTACTAGCATTCTCTGTCTACGTTTTGTACCGTAATTAAATATGCAAGTAGTAACTTCGGTGGTAAATGGTAATTCTGACAAAACAACCTGGCAACAACATACTTTCAAATAAAAGTCAACTGAAACAAGATACTAGATTATTATGTTATGTTGTGTTGTTGCTTGTTGTTTGTTTTGAGTTTTCGTTTTCCTATAAATAATGTTATTTAATTCATATTAATGATTTAAAATAAAAAAAAATATTAGAATTAGAGACGGTTACGGTTAGAGTAATGATGAAATTTGAACCGTAGAATATTCACTTCTAGCTTGTAACTAAAACTAAAGTGCATTCGTCCCGAGTTCAAACAAGAGGTTAGGTTATTATAATAACTACCTTTGATAAATTATTATAATTAGTCTCAAAAATTTGTTACTTATTTGTACTAATCATTTATCTTTTAAATTGCTTTTATTACATTTTAACTTTGCCCTTTTCCTAACATTACGTCCTTTAATTTTGATCGCCCTTTCCAGACAAGATGCATATTTTATGTACAATATGCAGTGATTTAGTAAATCAAGCTGAGAGTATATATGTGACGAAATGTGGCCACGTCTTTCATCATAACTGTTTAGCAAAATGGATAGCAAGGTATTTTTATTTAGTTTAGTCTGTTTCTCAACTAGTAGTATGCTTACTAGGTACCTTTTTTTTTAATAAAAAAGAGTATTATTTATTCGCCATGCTATTTTATTTTATTACACATTATCTTTACCTGCATTCTATGTCTGAATCAAGATAACGCTGATTCTTTCTTTCGATCCCCTAGCATTCATTAAATAATAGACTGTAAATAATGCTGAATAATTGTGTAGTAGCGCTGTAAGTCATATCCCCTCGTAGGTGTTGTAATAGGCGAAAGAGCGAAAACAATCAAGAGGTGGGTAGCTTGTTCTTCTTTCTAGTAACTACTAAAAATAAAAAACTGCAGTTGCCAACCCACTAGCCAAGCATGGCAACTATGGCCAATATCCCCCCTATGAGGCAATCTGTGGGGAGACCCATGTTCGGCAATAGACTTTAATAGGCGGTCAAGGTAAATAACGCTGAAGTTATAGGCTAACAACAACGGGGCAACTATCCTAGTTGACATGAACAATCTATGCACATACACAAAATCATTTTTTAAGAGTACAAAAACATTACACACTACATAGAAAAATATTTTGCCACATTGTAAGTCGATAAAACTGAACTGTCTTTTAATATCGGGATGCGTGTCACCGCAGCTTTCACACATAGACAAACAATAAATACATAATTATGCCTACAGCTATCTCTAGCATTTATGCAACAAAGATTATACTATAAAACATTAGCATTAAGGAATATTTTATAAAAACATAAGATCTCAGGAGGCGTAGCTACTCGGTCTAATAATTAACGTGTGCGAAAAACAGAGAATGATATTGCCCATTCACTCTCAATTGGGCATAGCGCAACACATTTTTCGATAACTTTCTGTTATGCGTCGTTGATCATACAAGAGTCTCACACCAAGATATAACTAATTAACTAAAAGTGTCTCAGTAATAGACGCTTTTAGTCTTAGCTTTAGCTTTTAGACATTTTATAATTAGAGAGAAGTGGATATATGTAATAAAACGTTAAAGATAAGTATATCCATTTATCTTTAATATCCGGATCATTTGGAAACCAGGAAGGGTTGGATTTAGAATCGTTTGGCAGGAATTTGGGGGAGTAAGGTGTTTTATTTGGTAGAGGTTTGGTCCCCGATTATAATAATACTACTCACATTATAAAGTAATGCACCATTATCGAAAAAATAAACAAAAACTATTATAACCTTAAATACTTATGTAAAGTATGGAAAGTGATACATTTTTTATTATTAACTGACTTTACGATTCTGGGTTCTAGCCCTTCTGAGAAAAAATTATACGATATTACTGTGAAAGCTGGATAGCATACAGAATTTTGTGTCTGTGGCGGGAGCAAAGGCAACCTGACTATAGATATCTGATCTGATCGAATCTGTACTAAAATTAAATCAGCACGCCCCGAATCCACGTAGTCTTGCCAGCCCTACTCCTAAAGTGTTTTTGTAAAGCCGTAGGTGCGGAGGGAGCAAATCGCAGGCACCTGTGCAAGCTGTAGTGTGGTTATTATGGTATTATATATTATGTTTATAATTTAAAGTAATTATAAAAGCTAATATTTTGGTGTTTTGTTGAGTGCAAGAGCGGGCGAAGCGAGCTCGGGACTTAGGGCACCCCGACTCGGACAGGTTAGATTAGAAGGGGATGGCGGGGTCGAGTGAGTGAGCGAGGGAAGCGAGCGAATAGACCCCGCCTTTAGCTTTGTTTTTATTTGTTTGTAAACCACTCCGAAGTAGGAGCCCAACGTCGCGGGGCTCCGTCGACCGGCCTTCCCTCGACTGCGCTACATGGTGCTTCCCTCCTCCAACTCTCTCCCCCCATAAATCAGGTTTATAGTCAAAACCATTACAAAAACATAACCTCTAAATTAGATTTTTAAAAATTTATAAAAAAAAACTAAGCATGTTCGGCAGGGTGTTGAAGTGGGGGCGACTCTGCAACATCCCCGCCACCCTCTCCATCACCTCCCACCCCCTTAATTCATTTTGAATTATGATTTTGATTTGATATGATTTTTGTTAGTTCTATTGGATTTTATTTTTGATTTTTCTCAAGAACGGTGTATTACCTTTTAATGGGAGTGGTATTATTATAATCGGGGACCAAACCTCTACCAAATAAAACACCTTACTCCCCCAAAGTCCTGCCAAACGATTCTAACCAGGAAAAAAAATATAAATATATGTATGGGTGACATATTTATCATTTTTTATTAGTTTTAAAGATCTGTAACTGAATTTCCATTGTTTGTTATTTTTCAGTTTCCCGGCTTCTTACAGATCTAATTTAGTTTACTATCCTTACAATATAGTAAGTTATTCTTACAATATATTAAAACTGCATAAACATTTATCAAGTAATTTAAAAGTACAAAAAAACAGATAATCGCTGATAACCGGTTAACAGTATAAAATATTTAGAAAGAAAAAAAAATAGAGATGTAAATAAATATTTAACAAAAATCTCATTTCATTCCTATTTCAGTAAAACTAGGTAAGCTGAACATAATAAATTATTGATATAAAATAGTAATGTCAAGTCACTGACTCGCACTCGTCTCCTGCAGTCTTGTTCTTGGAAATTTACGTACGCGACAATATTGTTTTTTGCCCATACTATAAATCCATTGCTGCTTTTAACTCTTGTACTCATAGAAATGAACTAGCTTAAGAACAGAGGCAATCGTAGTACTGGAGGTGAATAATTTTATTTAAGTATATTTCATTAAAAACAACATTTAAAACACTAAGTACTTATTTATGAAATTTTATCCCTTTATTTGAAAATTTGTAAGTTGTGGAAGAATTTCCGCAGTCGGATATGCTTCAAAACACCATTTTTACGTCTCTGCATTCGAAACAACACTGGTGACCGAAACAAACACTCCTCACGCGCTTGTGGCCTACGAGTCACATGTGCGGCGACAAGGTCACGCGCTTTTACGACTTCTATTGTCTTATTATTTAGAATTCTGTGGTGATAACCCTAATGCTTACCTACAGGGTATGAGAAGTTTACCTGAAGGGTTCCGCTTTTGCTCCTATAACAAACATTTGGTTAATTTTTTTTAATTTGGTGGAATTAGGTTAAACTAAAGTTAAAACACAATAATTACAGTTTAATTTGAATTTATCTTGAGATCATATTGACATATATAGAATCAGGGATAGTTAAGTCAAGGGATTGTTTTGGGAAGAATGTCATATAAAGAAATGGGGTGATTTTCACAATTAAAAATATGTGGTCTGGAGTACCTTCATCCAGACCACATTCACAGAGGGAATGATCTTTGATTCTAATTTTAGCTAGAAAAACAGGAGTGCAGACATGCCCGAGCCTTAAACGGCAGATTGTAGATATGACATTTTTATTTAAAATAGCAAGGCTTTGGTGGAATTTGGGGTTGGATTTTAACATAGTGACAACTTTTAATATGTCTGGAGTTACAATCCCTAAATTTTACAGGTACAACATACATTTTTGTCCCATTAACCTTACATAATATTATATTACAAAATTGTTGAGTAGTTATTAATTACAAAAATATGATTTTATATTTCATTTTTCATTTTGGATACGATGTGGGACATCATAAATTAATTGGGAACCTGTGGTTTTAGTTAAAATAATAATATCCTCCAGACCAAATTTCGGTCATACCAATCAGTCTGAATGAAGGCTAGCCATTTGTGCACAACAAGACCATAGTGCACCAATGTGTGTGCAAACACAAGTGTATTGTCTATTCAAAGTGTATTGTCCTAAACTCTCATAATAATTTTAAAAAATATCCATAAAATTGATTTCACAATTTATATATATTGTATTTAATTTCAGGTCAAAATCTTGTCCCCAATGCCGAAACAAGGTGACTGATCGGTGTATGTTTCGCCTTTATCCCACCATATCAAATGAAAACACAGGAGATGATGTCACCACTCTACAATCAAGACTTGACGATGTGCAGTTACAGTTACGTGAACAAAAGACATTATGCAAGGAAAAGGAGGAGAGGCTGGCTGTAATTGATGCGGAGTTAAAGAAAAATGAGTAAGTGGAAGCATTTGACTTGTTGCATTTCATGTTTACCTGAAATATAATATCTATATACTTTGAATTTAGGTCTGTTTTTTTACCTTTTATAGGCCAATACTTGAAAATAATCCCACCCGATGGTAAGCGATGATGTAGTCAAATATAGTAAGTGCGCTGATTTAGCTTAAAGCAAAGTCTATTCACTCATGCCTTGAACACCCAGACTATGGTATAAACCTATCCCTTTGCAGTTGCCTCCTATTTCAGTTGGGTTAATGGTTTTTCTTGTTCTACTTTACATAGTATTTTTTATGGCAATATTTAAAGGTATATGTTGCTTTATGAGTCAAAAAAGTTCTGATCAGATGTCATAATTACATGTCTGGATTTGTCTGATGACGGATGGCCTTTTTTATTAAAAAATTATACAAGGCATAATTTTTTTAATAAAAAAAGCCATACCTTGTTTCTGTTACACATATAAACGTGAACTATTTAGAAAGGGGGAATCTTTTTGATAAGAATAAAGATATTAATGACTTTGCCACCTCTGATTGTGGCTTCGCAAGTATTTTCAAAACCCAACTTATTTGAGCCAAATTAATATAAATTTTTTTTTTTACCAGATTTTCCCTCACCTTTTAATATTTGACTCATTTTCCTAGCATATATGTTGGATATCTTCTATATTGTGACAAATATTGGATGTTTTGTTTATAAGGTTATAGTCATCTTATTTTATTGTATAAAATATTTGATTTCAGAGATCTCCTGAAAATGAATGAAAAAAAGATAGCCAGTCGGGACATTGCTCTTGCTGCGTTTAAAGAACAACTTGAATATCTGAAAATACAAAACAGGGAGACACAAAACTTAAAACAAGAGAATGAGAGTCTGAAGAAGAATATACAGACTTTGAATGGGTAACTTACAACTCATTTTTACTTATCATATAGATTTCTTGACTATTTTCTATATATTATGTTTACCAAACTTGCCATGCTTGACAGTCAGGTTGGCAATTGCAGTATTTTATTATTCCGAGTTGTTATCCGGAAATACTCCTGCCCATCCCATGTTTTAGTTTATCTCTGTCACATCATGTAACACCCACAGCATGTTAAGGGGATTTAATTTTTTTTTACAGCTTATGGTTGACAAACAAGACAACACTTGATGGTTAGTTGATGTTGTGACATATTGACATCTACATCTATCCTCATTTAAAAATCTACTAAGGTGGAATGCCTCATTTCCAGTAAAAATTGTCTCCGTCACTCAACACCCACCATATGAAACAAAGCAGAATTAAGCTGCTATTATGGCTGATATTCTGTGAATGTGGTAAATCCCGAACCCAAGTATTTTGTAACACCCATGAACATAGGAAGACAAAGGTGTTCAATGTCCCAATGTCATTGTTCATTCCATGCTGAAAGAACATATTGTAATTTGAAGTCTTGCAGTTTGGATTGGGATTAAAATTCATTAAGAATCATTTATAAAAATTGGATTTGGCTTAATATTGTTAACTTGGCGTAAAGCACCGATGCTCCGGGAAGTCGACAGTCTGTGAACATATTTAAGATCGGCCCCACCATTACTTCAGATTTGATAAACCGCAAATCCTCGCAAAAGAACACCGATTTCTACCAAGGATGATATGCGAGGCTATTGAAATTAAAAAACAATTTTTCAAAAGTTAATCAAAAATTTTTTTTCAACAGAGAAGATTTTGGTGCTGCCATCTGTTTGGGATCTTATAATTAAGGTCGAGTCTTGTAATTGCAACTATATGGTTATTGCAACTAATTTAAATAACTCCATCTATCATCACTATTTCGAACAACGAGAGGCGTAATATTGTTCTTTATCCTAAGATCCAATGAAAATATTAAGATGGCGCTAATAGCTATTGAACTGTGTAAATGACATGACTTTTTGTCAAACTGCCATTTTGTTCGGAGTGACGCGGCGTAAACGCGGAGCGCAATAGTTATTTAATTCTGTTATTTGTGGTTTTTGGTAGGTTTCTTTATAAAGGAAGTGATTATCTACTACGGTAAGTTGTTTTTTACGTATTTGTTTCATTCCACGATAAATCTAGCCGAACTTATGGGTTCAGTTACATTTACCAGACTAAAAATCAAAAGTCAGGTTATTGCAACTATTTTTAAATTTTTAGGTTAGTTGCATTTATCTGACCGCTTTTATATGAAGTATGATAATGCTAGTGATACGACAGTGAAAATAACTACTACGATAAAAATATTTTATCGAAAGGGATACTATTCATACTAAGCAGTAGTTGAATAGTTCGTGTATATATTTGAAACTATTGGCGCTAGTGTCGCTCTTTGAGTCAAATATTAAAATTCTAATTCACTAGGTAGTAGTGACTAATAAATGATTTATTTTCAGTTTATCTCAGTATTTGATAAGTGGAATCCTGGCATTTAGGTCACCTTATTTTATTTGATGTACAGACGCCAGCAGGTCAAGCTACCCAAAACTGTCAATTTTTCCCAATGTACCTTAAACCTAATGCTCTAGAAATAAAGTCGAAAATCTATCAAAGAAATCTGACAGATTGTAGTAGCTTGATGAGCTGGCGTCTCTACTACTGTACTACCAAACAATATCGTTTTATCTCTATGACCTGTTTTCTAGTTTTGAGTATCTTTTTATTTTATTTTGTAGATGCCAAAATTTAAACGAATAAAAGAGACGAAGTATTCATTAGCTGATCTAATAGAGCTTCTATTCGATCGAAAACGTACGACAAAAAAAATTAATAGCTACCAAGCCTCCGTAAAATATGGAATACCAAGGTCAATCATTATTCACCATTTATACGGAACACACGGTACCAAACAGCCAACGCCTGGCAGACCTACTGAATTGTCAAAAGAGTGGGAAACTAAAGTAGCTTCTAATCTCTATGTGATGGAAAAATGTGGGTATCCATTAACCTCAAAGGAAGTAAAAATATTGATATCTGATTATATTCGAAGGAACGGAATCGTTACGAGATTTAAAGATAACTATCCTGGGAATGAATTGTTTAGAGGATTTAAAAAACGAAACAAATTAAGTTTGAAAAAGCCGCCTGTTTTTTTTTTGTAAAGATAGTATAAAGTAAAAATGGCTGTTTGATTACTAAAAGATTACCTATTGTAATTACACCTTAGAAGTATTTTAAATTACTGCAATTTAAATAATTATTAATGTACGATGTCGTCCTCTGATTAAGCTCAATATAAACATCGATAAAACTGTATTCCTGACTTTTAATTTTGTTTCCATGTCAGTCGATAAAACCACAATAAGGTTCTCAACACTATTTGTAGGTAAATAGTTGCAATTAACGGACCCATGTCTAAAAAGTGATTTTGAGCAAAATTTAACGTTATTACTAGGGCATAGATATCAAAATATCATGAAATATTGAACAAGGTATATTTTTTCAATATAACGGTAGCAGTACCCACAGAAAAAATGTAAAAAAAGTAATTAGTTGCAATTACCCGCCAGGACGGGTAATTGCAACTATTTGTGCCTGTGTCAGAAATTTATTTAATAGATTTTTTTTATTTACAGCTTTCCTTTATTTATGACGATGATATAAATCTACATAAAATTTACTTAATAACGAATCTTTAAAAAAAATGTATTTTGCTTATGAATATAGAATTATCAACCGGAGACGTAAGGCCGCCAATATTTTTAGTTGCAATTACAAGACTCGACCTTATCAAAATTAAATCCAAACCCAAGCATACCACTGCAAGTCTTCATGATACTGTAAGCTCTCTCAGAATATATCAGAACAAAAATTTATATCAAAAAACTGAAGGTACTAGGCTGCACTAAAAGTATCGGGAATGGAATATTTCCACTGTTCCTGTCATATTAAAATCTTTTTAATTGAAAACTCCTTGGTTTTAAAAATCGAATACCATTTATTTATTTATTTAAAAAAAGATTCACGGACTTGTCACAAGGTTTTGTCAAAATTGTTTAGTCGTTGATAAAATGGAATTGACTCGAGAAAATTCAAGAGCGATGATTTATTGTGACTTCGAAGTGGTTTAACACAAAAACAGTGTGTTGACCGGATGATTTCTGCATTTGGTGATGAAGCCCCATCCAAAACCACAGTTTATCGTTGGTTTGCTGAATTTCAACGTGGATGTGTCAAGCTCAGTGATGATCTCTGTCAAGGTCATCCAAAAACTGCAGTCACCCAAGAAAACGTTGGTGCTGTGCGTAAGCTGATTGAGGAAGATCGACATGTGACATACCGCGAAATTCAGGCAACTTTAGACATTGGCATGAGTCAAATACAAATAATCTTGCATGAACAATTAGGTGTAAAAAAGTTGTTTTCCCGATGGATACCGCATTCGCTCTATGAAGAGCAAAAAAGCGGCTCGCGTTACTTGGTGCATCAGAACTCTCGAAAGATTACACGCAGGATCCTCAAATGCTGTATACAACATCGTATCAGGTGACGAATCTTGGATATATGCGTACGAACGAACCCGAAACAAAAAACCAGTCACGAGTTTGAGTGTTCGAAAATAAGTTAAAGCCAACAAAATTTTTTCCTTCACGGAGTGTTGCAAAAAAAATGGCGGCCACGTTTGTCTCCATAACCGGCCATGTTACGACTATTCCTCTTGAGGGACAAAGAATGGTTAATGCAGAATGGTATGCTAGCATTTGTTTGCCACAGGTTGTTTCTGAACTCCGTAAAGAGAACTGCAACCGCCGCATCATCCTCCATCAGGACAATGCGAGTTCTCACACCGCACACAGAACAAAAGAGTTTTTAGAGCAAGAAAACATAGAATTATTGGACCATCCGCCGTACAGCCCCGACCTAAGCCCTAATGATTCCTATACTTTCCCTAAAATAAAGAATAAATTGCGTGGACAGAGATTTTCATCACCTGAAGAAGCTGTGGACGCCTACAAAACGGCCATTTTGGAGACCCCAACTTCCGAATGGAATGGTTGCTTCAATGATTAGTTCCATCGAATGGAAAAATGTGTCAAATTTCGCGGAGAATACTTGAAAAGCAATAAATACATTTTTAAATAGTAATGTTGTGTCACTTCCTTGATTCCCGAAATTTTGAGTGCCGTCCTCGTAGCCAGGCTAACTATGACATTGGGACGTCAAACATCTCAGTCCCACCATGACCATGGGTGCTGTTAAGCACCAGTAACGTCGGGAATTGAAAATAAGTTAATTAAACTCGATAAAATCCCTATAAATAGTTTTAATCAATGTGTAGAGCGTAAATATAACAAATCATTATAAAATACAGCTTGCTTATAGTAAAACTTAAAAACTTCATTTGAATTTCGATCACTAGGCGACTGTTAACAGTACAGCCTATTTAAGTCCACTGCTGAACATAGACCTCACCCCATAGATTGCCTCACAGAGGGGATATTTGTCAAAGTTGCCACGCTTGGCAAGCGGGTTGGCAACCTTAGTTTTTATTTCTAGTCGTTATTAGTATTACGCGGCTAAGTTGACATCTGGCGCTAGCGCCATCTAGTGTCGGGTAACGGAGCGAGGGGAGAGCTTTCCAGGAAATGACATCACTAGTCTTTAAGCCGACAGCGCCATCTGTTGTCGAAACGAAGAACTAAGCTTCTGGAAGCTGACTCTCGAACTTTCGGCGCTTTGTCGATTGGTGCACGTATTTACTTGAATGTTCTGGATGATTCGGTACTAATGTGTATTTATAGGCGCTGCAAGGTGCGATCGGGGAAGTATTGAATTTGGCGAGACAAGCGAAGCTTCGGAGCAGAATAAAGTGAATCAGTGTGATTAATTTTTAGTGTTTTAAGTTTTAATTAGTGTAAAGAAAATTAAAGTGTTAATTTAGGTATTTCTATCGGCAATTTTTATTGTCACGAACCTCAAGCTCGTAACATTAGGAACATGCTGCTGCCCATCTCCTGATTTGTTTCCCTCTGTCGTATCTTACGACACCCACGGGACGATATGCAGTGGTAGATATTCTTACACTGCCACTACACGGTGTAAGAATATCCCCTATCCACAGCACAATATGCGACCACTACTACTTTATTATATTTTAAAATAATGTTTCTTTTCTGTAGCCTACAGAAAGTTCTAAATGCAACCAGTGATGAAGTAGAGATGATGCTACAAGGGTATTCAGATGTAAAGACCGTCGCGACTTTTGCTACAGCACTAAAAAGGTAAGCGAGAAGATGAAGGTGTGAGAAGAGTATGATGCTTCTGCCAATTTCCTGTGACAGTTCACTCTGTCGTCTTTTAAGACACTCACGGGATTATATGGAGTAGTGAATATTTTTATGCTGCTTACTACATGGCTAATCTAAATATATTTAATAATGTTTATATCTCATTTAATTATATTTTACTTACGCCTCCCCAGCCTAGGTTTTATTCTTGAGAAAGAGATAGATAGCTTTATCGAGATATAAAATATCGTCGAAGTTGCACACTGAATTTTGTTTCCGAATCTGTCGTAATCGAAATTTTGCTTATGTACGTTTATAGATCTTTATTTATAGCACAGTCTTAATACGTGATAGAACCATGCTGCAGTAATATTTGTGATATAGTTGTAACACAAATGTGTTGGCTCCACCGGGGAAGGACCAAGCTCTCACAGAATACTAGCGTAAAATAATAGCTTAATGCTGCTGTGTTTCGTATGGTGAGTGTAGAAAACCGGAGACCCTTTTTACTGGAAACGAGACATTCCATCTTAGTCCTCACGGGTGACAACGCATCTGCATTTTGATTCGTAATCGAGGATAGCTGTAGATGTCTATGGGCCACAGCAACCACTTACCATCAGGTGGACTGTGTGCTCGGTTGTCACCCTATCCTATAAAAAAAATAAGATAAAATCAGCATCTTGTATTCGAGATAGATATTTTCATTAATCTGGCCTTCTTGGGAGTTGATCTATATAAACTTATAAGTATCGAGGTAAATTCATCTTTAAATTATCGACCTTTGTTCTGGTCCATGTTGAGTGAAAAAATGGAGATATATCAAAGAATCAGGTGACCCGTTTCTTTGACATATCTTATTGTGATTTGACCCATAATGTACATATTATGATGTGCCCAAAATGTACATTTTATAGGCGTAATCAAAAACGCAGCTAAAACTGAGAAGTGATTAGAGGAGGCCTGGAAACATACATTATCTTACAAATCTGACACTTAAACTAATCTTGACTTATAAATAATCAAAGGTTATTTCAAGGGCACTCTGTGAGTCCGAGTCAAAGAAAGCTGAATCCAGGGATCGTCTCCAAGCGGTGAAGCAACAACTTGCAGCTGAAAAAAATACTGTGGCCGACTTGCAGGCTAAGTTACGGTAAATAATTGAGGTATTATACTGTATACATCGCTATAATATTTACATTATATACAGGAAGGTGTTTACATACTCTTGTTCATAACTAACATTAATCTTGTCAGAAATAATTAGTTTTTCGCTTTAACGACCCATATTTAATTTCTAAAGATAGAAGGGTGAATAACAAGCACATATTCCACCTAATCGTAAATGGATGCTGTGACCCAGTGTATGTATCTATCTATGAGAGTGGTACCAACTTAGATAAACTCGTACGCAGATAATGAGGTCTAGCTCTAAGACCTAGGGAACTGAATATAAATCATGTTTATGTTTGTATCTTAAACAGAGTTTTCTTTATCCCATCACTGTTTATTGTTGAATCTTTTTCATAAAAAATTACTATCTGGCTTTAAATTAGACATGGAACGAGTAGTGATTCGACGGCGGCGCGCGGTTATTTCCCTTACACAGAGTTAGGGATGAAACGATATGTGTAATTACAAATACTTACTTGATACTTTTTTTTCGATACCAAGAACTTTGGTATTGATACTTTAAAACTGAGTACCAAGTAGTATCGAAAGAAAATTACTTGTATCGGTACTCGATCAGTCACACACCCACGGACACTGTTGATGAGTTATTACAGATTACTTGCCAAATAACTCATGTTCGAGAGATTGTTTTCGTTATCTGGCGCATAAATGACTGCTTATAAAAATCGTTTTGTAGGAAAACATCTAGAAAATTTATTGATCTTAGGAAACACATAAAAAAATTCATTGAAGACATGCTTCTGAAGATGAAAGAAGCTGCTGACGCATCAGCCAGTTGCCAACCTAATGATCCTAAGAATTCCGCTGCAGCAGAGTTAGATCATTACTTAAGCGTACCAAGGGCCGGATGCAAATCCACATAAAGGCTACTACCCCATCTTGGGAGAAGTTGCGGCTCAATACTTATCAACACCCGCCAGTTCAGTTTATTGTGAACGGTTTTTTTCAGATTCTTATGTACGTTCTCAATATTTCTGCTGTTTCTCATGTCCCTGATGTTTTAATGTGTATAATGTAATAATAATGATAAAAACTAGCCATTTGTCTCTATTTTTCTCTGGAATATAAAAAAGGCCGAGTACTCGGTACTCGGCCGTTAATACTCGGTGTTCGACCGAACCCTAAAAAAGGCCAAATCCGCCGAGAACAGAATCCAAACAGAGTACTCATCCCATGTCTACTTTCGATACCAAATCCTAAAATAACATATATTGCTGCGCGCCTAAGTTGATGTCTGGTATCTGCCACTAGCGCCATCTAGTGGTGGGGAACAGAACCTCGCTCTTCTAGAAAATGCCATTACTGAACTTTCAACCAACAGCGCCATCTAGTATCAAATAGAAGAACTAAAAGCTCCACACTCGAACTTTCTGCACCTGGTCGATCGGGGGCCGGTATTTTCTGGAATATTCTAGATGTATCGGTGAAAAAGGCGTATATAAAGGCGTTGAACCGCCACCGGGGCAGTTTTGAATTGGCGATACGAGCGAAGCTTTCGGAGTGAAATAAAGTGAACTAAAGTGTTAAGTGTGAATAATTATTAGTGTGATTTAAGTTTTAATTGGTGTTTAGTAATTAAAGTGTCAATTTTGGTAATTCAATCGGCAGTTTTTACTGTCACATACTCTTTGCACGTAACAGTATTATATGCGTCTCAAAATACATGTAGAGATGTTGATACCAATAATAATGGGATATTCATTTCTACGTTCGTTTTTAGTTTTAACCAATTTTCTTATAATAATATCTATGGAATTTTTATGACTTGAATACTAACTGTGTCCATTATTGTATTGAAAATTTCCTTCACATAAACTGTCATCTTCTGCTAGGAGTGATTTGTTTCAAATTTTAATTTGAAGGAAACATCCACAGGTCAGCGGAAGAGCAAATTGCCCAGTATCGTAAAGAAAAATCACAAGACAACAAACGTAACGCTGTTGAAGCGTTTGATGGAAACACTGCCATAGCCGAGGAGACTGCAGTGAAGCTCCAGCGAATTGATCCACCGGAAACTAAAGCAGAGTGTGATAGGAATACAAGTTTCGTAAGTACTATTTTCTATTTTTGAGTAAGTTCAAAAAAAGGAAGAGTCCATCTATCCCTTAAATTACCGCAACTCCACTGCTGAACATAGGCCTCCCCTATATATTGCCTCACAGAGTTGATTTTACAAAAGTTGTGACTATTGATGGCCTCTAACCTCAATTTTGTAGTTTTAGCTATTATTAGTTAGGTGGTGCTGCCCATTTACGGACTCATGTCCCTCAATTGCCTCTTACAACACCCATGGGGTGATATGGGGTTAATAGAAATTCTCCCACCACCACTACACGCTGATAATATATTTATTGTAATTGTTGCGCGGCTAAGTTGACATCTGGCACTAGCACCATCTAGTGTCGGGTAACAGAGCGAGGAGAGAGCTTTCCAGAAAATGACATCACTAATCTTTCAACCGACAGCGCCATCTGTTGTCGAAAACGAAGAACTAAGCTTCTAGAAGCCCGACACTCGAACTTTCGATGCTTAGTCGATTGGCGCGCGTATTTACTTGAATGCTCTGGATTTTTCGGTGCTAAGGTGTATTTATAGGCGCTGCAAGGTGCGATCGAGGAAGTATTGAAGTTGGCGAGACAAGCGAAGCTTCGGAGCGGAATAAAGTGAATCAGTATGATTAATTATTAGTGTTTTTAACTTTAATTAGTGTAAAGTGAATTAAAGTGTTAATTTAGTTAATTCTATCGGTAATTTTTAATTGTCACGAAACTCAAGCTCGTAACAATTGGTGTCAGAAGTGGGATAAAATCATGCCGATTTTATAACGCCGCAACGGTGCAACGCCGCAGATGTCGGAGGGCCAGCCACCGGCTGCAGGCCCGTCAGTAGCTCCTACATCTGCAGCACCCGACTTAGGCGCTCTGATGGTGATATTGCATGAACAGGCTCGCCGACAGGAGGAACAGGTCCGTCGGTTGGAAGAGCAGCTGCGGGGCGGACATGATGAACAGGCCCGCCGACATGAGGAACAGGTCCGTCAGTTGAAAGAGCAGCTGCAGAGCGGACAGGATGAACAGGCCCGTCGGTCGGAAGAGCAGATGCTCCTCGCGAAGGACCTTCACGCTACCTTCGGGAAGGAGATAAACGAGGTGAAGGATAGAGTTGCTCAGCATGATAACCGCCTGTCGGAAGCTGAAACCCAAATCGCGAAAGCTGAAACCCGAATCGAGAAAGCTGAAACCCGAATCGACCAAGTGAACAATCGGGTTGACAACGTGGTGGCTGACGTGAAGAAAACGCTGGATGACCTCAAACTGGGGGATGGAATTACAGCTCCCGTAGTAGCTGCAACACCTTCGCTACCTGGGTTCAAGGTGCCATCGTTTGACGGGACTTCTTCCTGGTCGGCCTACAAAATCCAGTTCGAAGCTGTTGTGAAGGCGAACGGCTGGAATAAAAGTCAGGCCATGACTGCTCTCACACTAGGCCTGCGCGACCAGGCCTTAACAGTTCGGGAAGCTCTCGGTGACGAAGTGACTTATGAGCAACTCCTTGAGGCATTGGAGGCGAGATATGGCGATGCTCACCTGGAACACGTCTTTCGTGCGCAGCTTAAAGATCACGTGCAGCGCATCAACGAAAATCTGCAGCAGTGGGCTCTAGAGGTGGAGAAGCTGGTGCGAAAAGCATACCGGTCTGTACCTGCGCTCATTGAAGGGAACCTGGTGCAGACATTCATCGACGGCATCCGCGACCTGGAAGTCAGAGCTGCTGTGAGGCTGGGGCACCACGAGACGCTTAAGGACGCCTTGGCCCATGCACTGGAGGTGGAAGCCGTGCGGCAGGATCATCGTTCCCATCGCGTCAGGAAAGTTGCAGCAGCTACAGTTCGCGACTGCAATAATGGATACAGCCCTAGGTGCTATGGCTGTAGGAAAAAGGGCCATCTTCGATCCAGCTGTCCTAAGCGAATCGTGGAAAGGAGAGTTGATCGATCTCGAGAGGGTAGTGCAGCTAACGGCACCGCCTGGCGGTGGCAGGATCGTCGTTCCCCCTCGCGCTAGGGAGGTTGCATCAGTTACGGTTCGCGACCACAATAAAGGATACAGCCCTAGGTGCTATGGCTGTGGGGAAAGGGGCCATCTTCAATCCAGCTGCCCTAAGCGAACCCTAGAAAGGGAAGGTGAACGATCTCAGAAGGGAAGTGCGGCTAACATCACTGCCCAGCAGCAGCCGGGATACGACTTTACTATCAGACATCGCAGCGGGAAATCTCATGGCAACGCAGATGCATTGTCAAGAAGACCTTGTCTTGACGATTGGAAACATTGTACTAATCAAGAGAGTATAGCAGCCAGACTAATCAACCCTAAACGGGAATAAATAATATATACTCTGCTGCTACCATAACGCGGAAGGCAAGGATAAAAATACATTTATTTCCTAACTATCCTTGGCTACTGAGATACTGCGAACTGCGTATAGATATTTTTGACGTTCTTATAAAGAAACAAGAAGCAGCCGCAAATATCATTCAGCGCCACATCGACTTCACACGCCGCTATCGTCACGTATCCGTCGACCAATGGTGAGCCGTTTCTTCAACGCCGCAGTTCGCTTCTTCTCGCCGTTCCGGAGCTGTATTCCACGCCGCCGCCGCTCACCGACTACGCGCGCGCACCGATCTGCATGTCTTTTATAGCCCGGTCCAGCGACGTAGTTTCGTGAACAAGAAAACAAGTCTCACGCCGGGAAACGAAACGTAGGTAATAGTTGTATATTTTGAATAATTTTCATTGGTCATAATATAAGCATTGTAATTGGCTAGATAAAATAAAAATTGTTACCATTGGCAAATCAATTGTAAGCCAGCCATATAAATATAGGCAAGGTTGACGCAAATATATTCCATTCCACATTCATTCCATATTCATACTTCAATCGAACTTACATAAACAGTCGTTTCATTTCTCCACCTTAAAACCACTCGGAGTCTGTTAATAGTGGACCGTCCATCTCCACTATTACAAGAGTAAGGAAGTGGTATCCGTGAGGATGCTCAGGACAGACCACCTCAGCAACGAGTGGAAGGACAGCCTACGACATGCACAGCAGGAAGATCTGGACATCAAGCCGATTCTGGAATGCATGAAGGCCCGTGCTACCAAGCCTAAGTGGGGCGACGTCTCAGCGATGAGTTCAACCACGAAAAGCTATTGGGCCCAATGGGACAGCTTGCTGATTCAGGATGGAGTCCTGTGCCGTAAATGGGACAATGGTCGAGGATACAGCTGTCGTTTGCAAATGGTTGTCCCTAAAATTAAAGTGCCGAATGTTCTACAGCTGTGCCATAATGGTCGTTCAAGAGTCCATCTGGGAGTTAAACGAACTCTACTGAAGGTCCAAGAACAGTTTTACTGGGTCCATTATCGTGACGATGTCGAGGATTGGTGTCGTACATGTACAAGTTGTGCGGCTGTGAGGGGACCTCAGACACGTAGTAGAGGAGCATCGAAATTGTACAATGTTGGTTCACCATGGGATAGGGCAGCCCTTGACATTGCGGAGCCGTTACAGAAAGGCGCAAGAGGGACTCCTAAGATCGTCCATGTGGATCGCCTGGCGCGTTATTATGGGGCCGATAATGCTCGGGACGAGCATGTCTTAGGAGGGGGCAGTGTTGCGCGGCTAAGTTGACATCTGGCACTAGCACCATCTAGTGTCGGGCAACAGAGCGAGGAGAGAGCTTTCCAGAAAATGACATCACTAATCTTTCATACGACAGCGCCATCTGTTGTCGAAAACGAAGAACTAGGCTTCTAGAAGCCTGACACTCGAACTTTCGATGCTTAGTCGATTGGCGCGCGTATTTACTTGAATGCTCTGGATTTTTCGGTGCTAAGGTGTATTTATAGGCGCTGCAAGGTGCGATCGAGGAAGTATTGAAGTTGGCGAGACAAGCGAAGCTTCGGAGCGGAATAAAGTGAATCAGTGTGATTAATTATTAGTGTTTTTAACTTTAATTAGTGTAAAGTGAATTAAAGTGTTAATTTAGGTAATTCTATCGGCAATTTTTAATTGTCACGAACCTCAAGCACGTAACATAATTATTATTTTAAAAGGCCACGTATAATATAAAATTATTAACAGCGTCGTCGTCGCTTCCATAGGTAATTTTGTTCTTTAAAGAAAGTAAATTCATAAAACAAATACCATATTATTTTAAAAGTAATTACTACACCATTTATAATGTAAAATGGGCCACAACATCCACTTACCATCAGGTGGAATACATGCTCATTTGTCACCATTATTTTATTAAAAATAAAACATAATAAAAATTCTATTAATAAATTTCATTCTACGAAAAAACTTTCTTTAATTTTTGAACATAAAACCTATCATAAACTATTGGTAATGATACAAATTATAATAAAATCATTCTTGTCATGACGCGCGACGTTAGAGAAATCACCACCCCAATTCATTCTGGGAGGTTTCGTCCATTATCAGAATGATGTAATGACTTAAAATGTATAGCTAGATCAGATACATGCAGCAGCATTAGAAGTGTAAGTCATCTGATATTGAATTAGCCAATCTGCATGTCACGCGTGGAAATTACGATGTTCGTCTCTACAATTAGGTACTTCTTAAATTTTGGACAGTATAGTGGCGGTGTAGGAATATCCACTAACTCATATTGTCCCGTGGGAGTGCTAAGAGAAAACGGAGGGAAACAAACCACATCGGCAGCAGTAAAGTAAAGTAAAGTTACAGACTATATACGTCCCACTGCTGGGCACAGGCCTCCCCTCATTTCTGAGAGGGTTTTAGGGCAATGAATTGTCCGCCGCGCAGCCCCAATGCATGTTGGCGAACTTCACATGTCTGCGAAATATCTTTTTTTCTTATTCCACAGACATGCGGGTTTCCTCACGATGTTTTCCTTCACCACCGAGCATGTGGTAAATCAGCACTTGAAATTGCATTTAACAATTTCGTTGGTGCCCTCGGGGATTGAACCCGGGTTACTCGCGTTCTGTTATATTTACAGCGAGCATTATCCATCTGAGCTACCACGGCTCATAACAACTAAAATATAAAAAACTGCATTTGCCAACCCGCCTGCCAAGACAGGCAACTATGGCAAATATCACCCTATGAAGCAATATACAGGGCAAGTCTTTGTGCAAAATGGGACTTTTGATCGGCTGTAATAAATTTGATATGGAGATTTTACGGGCTTATACAACTCTCGATTAATCCTAATGATATAACTTTTGAATATTTACTATACTATATTCGCTCCAGCTTCTCATGAGTGATTTCTGGACCTAGACAACAGCTCCACCTACAGGGTCCAATTTTGAATCTAATTTTTCTAATATTTTATTTAATGTTTGTTTCAGACCAATCTAGTGAATTCAATAGAAACGTCGGATTCGCCCTACCTGAGGCTAAAACAAAGCAACCTGGCCCTTGCCGCATTGCAGCAAAGGCATCCCGTTAATGTACCTGATAAAAGTCTAAAGGTAAGTAAACCCCAAGTAGTTGTAAAGGTCACACAGACCTTAGCTCCTTAATTATAAATAAATGTTGCAGAATCATTTACACTGTTTATTGTACACTCAGATTTCTTCTGGCGATTCTTAAACAAATAAGGTGTCCAAGATCGTCCGAACCAATACAATGCGATTCAAATAAGAATAGGTACTTTGAATTACCGCGATCATGAAAAGTACGGCTTGCAAAGAAAATTAATTTGTGTATTAATAACGTTTTTTTTCCCACTTCATTTAACTTGTAACTCAAATCTATTTTCAACTCATAATTATTTTTATAAATTAATTTAAAATATTGATACTAGTCTGTAGTATATTTTAAATACCTACAGAAATACATGTGCTATTTTTGTAAGGGAATTAGTGATGATTATGATGACAATGATAACTACTCAGACAGTGTTGCAGAGATGAGCAAAACTGAAATTTTAGATTCAGATTAATACTTTTTTGTTCATGGTTCTTTTGTAAATAAATATTATTTCAAAATTATCTGTTTTGCTCACCCTATCTAAATGGCCTGAATTGACAGTTATGACGTCACAATAAGATGCCAGGTCAGTCCTATCCTTATTTGAGTCGCGTTATACATCAGATTTGATAAACCATAAATCCTCGCAAAAGAACACCGTTTCCTACCATGTATGATTCGTGAGGCTATTGAAATCAAAAAAACATTCTAATTTCAATACAGAAGATGTCTAAGTGCTACCATCTGCTTGGAATCCTGTTATTAATAAAATTAAATCCTAGCCCAAACTAACAACTGCAAGGCGACGACTACAAGGCACTGTAAGCTTGTTCTGCGTAGATCAGACCAAAGATTAATATTTAAAAGTTGAAGGTAGCCTTCATTAACTATGACATAAGTTTTTTTCTTTTGAAAGGCGTCATATTTCAATAAAATCTGTTCATCCGCTTCAAGATCTGCCTCTTTTTGTTTCGGAAGTTTTTAATTTTTTGGTTTTTTATTTATTCCAGCCATCAGAGTTCGCGATCCTCAACTCCGCGCAAACCTCATTCTACAAAAAATCCGATAACTTCACAACAAATGCACACAAACTCAGCATCTTCCACAAGAAAGAGCCGGCAAAGGTTGACTTTGAGAAATTCGAACAAGTATCCGATTTAGACGTCTCATACGACGGATTGGGCGGGCATTCTAAGCCAAGTCTGTTCCCAGTACCCAATACAAAACCAGCACTAAAAGCACTTATCCCAAGATTATCGGCCAAGCATAAGCTAAAAAGGCCCAACACTGCAGGCAGTCAAGACATTGGAAAAATGTTGGAGAAAATTAGGGAAAATAATATTTGACACAGATCTAAAATATTTCTGGACAACTCGCTAAAAATTTTATCAAATCACAACTTTACATACTTAAAAAGTCTCTCTCAATACTTTTGTTGGGTAAAAGCTTTCTGAAGGACTCACCATCTGGACTGCATAACTCGAACATTTGTCGAATTTGTCGGAGCATACCTTGTGGGTATCCTTGGGAAAGGCTTGTGTACCGCAGTGGACTTGTGATGGGCTGTAACGATGATGATGATGATGACTCAGCATGTTGCTCTTTATCACCTCTCTGACACTGAATGCATAATCTTGATTGTGAATTATTGATTTGAGTACTCTCATTTTTAGATTTCCATAGTTTTTACGGAGCTCTCTTAAGTGCACTTAATTACGTACTTGGCGATTAATGTGATTTGATTTTGAGTATATTTTCTTGAATTGTAAATATGTTTAATTGGAACCAAGTAATTAAGAATAATATATATGTCCTTATAATGTGAAAGACTATTTAAGTTTATATATTAATTAATAAAATATACTTTTCTTTGTTTTTTATGTTTTATTGTATAATTTAACCAAATAAACATTGGATTTGAGTGTTTTCGTTATTTAACCTGCACATTTCTTGCAGTGCATTAGATAGTGAATTCAGATTAAATTAATGAAAAAAATGTAATAATAATAATTTATTTGCAAGAAATATGGTAGTTACAGAAATAATGATTAGGGATAGTACCTACAAACATATTTCGCCAGTGGCATGCAAAATACATAACATAGAGTAGAGTAATATTAATATATACAGATACATAATTTCATAAATGTAGTTCTATAAATGCCGGCTGTTTGTGAAACGCTCCCGAAAACGAATACGGACGATGGTACCAACGTGATGTCTCAGCGATGAGTTCGACCACTAAAAGCTATTGGGCCCAGTGGGACAGCTTGCTGCTTCATTAAGTTGCATAAAGGCTTCGACGAAGGTTCACTAGTGTGGTTGCACAATCCAGTCGGCAGCAAAGGGAAATCTCCTAAGCTTCAAGCTAAATGGGACGGCCCGTACCGGATTGTAACCAGGATCAACGATGTAACCTACCGGATACAGAAAGGCGCAAGAGGGACTCCTAAGATCGTCCCCTCCTTATAGACATGCTCGGGACGAGCATGTCTTAGGAGGGGGCAGTGTTGCGCGGCTAAGTTGACATCTGGCAATAGCGCCATATAGTGTCGGGTAACAGAGCGAAGAGAGAGCTTTCCAGAAAATGACATCACTAATCTTTCAACCGACAGCGCCATCTAGTATCTAATTGAAGAACTAAGATTTCTGGAAGCCCCAAACTCGAACTTTCTGCGCTTGGTCGGTTGGCGCGCGTATTTACTCGAATATTCTGGAATATTCTGGATGTTTTCGTGGAAGAGCCCTATATAAAGGCGCTGCAATACGCGATCGGGGAAGTATTGAATTCGGCGAGACAAGCGAAGCTTCGGAGCGGAATAAAGTGAATCAGTGTGCTTAATTATTAGTGTTTTAAGTTTTAATTTGTGTAAAGAAAATTAAAGTGTTAATTTAGGTAATTCTATCGGCAATTTTTATTGTCACGAACCTCAAGCTCGTAACAGTATCAAATATTGTACGTTCCAATTTTTTGGTTGGCATGCTTGGTGCAATAAGTCTGACAGCTGTCAAATGTATTTCTTAGATTTGGTTGACTATAATACTATATAAATTTAAGAATATAGTCACAAAATAAATAATACACATACACAGCCACTACCAATAACCAGAATATAATACAAAATTCGATCCAGTCATTAAATTAAAAATAAAATTATTCAAATTAACATTATTATTTTATCATTGAAGTAGTATGTACTTACGTACTAGAACAGCTATTTCAAACAAAAAATGTGCGCTACTCTGTGTTCGCGTGGTTAGTTTTTTTATCATAAACATAGGTAGAATGATCAGTAGGTAATAGTAGATGATATTGTTAAATAGGTAAATTACATCGCGAACATTTTTTAAATTTTGTCATTTATTTTGTATATTATATTTGCTTATTTAATATAATATTACATATTATTATATCACAATTACATTTTAATGATATTTTTATCTGAATATTTTAAAAGGTGTTTATGTCAAATATGAAAAAACATACTAAATGTATGTTTAACAAAACTTATTAACATAACATTTAAATTACAAATATATTTATTTAAATTAGAATACAATTCGTTCATAAGTGCTGGGCACGCGAGAGGTAAAAATGGACGAATTTATTCCACTTTGACTTTGATGTGGAAACCTAAAAATAAAATAAAATAATAATAAGCAGATTTAAACATGAAAAATTTAGCCTAATTATATATGTTTCTACAAAAAAAATGTGTATAGTAATATATTCGTTCTACACTTAAGTACCCACAGAAATGTCGCATCTGAATATATTAATTTCATAATCTATATTCCATGACACGAGATGGCGTCTTAGGAATAATTTGTTTTATTATTAAACTATAATACTTTTTTTATTGATTAAGTATCTTACTGACCGATGAAAAGTAATTCCTTGGTTTTTACTGACATTTCATGAATTATTTGTGCAATATCTAAGTACACACGACGGCATATTTTTATCAAGAGATTTTTTTTAAAATCAAGACAACACGTGACTACTCCACAAGCGCCTAGCGAGTGACTGATTAAAGTGCGGTGTATACACCGCAGTTGAGTGGAACAGAGTAGCTGAATGCAGTGTCGCCTCTAGTACGTAGTACATAATAGCTCAATGTATTTATATTAATTTTCCAAGTCAAGATAATATAAAATGTATCATAAGTTGTTTATCACTTTGGTCTATAAAAATCATCTATGGAATAAAACAATTATGGATGAGCCATTGCTTTAATTTTTTCTAAAAATATTCAAATGGAAGACTTCGAATACCACTTGGAATTTTATTTTATACTTTTGGGACAATTCTTCTGAAAAAAAGACAGTTTTACGTTTACTAAAATTTAATCATGATACATCTTTTTTTTTAAATTATAATATAGAATATTTTTCTAATCATCATTGAGCTATTATGTACTACGTACTAGAGGCGACACTGCTTTCAGCTACTCTGTTCCACTCAACTGCGGTGCATATACCGCACTTTAATCATTCACTCGCTAGGCGCTTGTGGAGTTGTCATGTATTGTGTTGATTTAAAAAAAATCTCTTGATAAAAATATGCCGTCGTGTGTACTTAGATATTGCACAAATAATTTATCTATTTAACAATACAATGTACTATTACCTACAGATCATTCTACCTACATTTATTCTATGATAAAAAAACCAACCGCGCGAAAACAGAGTAGTGTACATTTTTTTTTTTGTTTGAAATAGCTGTTTTAGTACGTAAGTACATATTACTTCAATGCTCTTATTAGTTTGTGGTTTGAAGTGTGCTGCTAAACTGCTCAGTAGCTCTAAAATCTAAAACAATTTTATTTAGTAAATATAACCTCGAAAAAGTCGTCTATCTCACTAATATTTTTCGGTGCGTTCTTTAAAATTTACCCCGTAGCTATATAGTGGCGCCACCTTATTTAAAGGTTTTAATGGACTCTTTTTAATACACAGTCTGTACTCATTACTTCTACACTCCATAAACGCATCTCTATAAATGTGGATTATCTTTACAAACGTTACAGTTTCATACACGTACATATGCAACACAGAGTCATTTTAATTAATAATAATAATAATAATAAGTTCTTTATTTCCAAGAGGTTGTACATCACGATATTTGCATAACATTATTTAATAAAGCTACATTAGTACATATACTTGAAAACATAGCATCTGCAGCCGAACTAGGAGACCTGTGCATCAGCTGTCAGCGCCATATCCCCACCGTTAATTTATAGAAATATTAGGATGCAAGCAAAAGTTAAATAATCAAATAGGGCGCTTTTAGTGTCACGCGGATTTGCTCACGCACGCGGGATTGGACCGCATGCGTAGCATCCGCAAAGAACAATTTCATATAGGTATCTATTGTAAAGCGTGATAAACGCACGCGGGACGCGGGGCGCTGTGCGGGGCGTCACCCCGGTGCGGGGTATCCGCATGCGTAAGCGCTGCCTACAACTTCAGTGCCCATTTTAGAGTCGAGCGGGGCGCACGCGCCGTATTGTACTACCGAAATGAAAATCGATACAGAACGAGTAATCATTGAAGTTCATCTGCGGCCCGTTTTGTGGGATAAACGCAATGAATTATACAAACACAGGGACGCGAGGGAGGCTGCATGGAGAGATATTTTGAAGGAATTGGCACCTAACTACGAAAATTTGAGCGAAGAGGAAAGAAAAGAGGCGGGTATGTGTTTGGTTCATTATTTTATTTATACAAGCATCATTACTTTATTAATATAAGCATAATTATTTAATTCACAAATAACATCAAAAACCTTCTAAAACCTTTTGAGTTTAGTTAATTAATTATATATAGGTGTTGCCAGGAGACTTTTCCTTCATTGATAAAGTAATCTGCAAATATATCTCTGATATTACTTGCCGACGTATTACTACTTTCAGTCTGCTGCCTGGGTAGTGGTCCCGTAAAACCATTTGTGACAAATGTATGGCTGACCTTGTAGCCATCCCGTTTTCTTATGAAATTGTGAAGTACACATGCCGTCTTGACTATTAATTGTGCTAGATCTAACTTGACATTCATGGATCTGTGAAATATTCTAAATTTATTTGACATAATTCCAAAAGTGCATTCTATGTACCTTCTAGCTCTGGACAGACGGTAATTAAATATTTTCTTTTTGTAAGGTAAATTATCACGAGCATAAGGCCGCATCACATGTGATGATAAACCAAATGCCTCGTCTCCCACTATCACGAACGGCAACTTTGCTCTTACACTAGATGGATAAGCTACTTCGGGGCAAATAATAGGCAACTCTTGCGGGTCAGGGATACCCAACGTGTTACTTTCCAGTTTCGTATACAATTGACTCCTTCTAAAGATGGTTGAATCGGCGTTGCTTCCACTGGTACCGACATTAATATATGTAAAATTATAATCAGCATCACACATTGCGAGGAGCACTACAGAATAATATTTCTTATAATTAAAATATAGTGATCCACTGTGCGGCGGCCGAATCACTCTTATATGTTTTCCATCAATTGCACCCAAGCAATTAGGAAAATTTGTATATGTGAGAAATCCCTCTGCGATTTCTTTCCATTTGATCCCATTAAGCTGTGGAATACATTCAGACTTTAGTTCAATCCATATTATGTAACAAACTTGTCTTACTATTTCGCTAATTGTTGCAATTCCAATCACATAGGAATAGTGTAGATCAGTGAATGTATTACCAGTTGCCAAATATCTGAAAACAAAAACAATATATTAATAATATGATAACATAATATATTAATAATGCTGACATCAGACATAAGACAGCATGCACCGCTCGAATTTTACTTCAGAAGAAAAATAAATACCCTTAAGGTGAAAGGGCACGGAAGTAGCTAGCGCTAGAAGTTTTTAATTCGTTTTAACTACAGTACTATAGCTACGTTAGATTTCTATGATTTGCCGAAAATTTTATCATAGGGGGGTATTTATGCAGTTATGATTTCATATGAAAAGTTCGAAGTATAGTTATGTATCTCATATCTGCTAAAAGTGGCCACTTTTAGCAGATTTGAGACACATAACTATGCTGTAAATATTTTATAAGAAATCTTCTCTGTATAAATTAACCCCTATGGTAAAATTTCCGGCAAATGAAAGGAATCTAATAAATATATATAATATAATATAATGAAATATCGTTTATTTCAGGCAATATTTACATTACAAGATGTCCTCCTTCATGAAGGTTGACAGATGCAAATAAAGCAAATTTTTGTTAAAACAAATTAAAAACTTACAGCGCTAGTGACTTCCGGAAGTTTTCACCTTAATTTTGATGATGGCAAATTTTACTGTAACAAATAAACAAATTGCCCGATTCAATCCGGTGTTTTTCCAAAAATCCTTAAATGAAGTTCTAATTATTTTTGTAAAAAATGAATTATTTCGTCGATGTCTGCGTCGCGCCGCCCCGGCCGCGCCGTCTGCGTCTAGTATAAGATTCACTTTGCGCTATCGTTCGCGGCGAAATTGACCGGCCTGCGCCGGCCCGCCGTTTGCGTTGCGCCTAAGGGTACTTTTCCTTCAACTGCGGCCTTATTTTTCCACTCTGTATAGGTATATATATATTGCTTGATTTATCTAATGCTTCATGAGACAGTGTAAAGTTGACAACATGTGTGAATTAAGGAGGGCCTTTAATCGAATGCAGTTAAATTTCCAACTAATATCAGATTTGTACACACGGCCACAGATCAAGCTTCCCAAAACCAGTATAAACAGGACTCATGCGTTGTTTATTATCGTAGACGACTCGGCGCCCGGCGAGGCCCTAGCAAGTTCCGTTTATTGGTACTGGTTTTGGGTAACTTGATCTGAAACTGTGTGTACTTTTGCCACTTACTTATTATATTTTGTCATTTCAGACAAGAAAATACAACAACGCTGGCGAACAGCAAGGGACACTTACCAGAAAGACAAGATATCTGAAAAAAATCAGCCATCCGGCTCTGGGAGTAAGAAGAAGAAGAAGAAATATTCTTACTATGACATTTTGACTTTCTTAGACAGTACAACGGAAACTGCTGGAGAAGAGTCACTCTGTGAAGAAATGTCTGAACAAAGTAATTTAGAAACACCTAATGAGTCCACGCAACCAGATACTTCACGTCAAGAAAGTTCTCACCCAACATCAAAACAAAAACAAGTAAAATCTAAAAAGCAAGCACCATCTGAATTTGAGGCACAGTTATTAGAATGCTTAAAGTCTAATCAACTGGAGCTAGAAAGTGAGGATTTGGCTTTCTTTCAGTCTCTGCAGCCTTCATTAAAAAGATTCACTAGATATCAAAAACTAATGTTCAGAACAAAAGTGTTAAATATAGTTATGGAAATGGAAAGTCAAACACAACCTGCATACTACAGTCCCATACCTACAACAAGTTCTAGTGCTTTTACTGAGCTTGACAGTTTGTCACCGATAAATCAAGATTACCAAACCAATAGTATAATCCAGGATACTTCGAGTCTTAACGACAATGCTATTAGTTCTGCTGCAGTGAATGACAATGAAACTCTTATTTCGACTGAAAGCGGCCTGTTTAATATCACGTCTTATGACGTAATTTATACCCCAGCAACAACATCATCTACAGGCGAAAGTAATGTCAACGCTCAGGATACAAATTTACAAAGAAATGAATGATGTAAAATTTGATTTTTTAATTTATGAATAAAACTCTTTTTATTAAAATGAGTACGATTAACTTTTTTTCTCCAGTTTCTCTCTAATTGTTTGTTTAGTCATATGAGTGCGGTTGTACACACGGCACAGATCAAGTTACTCAAATCCAGTATAAGCGGGACTCCGACGGGTTACCTAAGTATGATAATACGCAAGGCGCGAGTTCCATTTATGCTGGTTTTGGGTAACTTGATCTGTGGCCATGTGTACTTTATCAGATAAAAAAAAGGATTGTGTATGTAGGTTGAACGTACCAATCCCAAACCAATTAAGGACTTTTTTTTGACTTTAAATTACTGTCATGTGCAAACCTATAACTTTTATCTATATTATAATAAGTAGCGTGTGATGAAAGGTAGGAATGATTCCACTTTAATGGCGACATTTTATGAGTGAAATAATCTTATTTAATGAAATTTCAACATGAAATTGAATGAAATTATGAACAATGAAATTTCAGAGTACATGACAAAATTTTTTTTTTGCACATGTAAATTTACACATGACAGTAATTTGAAGTCAAAAAACGTTTATCCTACCTGTTCAAATCCCTTTCCACTAAATCATAGCAGGAAATTAAATATTTAAAATTTAAAACTTACCTTAATGTAATAGCGAGCCTCTCAATCGGTTGTATTGTAATCCTTCGTAAACTGCTTTTTTGTAGCTTATTCTCAATTTTACACAACAGTTCATCAAAAGAACGAATGGACATTCGAAAGTAATTTTTAAATTTACGTTCATTATTTTGTAGTTTTCCAAAGCGTGTAACAAACGCCCCAGCAAGAAGCCTATTTTCAAGAAAGGGATCAACATGTACTCTTGTCTACTTGTTTCGTCGTTTGTAAAGTATGTAAGCGACACATATTCTTCTGACATTGATCATTTTTGAACACGTCTATACCGTTACGCAGCCCGTAGAAAACTGAAACTCATGCTGCGTATGATCCGCAGCGTGAAATTTTACGCATGCGGTCCAATCCCGCGTGCGTGAGCAAATCCGCGTGACACTAAAAGCGCCCATACTATCTAAAAATTTGTACATTCCGCTAATATAACCTAAGTACAATGAAATTAATTGTATCACATATTATGTTTATATACTATGTTACCACTTGTTACTAATACCAAGGTACAAACAAAATAATAATTTATACTACTAATGCCGTTCCTCTCTCATAGGATGTGTAATGTATGACTGTAAGAAGTAATTGTGTTATGAGTGTAATGTGTGTGAGCAGTTATGGGAGAGGAGCGTGTAAAATGTATGTCGTGTGTGTGTGTGTGTGTGTGTGTGTGTGTGTGTGTGTGTGTGTGTGTGTGTGTGTGTGTGTGTGTGTGTGTGTGTGTGTGTGTGTGTGTGTGTGTGTGTGTGTGTGTGTGTGTGTGTGTGTGTGTGTGTGTGTGTGTGTGTGTGTGTGTGTGTGTGTGTGTGTGTGTGTGTGTGTGTGTGTGTGTGTGTGTGTGTGTGTGTGTGTGTGTGTGTGTGTGTGTGTGTGTGTGTGTGTGTGTGTGTGTGTGTGTGTGTGTGTGTGTGTGTGTGTGTGTGTGTGTGTGTGTGTGTGTGTGTGTGTGTGTGTGTGTGTGTGTGTGTGTGTGTGTGTGTGTGTGTGTGTGTGTGTGTGTGTGTGTGTGTGTGTGTGTGTGTGTGTGTGTGTGTGTGTGTGTGTGTGTGTGTGTGTGTGTGTGTGTGTGTGTGTGTGTGTGTGTGTGTGTGTGTGTGTGTGTGTGTGTGTGTGTGTGTGTGTGTGTGTGTGTGTGTGTGTGTGTGTGTGTGTGTGTGTGTGTGTGTGTGTGTGTGTGTGTGTGTGTGTGTGTGTGTGTGTGTGTGTGTGTGTGTGTGTGTGTGTGTGTGTGTGTGTGTGTGTGTGTGTGTGTGTGTGTGTGTGTGTGTGTGTGTGTGTGTGTGTGTGTGTGTGTGTGTGTGTGTGTGTGTGTGTGTGTGTGTGTGTGTGTGTGTGTGTGTGTGTGTGTGTGTGTGTGTGTGTGTGTGTGTGTGTGTGTGTGTGTGTGTGTGTGTGTGTGTGTGTGTGTGTGTGTGTGTGTGTGTGTGTGTGTGTGTGTGTGTGTGTGTGTGTGTGTGTGTGTGTGTGTGTGTGTGTGTGTGTGTGTGTGTGTGTGTGTGTGTGTGTGTGTGTGTGTGTGTGTGTGTGTGTGTGTGTGTGTGTGTGTGTGTGTGTGTGTGTGTGTGTGTGTGTGTGTGTGTGTGTGTGTGTGTGTGTGTGTGTGTGTGTGTGTGTGTGTGTGTGTGTGTGTGTGTGTGTGTGTGTGTGTGTGTGTGTGTGTGTGTGTGTGTGTGTGTGTGTGTGTGTGTGTGTGTGTGTGTGTGTGTGTGTGTGTGTGTGTGTGTGTGTGTGTGTGTGTGTGTGTGTGTGTGTGTGTGTGTGTGTGTGTGTGTGTGTGTGTGTGTGTGTGTGTGTGTGTGTGTGTGTGTGTGTGTGTGTGTGTGTGTGTGTGTGTGTGTGTGTGTGTGTGTGTGTGTGTGTGTGTGTGTGTGTGTGTGTGTGTGTGTGTGTGTGTGTGTGTGTGTGTGTGTGTGTGTGTGTGTGTGTGTGTGTGTGTGTGTGTGTGTGTGTGTGTGTGTGTGTGTGTGTGTGTGTGTGTGTGTGTGTGTGTGTGTGTGTGTGTGTGTGTGTGTGTGTGTGTGTGTGTGTGTGTGTGTGTGTGTGTGTGTGTGTGTGTGTGTGTGTGTGTGTGTGTGTGTGTGTGTGTGTGTGTGTGTGTGTGTGTGTGTGTGTGTGTGTGTGTGTGTGTGTGTGTGTGTGTGTGTGTGTGTGTGTGTGTGTGTGTGTGTGTGTGTGTGTGTGTGTGTGTGTGTGTGTGTGTGTGTGTGTGTGTGTGTGTGTGTGTGTGTGTGTGTGTGTGTGTGTGTGTGTGTGTGTGTGTGTGTGTGTGTGTGTGTGTGTGTGTGTGTGTGTGTGTGTGTGTGTGTGTGTGTGTGTGTGTGTGTGTGTTTGCACACGTGCTTGTTTGTTGAATTGTCTGAAGATATTGGTTTATAAGAAATGAAAGGTTCACATCCACAGATCTCCCGCGTACATTTCTTTTGGATTAGGAATGCTCTCTTAAAAATCGTTGAATTGCTCCAGATCAGTAACCCATACTGTAACACAGACCCACATAAACATGATAAGCTGTTCTAATGCTTCTTTACTTATAAAATTAGTAAGTAATTTTTTGTGCATTAAAGAATTTATGTAATTTTACTAAAACTTATGTCATTTCTCCAACTACAGTGCTGGTCCAAGATAAGACCAAAGAATTTTATTTCAGCAACCTTTTCAATTTCTTGATTATGACTCATGACTTTTATTTTAGGGATATTTGCCTAGTTTGGCGCAAACGTAATTTATTTAGTTTTAAGCAGATTCGAGCCAAATTATTGTAGATGTGACACCATTGTTAACTTTAAGTACATAATCAGATGGCTTTTCTTTACCTGTTATCAAGGTTGTACAGTGGCGCAGCGTGGGTTTTCGCCGCCCTGAGCCGCCCGGAAATTCACCGCCCCTTCCCCTTTGTTTTATTTTAATTTGAAGTTTAAATATTTTATTCAACGGAATTAATATACAACGTACAACTTATTGAAAGTCAATATAAACTACCACTGATTCGGATGGAACATACATCTTTGGGAAGAAATGGCACAAGAAACCCACAGGAAGTTTATCATTTGAAATGTCAGATTGTTTGCAACTACTTTACTAACTTAACACAAGGTACATATAAAAATAAAAGATTATAATAATGTATTTTAAATTATACATAGAGCTCAACACTTGGCAACCTTTAGGTACAGGTATTGCATAAAAGCATACTTAGTTATAGTTATACTTAGAGCGTCAGCCACCATTTTATTTCTTTACTCCTAAATCAGATCAAATTTAAAAAATCTAAAAGTAACTTGATGATTAATTACCTGCAGTATTATTGGAATCACTTCGTTATTTTGCATTTGATAAATTAAGATCGTTAATTACCGCCAAAAGTGGCTACTTATAGCGGTTATCAACGTTCTCTTAATGTGAAGTGGGCGCCAAAAGCAGATTTTTCACAGTGTATAGGTGCGCAGAAAATCAATTTTTTGTCATTAAAACTACGAATTCACTTTTTTTATTTCATTATGAAAGTTAAAGATTTTCTTAGTGAATTATGGTGGCCAAAACACGATTGATACATTTTGGCTCGATAGAAAAAGTTTGCAAAGTTTCCTCAAAATCTACAATTTTAGGTACGTCCACTAAGTGAGAAAGAAGTTTCATTCGAATGTAATGAAATCAATTTCAAATTCAATTCAGGCTATGTGTTCACCAGTAAATACGTGAGTGAATTATGGGTTTATTTTCAATAAAAGTCAAATAAATAATGTGCGATTAAATAGCGCGCGGGCCGACCAAACAAGTCCCCCGAATATAGGCGCGCGGCCAATCGTCTTCAACGAGAACTCCGCTTCCGCCTCTCTGAATTTCGGGGCCTCGAAAAGAGTAAGCTCATGGAGAATATCTCTCCATCTCACACAGCGTACTATCAGATGGCTAGAGCCCTCCGCATAGACGCTATCACCCACACTCCCCCTCTCTCCCGTCCCGACGGCACGGTTGCCTTCGAGGACGAGGAAAAGGCTGAGTGCTTTGCAGATAGCATTGCCGCTCAATGCTCTCCTAGTTCTCAACCCGTTGACCCCTCTCACGTCCAGGCAGTGGAGGATGAGGTCCGCCGCCGGAACTCACCCCCTACGGCCTCCGAACCTATCTCTGTGTCCAATGATGAGATTTCATCCCTCATCAAAGGACTTAAGCCCAAAAAGGCTCCGGGCGCGGATGGCATCTCCAACCAAGCCCTAAAACACTTTCCTGAGCAGGTGTTAACCTTTTTATCTATTATCTTCAACGCCTGCTTCAACCTCAGTTATTTCCCCACTACGTGGAAAGAGGCTACTGTGATTGAAATTCCCAAGCCAGGCAAGCCTCTCAACCTCCCCTCCAGCCATCGCCCCATTAGCCTCCTCAAGGCAATGGGCAAGCTCTTCGAAAGAGTCATCCAAACGCGTATGAGGCGCTATCTGTTTCCCACAGACGGCGACCCTCTTATCATTCCCCATCATTTCGGTTTCCGAGCCAAACACTCATGTCTCCAACAAGTTCACCGCATTGTGGAATATATCCTCAGCGGTTTCTATCCTCGTCGTCATAAGACTTTTTCGAATTATTTCGATAGAGTCTGGCACACAGGCCTCATCTACAAGCTCTACAAAATAGGTCTCCCCGATCGTCTAGTTCGTCTCTTGGCCTCCTATTTAAAACATCGTACCTTTCGTTTTAGACACGAAGGCACGCTTTCTTCACAGCGAACAATCAAGGCTGGTGTCCCTCAGGGCTCAGTACTTGCTCATCTGCTGTACATCCTGTCCACCAACGACATTCCCATCCCGTCGAAAGGTGTTCAACTCTCCCTCTTCGCAGACGACACTGCCATCTACTGCAAAGGTATCTCACTACCCTTCATACGGAACAAGATCCAAAAGTCAGTTGATAACCTAGGAGCTTGGTTCAAAAAATGGCGCATCGATGTGAACCCGGAGAAGAGCTCCGCCGTTCACTTCGATTATAAACGACGCCGTCTCAAAAACACTCCACCAATACGTATGCTAGGGACCCCTGTCCCCTGGCATACGTCCGCCAAATATTTAGGTGTCACTCTAGACACAGGGCTCACTTTCAAGCCCCACGTCAAAAGAGTAACCCGTCACGCACGATTTTATCTGAGTAGGCTCAACAGTATGTTGGGCCGACACAGTAAAATGTCCCTTCGAAACAAGCGTACCCTTTACAAGGTCTGTATACGACCAGTCATGTCCTACGCGGGCCCCGTCTTTGCCCACGCAAACCCTAATATTTTAAATGAACTCCAAATAGTTCAAAACCTCTTCTGTCGTCGAGCTGCGAACGCACCTTGGTACGTCCGTAATGCCGACCTTCATCGGGACTTAGAGCTCCCAACAATTCAACAATTTTTTCTCTTGACTCTTCAAAGCCTCAGAGTCGCACCCAAACTATTTAATTCGTGTGGCAGCTTCTTATGCAGCCCCACTCCCCTCTCGCTATCGGTGCGCCGAAAACTCTCTCTCGGACCCGCCTAATAAACTGTCAAACGACCTGAACTGTCTCCTGGCGGCTCAGGCCAACTCTAATTAAATTAAATTATTGTAATAACTAACATTAATTTGCCGTCGTAGGCACTCCCTCAACGGCACCTCTTTTCCCAAAAGAGGGTCGCTCATGATAAGGCACAATACAGCTTGATCAGCCGGCTGCCTGTCCCCAAAGGCGGTTTTTAGAGGGTATCACTTAGGGTCCCCGGTAGGATAGTGAGCCCCTCATAACCACGATAGACTGGCTATCGTGGTATGCGTAATGCATTTTCCGCCTCCCTACGTATAGGGTAGCCCTTTAATTGCTTCGGGCGCAAAAAAAAAAAAAAACAAACAAGCCCGCCAGTCGTCCGCAGCGCGCCATAGAGAGCACCCGTTTACAACGTTATCACGCCCGCTGTTGTCGTATAAACGTAATAATATATTTAAAAAATATTGATAAATATGCCATTGCGTGAAAAATTAGGCATCCAAACCGGTTTGGATGCCTTCCTTAGTCCTAGTATCCGCTCAAACAGTGAGCTAGTAGCAATTAATAAACATGTAAATAAAAATAAAAACTCCTTATAGGTATGAGTAAAGTGACCATTTATTTTTTTCTTCAGAGCGGGACACCTTTAAAATTATTGTTTTACCACTTTTGAATAGTAATTTTTATTATACAACTGTTTGTTCTCCTTAATAAAACAAAAAAAAAACACTTTTGACTGTCTTCTTGGTCTAACGGTTGTAAACGCAATTGCTGATCATGTGGTCCCGGGTTCGAAACCCGAGTCGGGCCAAGAATCATTTATTGGGTTTTTCTGTCACAAAATTCTCAGTAGCAGCCCGGATTATTGATTTCAAACTTATTGAAGTTGACGGGGTTTCACCACCGTGCCTCCGGAAGCCGTTACCAAAATTCAATCTGGAACCCTTTATTATAGTTTTAAAATTAACTATAATATTTTTAAAACTATAATAATTTTTGTGGTAGAGTCATGCTGCAGTACTACTATTATATATAGTACTAATATAAGTAGTATAGTTGTAGCACGAATGGCTCGGCTCGACCGGGGAAGGACCACGCTCTCACAGAATACCAGCGTGAAATAGTGGCTTAATGCTGCTGTGTTTCGTATGGTGAGTGTAGAGAACCGGAGACCCTTTTTACTGGAAATGAGGCATTCCATCTTAGTCCTCACGGGTGACAACGCATCTACATTTTGATTCGTGATCGAAGATAGATGTAGATGTCTATGGGCCACAGCAACCACTTACCATCAGGTGGATGGTGTGCTCGTTTGTCACCCTGTCCTAAAAAAAAAGACCGCTAAGTCAGATTAGTCACCAACATCACCTGAAGATGCCTCGTGTAGAGGGGAAATACGTGTCGTATTATCGTCGATGGTGTGTCTTTCCTAGAATAGTGGTGTTGGGAGTAGTGGCGTTGGGAGTAATGGTGCTGGAATTATTGGTGAAGGGATTGGTGCACGCAATTGAGGGAGAGCGGGAGGTGCTCTTCAAACTAGGGAAGACACATCATTTTTTGTAATTTAACGGATGGTTGCAAGGTAACTATTAATGTCTTTATTACAAACTTTTAAATCGGGGCCGTCCCGCCTAAAATGGGACATATGGTCACGTTAGATATGAGGGAACTCGTATGTTACATAAATATACTTTGATAAAGTGACGGTTCCGTGGCGTACTGGCTTGGCAATGAGTGGTTGCGCTGGCGGCCGCGGGTTCGAAACTCACACGTAACAAGTATTTGTATGGCCTACAAATAAATGTTTCGGGTCTGGATGTTAGTCCTCGTGCAATTTATGTTAAAAACTGCCTCCACGATACAGGAGAAAATCCTAGTGGGGGAGGGGGGGGACCTTATAAAAAATACTGGTAAAAAACACGAGTTTGCCTAGGTTGCCTAGTTTATTTTATGTTGAAAAGTACTTCATCATTATTTTGTTTGGCCATCATCGTTAAAGACGCTTGGAATTAAAAAATTATAAAAAATAAATATTTGTTTGTACTTATTAGTTTACAAGAAGCGCATTGGACGATAGTGTCCAAATAATGATAAAGTACTTTTTACAAATAATGATAAAAAATTATAAAGTACTTTTCAACGTGAAAATAAACTAGGTACATACCTCGGTAGGTATGTAGTTTATTTTCATGTTGAAAAGTAAGTATACATCGACTCGTAAGTAAGCATCTAAGGCATAGGTACGAGTCGTATCATGTTGCATCTGTCTACAGGTATCGCTACACGAGAAGGCTCTTTTGGTGCACCCAATTTTTCGTCATCCAACCGTCCAGTAATACCATTTTAAGCCTTTCGTACTACATTGTAAAAACATTACGAAGTATCAATATTTATCACGTGAATATATCGATACTGTTTAAATATATCGATACTGTTTAAACATATCGAAACTGTTTAAAAATATCGATACGATATATATCGATATAGTTTTTGACTTGCCCATCCCTATTCGTCGTTATCGCCACGTGAGTAGATAAACGGAATATTGCTAGCAGTTAGCCGGTCACGCGACGGGGCCCCATGCGCCGTACGCCCGCCCGCGTCTGCTACACCCCCTTAAAAGCTACGTGAACACGATACCATTTCGTCTTAACTAACAGCAATTAATATCAACTTAGATGGAATAAAATATCGCTCCTGTTGAAATTCTTCTCTATTTATGTACCAACGAGCTTGATCTAATTTAAATTACTAATATTTCTGCAGGCATATAAAAGCATATTTTTGCGCTAGATTTTGCAACTGTTGGAATCGATCATGAATTTCAGCAGTTAATCTGTCTACTGAAGTAAACATTGTCCTCCTCAATTCGTTCTAGTACGATAACTCAACATCTACATTTTCGTCGTCAAAATGTGCCTCCTCCAAATTCGTCTTGAGGATTCAAAAAAAACTCCAAACTCTTCACATAAAAACAACTGTGCATCAAGACAAAGGAAATGTGCTGATAAAAAGACACTTCGTATGGTTTATTTTGCCCTCTGCCAATCCATAATACAATATTGTATATCAGCTTGGGGTGGTGCCTCCAAAACCACGATGTTGCAAATGGAGAGGGCACAGAGAGCAGTTCTCAAGGTCATGTATAAAAAGCCCTACGGGTACCCTACGGCCCATCTTTATCGGGATAGCGAGGTTTTGAGTGTACGCCAGTTGTATATTCTATCCGCAGTCTTAAAAACCCATGGGCAAGTAATTCAGTCGCCTATTTACGACCACCTAATCACTAAACGAATATTTAAAATCCCGATTCCGGCTGCCAGGTCTGTTTTCGTGCAACGTCTTCCACAGTTCTCACATACTCATATTTATAATAATAATAACAATAAATTATTCGCCTCCAGTCGCTCCCATCTTATGGAATTGCTAAACATCACTTGTGAATTTAGCAATTCTATTGGAATGGAGCTGGGGACGGATAAGTGTGCGGTCCTCCATGTTGAAAGGGGAAGGGTTGCTAACTCTGAGGGCATAGACTTATCTATGCCCGTCAACTTAAGGACCCTTTCCGAGGCTGAAACATACCGATACCTGGGTATGTCACAGAACATCGGTATCGATGAGGCTGGTATGAAACAGTCAGTTTGCGACACGTTTTATGCACGCTTGACCAAAGTGCTTAACAGCCTTTTGTCCAGTGTGAATAAGGCACACGCATATAACGGCTGGGTCATGCCTGTCCTCATGTATACCTTTGGCATACTCAGGTGGACTCAGACCGAACTTAACGCCCTGGATAGAAAAGTCCGCACTACCATGACGTCCCATAGGATGCATCATCCGAGATCGTCGGTAATGAGGCTGTACTTGCCGCGAAAGCATATTGGGCGTGGCTTCCTGAGCGCGCTCACCATGCATAATCGCGAAGTGTGCAGCCTCCGTAATTACTTCCTGGTGAGATCGGATGATCCATTCTATAATGACGTCATTTCTAGTGATAAAGGACTTACCCCTCTATCCTTAGCCAACGAGCAATGGCAAGATCCGGCAGTACAAAGCATTTCCAACCGGGAGACTGTGTGGAAGGAGAAGGAGCTACACAGGGGGTACTACAGAGTTCTACATGAACCCTTCGTAGATACAGTCGCCTCCCTCAACTGGCTACGTTTCGGTGACCTTTTTGGGGAAACCGAGGGTTTTGTCTGTGCAATACAGGATCAGGTTATTAAGACCAACAACTATCGGAGATACATCCTAAAGGATGGCACCATCGACGTCTGTCGAGCTTGTCGCCATCCCGGTGAGTCACTTAGGCATGTCATCTCCGGTTGTTCGGCGCTTTCTAACTCTGAGTACTTGCACAGGCACAACCTAGTAGCCAGAATTCTACACCAGGAGCTCGCTCTGAAATACGGTCTCGTGGATCGGAAATTGCCGTATTACAAGTACTTACCGGAAGCTGTGCTCGAAAATGACCGCGCTAGGCTCTACTGGGACCGGGCCATCATCACAGACAGAACTATTCTTGCGAATAAGCCTGATATTGTGCTGATGGATCGGGCACAGTCAAGGATATTTTTGGTCGACATTACCATTCCGTATGACGAGAACCTCGTGAAAGCCGAAACAGATAAACGAACAAAATATCTGGACCTGGCTCATGAGGTGACCGATATGTGGGGTGGTCTGCCGGCCGAAATTATTCCTGTAGTCGTCTCTATGAATGGGCTAATCCCAGTCAGCCTCTCGGGTCATCTGAGGCGACTGGGACTCCGTGAAGGACCGCTCCGGGCTCAAATACAAAAGGCGGTGCTCCTTGATACCGCCCGGATCGTCCGCCGGTTTCTTTCCCTTTCCTCCTAACCCTCGACCGTTTGGTCTCCCCTGCCTAGGGCTTCCACCTGGTTGGGCTTTTATTTATTTATGTATTATTTGTATTTATTTTATTTTCTTGATATTTATGTATATTTATCGTTTCATTTTATATTTATATAACCCAACCAGATGAGAAAACTATATAGATACCCCAAATAATAATAATAATAATTTTATTTCAGACCATGGTCCATATATTGTTAGTAATGTTGTTAGTAACAATATTGGCTTAAAACTATGTTAGTATTGTAAGTAATTACACATTATTTTAATCCTATGACTACGCCCACCCAGTGATTCTGTATGGGACAGTCATATCTTACAGATATCGCTCTCAGTATGCTGTTATTACTGTTTCGTAAGCGTTATATGTAATAAGAATTTATAACAAAATATTTAAAGTCTGTGACATCAAAAATTGTACCACTTTGAAAGCTAAACAAATAGTAAAAAGATATTTCACCACACTAAATTATAATACCGAAAAAATGTAATGATACCGAAAACTTAATATTAAAGCTAAAATAATACCAGATTATATCTACGTTTTACACTATAATATTGTATTCATATTTTTTTCCTAGGAATAAAAAATAAATATTAATGTAAGCGACAAATAGTTAGTTAGAAAACAATCTTCCTAAATTAAGAAATAATTTGTTGTTCTGTATAATTTAGGTAGTTTTAATTACGTAAGTAAAACTGATAACCGTACTCCTGGTCCCCATGATACAGGCTATGCCTAGTTTTGGGCCCGCCAGTAACTTTTTTATATGTAATAAGAATTTATATGTAATAAGTATTTAATTTAATATAATATACGTTAAAATTAATTTAATATAACTCACTATTTTTTCCCAATGTTCAGGTCTGTAGCACTATTTCTAGGAATAAATGATTTTTTATTTTTTTTATTTCTTTTATATATTTTTAGCATATCGTAGATGGTCGTTCACAAATTCTTCGTTTTTCTCTTAATACTATTTATAAGAAGATGGAATTACAGCGAACCTTCTAAAACCGGATGAAAAACCGGTAAATGAAGTCCTTCAATAACTCTTTAATTCCGTTCTTCATGGTGGCACTACTCCAGAGGCGTAGAGCAGAAGTGCGTTGGTTTTTTTCTTTAAGAAAGGCGAAAATACTAAATTGAAGAACTGCAGACCGATTTATTTTCAGAGCTGGATTTACGTGCTGTTTTCGAGAATCATTACGAATCGTCTCGCATGCAAACTTAACAATTTTCAGCCTCCCTTCTTGTACAGAGAACCGAAGAGTACAATTTGCCATTTGTCTTGAATATGTGGACTAAGAGAAAGCCTTTGATTCGAGAAAATTGGGCGGTGCTACAGTCCCTTCAGCGGTGCCAAGTTGACTGTCGGTATATCGAAGTGATGAAGTATTTGTATAGTAGGATAACGATGGCTGTCCGAGTTCAGAACCAGAGTACGAAACGACGTTATATCCCCGAAACTTCACTGCTGCATTGGAAGACGTTTTCAAGCTACTGAACTGAAAAGGATACGGTAGTAACATCAATGGCGAGTACATCACTCATTTTCGATTTGCCGACGATATAGACTTTATGGCAGAATTGCTGGAGGACCTAAGTACCATGCTCAATGACCTTTATAAAATCTCCCAACTGAGTGATCTTAAGATAAACATGGACAAAACAAAGGTTATGTGTAACGTCCACGTCACATCTATACCAATTGTTGTTGGTAGCACTAAGCTCCAAGTTGTTGACGAGTATGTTTACCTGGTACAAATAGTCCGACTAGGTAAGTCCAACTGTAACCGAGAGGTCAATCGACGGATTCAACTCGTCTGGGCAGCATTCGAGAAATTACGACAAATCTTCTCGTCAGGCATACATCAAAAACTCAATTCGAAATTGTAAAATCAGTGTGTGATGCAGGTGGCTCGGGACCGTGCTTTATGGCATTCCTTGGGCCAATTTTAGCAGTAATTGTTTTGATTGAATAACTGAGTATTCGTTGCCGCTTGTCGGTTCATTCGCGTCAATTCGTCACCGCAGTGCCGGCCATCCGGGGGCCATATAGTTGTCGCTAGAACTTTGGCAGTATTCGACTTCATCTCGCCTCCTCTCTTACGCAACCTTGCGGTTTCGCTTGGCATGTAACATTGCGGATGGAGTTTGGAGTTAATTTAATTGAAAAAATCGTGGCACTTGCCGCCAAGCCTTTTCGTAATATGTATAATAGTTAATCACTACAAAGAAAATTCTCTATCTACTGTTATTTTTATTATGTATGACTTTATGATCGCTTGGTATTCGCACGACGACACTTAAATAGCGGCGCAGCGACATCTATTAAGGAGCGGCAAAACTACGTGCTACGCACGGAGAGGCAGTTTTGTCTTGGAAAGTGATCCAATGCTACTAACACGGGACTAAGGCGATATAAGCTAAGTAATAGTGCAGTATGTGAAATAATAGTGTTGTGAATTAGTATTGAAGTAAGTGGTGTTATAATTTTTGTAATTAAAATAAAAGGATTTGATGCCTAAGAGTAGACTACCTACTCGTATTCATTTTCTTTTAAACTGTACTGTTCATTTGTTGGGCGCTGGAAGAATAACAGCGTTGTAGGCAAATGTAACATTTATGCTGAGCTAGAGCCCATTCGCTACTAGACTATGTAATTTTGGTTATTTCTGTGTGTACTACTCACTGTAACTTTATTGGTGGTAATGAATAATATTCTTTTCTGACGTAAGGACTGGTAAATAAATGGTGATTACGGGTGGAAACCAAGTAACCGTCATTGCAGTAGGGGATAAGATACATTACTGTCATCATGCATGAATTTTATTATTATATATTTTATCATTAAGGAATGATGATTATGGAGGCATTTTAGATGATGTGTTTTTATTGGAGAATGACAAATAAATTGTGGCCGTGGTAGGAAAATATTGGGATCATCACTGTGACCGTGGATGGAAGGAAAAGGGGAGAACTCCCACCAGGCAAGGATAGCGGTGGTGTATTTTCGCTTGTGGCGCGGCGACAGCACCACCACAAAGTTATGGTATTAATACGAAATATTAATATTAATAAGCAGACAAAATACATTTTTTTTAATTTGACTTTTTCTTTACACCTTTCCACATTTACATGAAATTTCATGATTTTATCCTGTTACAATTAAAATAAGGTTGATTAAGATAGGTCTAAGTTTAAAAATATCCTTTATAGGCTACATACCTGACATTTGAGTAGGTGATTTTAGGCTACTTTACAGAAAAAAAATCAGGCAAATTCAGGCTACTTGGCGTCATGTTTTTGGCGACTCTTACTGGTGAAGACTGCAACACTGATGACGATAGTTCAGAAGGGCTAGAACTCAGCGCCGTAAGTATATATAATAAAAAATTACAAGTGACAAGTGTTGCCAACTTGACGGGTTTCCCGTTAGATTAGACGGGACAGCGAGGTTGGCAACTGGAAAAAATGGTGTTTAACGGTTAACGGATTATTTAACGGGACAACAATAATTTATGTTTTTATAGATTTGTTTTCGAAATAAAAATAGTTTGGAAATAGCAAAAAATAAATTATAATTTTATTCATTTTTCTAGTTTAAAAATACGAAAAAAATGTGCAACACATTCTTATCTTTAAAAGTCGAGAAAGTAAATTTTCATTTGACGTAATTCTTACACTTGACTTAAATACAGCTCGGAACATGAAGGTTAGAGAACAGGAGAACGATCATTACGTACTGAAGCATAGCCCGCCGGTCCTTGAAAATTGTAGAATTTATAGCGGCCCTGACGTCGGTGAGTAGTGACTGTGAATTTAGCTGTTTATGAGTACAAGTAGATGAAGTTAGTTGAATAATGTACAAATTTTCTCCGCGGCATTGGTGAGAAAATTTTCATGCTCCATAATTTTGTAATTTTTGACAAAAAGAAACATTAAAAAATGAGGAAATATTTTTTGTGCGTGGATGTGCATGTGGTTTAGCATCCGATCGGTAAAATAGACTGAAAATGACTTTTATTGACCCAACTTAGCGATCGCAGCGCCTCACTTATGGTGTCCATATTTTTGGGACACTATTTTCTACGGCGATCGTTCTCCTGTTCTCTAGCCTTCATGGCTCGGAAACTGTTTTGTCGTTAGTCGGCAAAAATGATGCGCTACTGTTGAATATATTGAAAACTATCAACTACTCTATTTATTTCATTCTCTCTCTGTACTGTTTGAGTCGCATATCCTGTGAACCTGTGATATCTTTGAAAGTCAATAAGTTCGATAAAATGACTTTATTACCTATATGCACGTAGTAGATGGCGCTATTACAAATCTCAAATAGAAAATGTTCGGTTCCCAATGGATTTCACAGACTCAACAGAGTACTGTAGCCCGAAGTGATTCATTTGAATGATCGATCCGAATGTACCAGTACGCGTGACGAATACTCTATTCCGATTACGAAGTCCCTTTTGACACTTCTTAGAACGTAACTCTTCACGTTTCGCATAATTTGAAATTGAAATAATAATCATTTTTGTTCATGGTTGTAAATCATCATCATTATACAATTAATTCACACACACACACACACACACACACACACACACGCGCGCACGCGCACGCGCACCCACACACACACACACACACACACACACACACACACACCCACACACACACCCCCCCCACACACACCCCACACACACCCCCACCCACACCCACACCCCCACCCACACCCACACCCCCACCCACACCCACACCCCCCACCCCACCCACCACCCCCACCCACACCCACCCCCCCACCCCACCACCCACACACACACACACACACACACCCGCACGCCCGCCCCCGCACCCCCGCACCCGCACGCCCGCACCCGCACGCCCGCACCCGCACGCACGCCCGCCACCCGCCCGCACGCCCGCACGCCCGCACGCCCGCACGCCCGCACGCCCGCACACCCGCACGCCCGCACGCCCAGCACGCCCGCACGCCCGCACGCCCGCACGCACGCACGCACGCACGCACGCACGCCCGCACGCCCGCACGCACGCACGCACGCACGCCGCACGCACGCACGCACGCACGCGCCCGCACGCCCGCACGCACGCACGCACGCACGCACGCACGCACGCACGCACGCACGCACGCACGCACGCGCACGCACGCACGCACGCACGCACGCACGCACCGCACGCACGCACGCACGCACGCACGCACGCACGCACGCACGCACGCACGCACGCACGCACGCACGCACGCACGCACGCCACGCACGCACGCACCGCACGCACGCACGCACGCACGCACGCACGCACGCACGCACGCACGCACACGCACGCACGCACGCACGCACGCACGCACGCACGCACGCACGCACGCACGCACGCACGCACGCACGCACGCACGCACGCACGCACGCACGCACGCACGCACGCACGCACACACGCACGCACGCACGCACACACACACACACACACACACACACACACACACGCGCGATAATAATATTTTACTGCCGTTTTGCGTTTACGTTCTATAGTTTTATTTTTACTTTTTTACATAGTGAGGTGACTAAAAGAATCGTATAAAATCGATTATAGACAGATTCTTTTCGCGAGTGAAAATTTGTCAACACTGCGTCCACCTCGTGATCACTCTCACACACACACAGTCTCTTCAGTACGAGTGCAGAAGAGGTGGCACGTTCCAGCCTGCAGATACTAAAATTTCAGAATAAAAAAAATAATTTTATAGATCTCAATTAGCCCTTTCGACCTACATTAATTAATTTATAAGCCCGTTTTTCGTTTTCCCAGTAAAAATAGAAATATAATTTTCAATTTTCCTCTACTTAAAATAGCCATATCTCTTTCAAAAATGATTATTTTTTACTCTACCAAGCGTGAAAAAATTGCCCTTGCGCTAATTTAATTTTATTGAATATTTTTAAGAATTAGCACGCGGGCAAATTTAATTAGAAGTTAATTTTATTGAATATTTTTAAGAATTAGCACGCGGGCAAATTTAATTAGCGCAAGGGCAATTTTTTCACGCTTGGTAAGGTAAAAACTAATCACTTTTCACAGAGATATGGCTATTTTAAATAGAGGAAATATGAAAATTATATTTCTATTTTTCCTGGGAAAACGAAAAACGCGCTTATAAATTAATTAACGTAGGTCGAAAGGGCTTATTGAGATCTATAAAATGAGATTTTTTTTTATTTTGAAATTTTAATATCTGCAGGCTGGAACGTGCCCGGTGTGCAGAAGCCTTATAATAATAATAATATTCCAATATCACAAGTAGAAGCTTGTGTTATGTATACTATAACTACTTATATTTTCTAATATAAATATTATAGATAATTATGATGTGCTATGAGCTGTATACTATACGCGTGTTGAGTTTAGTTGATTTTGTGTTGTGTTTTTATTTCGTTCTTTTTATTGTAGTTATAACTTTTTGATAATTCTTTCGTTGTTATTAAGTTTTGACCGTTATTTGATTTGGTTTTTTTTTTGTATTTATAAACACTATGGCCGAAACTGAGACCACTAAATGAACAGTGATGCGCAGTCAAGCGCGAGAGTTTGTAGTACGCCTACAAGATTACTTTGAAAGAGAGTATCAGAATGGTGGTCCATTGTTGCCACTTTCACAATTGAGTAACCGAGTAAGTGCAGCTCTTGGAATTAGTCGAAAAACTGTTTCCCGAATAAGTAAGGAAAAACATGGTAAAGATTTAATGGAAGATAACAAATTAAAATCGCCACTTAAGAAAAAAATATTAGAAGATCGATAGTTACACATATCGACAATTTTGATAACGATGCCATTAAAAACGAAAAAGGCTACTATAACATAACATGACATAACATAAATACTCACGCCTGTCACCCAGAGAGGTAGGTAGAGACTACAGACTTCCATTTGGCACGATCCTGACACACCTTTCTCGCCACATTCACATCAATACACCTATGCATACATGCTCGTCAGTTAAGGGTACTCCTAATTTGGCCCCTTTTTAATAAATCGCCAATTTCGTCGATAAATTTTCGCCTAGGACGTCCGTTTCCAACTTTGTCATTCACTTCTACTATAGTAGGAACGAATTGACGACTCTCGATAAATTGTCAAATACTTTACGAGAATCTGGACTTCACGGCAGTAGTACTTCTTTCTGGAGGGTTTTAAAAAAATGTTGGCTTTTCTTATAAAAAATGTGATAAAAGATGGATTTTGATGGAACGTAGAGATATAGCTTTAGCCAGATTTAATTTTCTAAGATCAGCAAAGTCCACTGCCGTTTGGAATAATGTTATATTTCTAGATGAGACGTGGCTAAACGCTAATCATACAGTTGGCAAGATATAGACAGACGACACTCCTCACTCCTCCACAAAAGTAGCTAGTAGCAAAGGCGAACGCTTAATTATTTGTCATGCGGGTTCCATGAAGGCATTTGTTCCGAACTGCCTCTTGGCGTTTAAATCTAAGAAAACTGTGGAATACCATGAAGAGATGAATTTTGTTAAATTTAAGGAATGGTTTTGTACCTTATTGACCAACTTGAATGAGCCATCGACGATCATTATGGATAATGCACCGTATCGTTCAGTACAAATAAGTAAGCCTCCAACTTCTAGCAGCAAAAAAGCCGATATTGCGAAATGGCTGACTGACAATAATATTGTTGCTGACATGTCCATGTCAAAAGTTGAGCTACTGCATTTGGTTGCTATAAATAAGCCAGCTAGACCAAAATACGTATTGGACGAAAATACCAGCCCACCCTTTACTGCAAGCAAAATGCTGTCATTGTTGCAAGAAGCTTGTGAGAGTGTTAATGCCGCGAATTGGGAAAGTGTGGTTTTAAGAACAAACAATTTGATTTTCGTTGATTGGGACAGAGGACACATCGATGCCGTCATAGATAACCAAATTATAATATATACAGGGGATTCTACAGACGATGATGAGGGTGATGACGACGATGCCGATCATGAAATATCGATTTCGGCTAGTGATGATGAATATGTTCCATCTTGATAAAAATATCATGTAATACTATCTAATTAAAATTAAAAAAACAGTTTCATAAATTTTTATTTGATGCTAATCCTTTTTCTGTCAATACGATTTTAATTTGTTCGTATAGTAATCGAAGATCAATATCGTCGAGTATCGACTATAGCGGTACTTTAATAATAGTCCGTTCGCGTTAAGAAAATGGTGAGTCATCAGTGCAACTACAGGGTAAAGGTGTATTCACAGTGGAGTAAAAATTCTTTTTTTTTTCAAACATTTAATTAAGTTTAATGGAAACAAATTTTCTTAAAATTACTTAAATCACTAATCAGTATCGCTAGATTCTCCAGTTACATTATTATGAAAGAATTTTGTTCCGCACGTTCCATGATGTCATCCCAATTCCACATGGTATTTTCTTCGCGTATCACGTGGTCGCAGCACTTCTTCCAACTCACACACTACACAGTCACTCATTTTGAACATGGAGTTATTGGCACCCACATAATTTTTATTTGGGCCCAAACTAATTCAATTGGATTAAGTTTGCAATGGTAAGGCGGTAGGCGAAGAATTGTAATGCCAATACTTTTGGCAGTCTCATCTATTAAATATTTATTATATTATGGGGCGATTACGGCAACTTTCATTAATAATACCTTTTTTTAAATAAGTCATGTCCATGGATTTGCCTTAACTTTGCAGCCAATCTATTGTTACGAGCTTGAGGTTCGTGACAATAAAAATTGCCGATAGAATTACCTAAATTAACACTTTAATTTTCTTTACACCAATTAAAACTTAAAACACTAATAATTAATCACACTGATTCACTTTATTTCGCTCCGAAGCTTCGCTTGTCTCGCCAAATTCAATACTTCCCCGATCGCATCTTGCAGCGCCTATAAATACACATTAGCACCGAAACATCCAGAATATTCAAGTAAATACGCGTACCAATCGACAAGGCGCTGAAAGTGGCGCTGATGGCGCTGTCGGTTGAGTTTGCCCCTCGCTCTCGTCCCCGACACTAGATGGCACTAGTGCCGGGTACATGACGTCAACTTAGGCGCGCAACACTGCCCCCTCCTAAGACATGCTCGTCCCGAACATTATCGGCCCCATAATAATGCGCCAAGCGATCCACATGGACGATCTTAGGAGTCATCTTGCGCCTTTCAGTATCCGGTAGGTTACATCGTTGATCCTGGTTACAATCCGGTACGGGCCGTCCCATTTAGCTTGAAGCTTAGGAGATTTCCCTTTGCTGCGGACTGGATTGTGCAACCACACTAGTGAACCTTCGTCGAACCCTTTGTTGTTCATTTTGCGGTCATACCGGGTTTTCATCTTCTCAGACATTTGCTGGCCCGATTGTCTGACGTGCTCATAAATGTCATTCATTTTGTTCCGCAAGTCATTTGCATAATCGGTTATGCTGCGTGGGGCATTAGGTGGTATCAAGGTGATCAGGTCTGCAGGCAGTCCTAATTCTCTTCCAAAGTTTGCGAAAGCTGGTGTAACTGCTGTACTTTCGTGAACAGCGCTTCGATATGACAACAAAAACGGTTGTATGTGCTTGTCCCAATCTCGTTGCCGATTGTCTACAATTTTGCTAGGTACCTCTCCAATGTGTGATTAAATCGTTCTACCATTCTATCAGATTCCGGGTGATAAGAAGTCGTTATTGTTTTATGAGTACCCATAACTCGGCAAGTTTCCTGGAATATTTGAGACTCAAAATTCCTTCCTTGATCGCTGTGAATCTCTAAAGGTACTCCAAAACGATAGAAGACTTCATGAACTAGTTTATCTGCAACTGTTGAAGCTTCTTGATTTGGAATGGCGAAGACTTTTGGCCACTTAGTGAAGTAATCCATCATCAGTATGGTACAGCTGTAGAACATCCGGTATTTTAGCTTTAGGGACAACCATTTGTAAATGACAGCTGTCTGCCCGAACATTTTCCTATTTACGGCACAGAACTCCATCCTGAAGCAGCAAGCTGTCCCACTGGGCCCAATAGCTTTTAGTGGTCGTACTCATCGCTGAGACGTCGCTCCACTTGGGCTTGGGAGGACTGGCTTTCATCCATTCCAGAATCGGCTTGATGTCCGGATCTTCCTGCTGTGCACGTTGTAAGCTGTCCTTCCACTCGTTGCTGAGGTGGTCTGCCCTGAACATCCTCACGGATACCACTTCCTTACTCTCTTGCCTAGTACAATGTCTGCAATCTTCAGGACAAGGTCTTCTTGACAATGCATCTGCGTTGCCATGAGATTTCCCGCTGCGATGTTCGATCTCAAAGTCGTACTCCTGTAGTAGTTCAATCCACCTCGCAACTTGTCCTTCTGGATTTTTGAACTGCAATAGCCATTTTAGTGCAGCATGGTCAGTTCGTAAGTGAAATTTTCGTCCCAGAAGATATTTGCTAAAATGCTGCAACGACTTTACCACGGCTAGCAATTCGCATCTTGTGACACAATAGTTCCTTTCCGGTTTTGACAACGACTTGCTGAAGTACGCTATTACGACCTCTTGGTCAGTAATAGCGTATCGTAGTATCGTTGAGACAACACACCGCCAAGTCCTATATCACTTGCGTCTGTGTCAACTATAAATTTTTTGCTTGCATCAGGGTATCCCAAAATAGGTGTTTTGCACAGACGGTCCTTGAGCTCCTGGAATGCGATATTGCAACTTTCATCCCAGCAGAAAGGGGTTCCTCATACGTCATCCAAGTAGACCAGACAGGCATCGCCAATTAGCCCGGCAAGCACAAGTTCCATCAGCCTTTCAAACGTTGCTGGAGCATTGCACAACCCAAACGGCATTACTATAAATTGCCACAGACCCTTTCCCGTCGAGGACGCAGTTTTCTCCTTGTCCTTAGGGTCAATTTCAACTTGCCAGTAGCCACTTTTTTAGATCCAGCGTGTTAAACCACTTTACTCCTGTAAGCATGTCCAGCGTGTCATCAATTCTTGGCAAGGAATAGCTGTCCTTCTTCGTAACGTCGTTCAGACGGCGGTAGTCAATACTAAATCGCATGCTGCCATCCTTCTTCTTTACCAGCACCACTGGTGAACACCATGGACTAGAGGAAGGTTCAATGACACCATCCTTCACCATTCCTTCAATCATGGTTTCCACTTCCTTTTCACGTGCTACCGGCAATCTTCTTGGCCGCTGACGGATAGGCAATTCTTCTTCTGTGTTTATTTGGTGTTGAACTAAGCCAGTCTTTCCTATGTCAGCATCGTTTGATGAGAATACATCGGCATACTTGAGTAACAACTTCTTTGCCTTGACCATTTCGGTCGGGGAGAGAACGCTGCGACAGTCTTCCAAAAGTGTGGTCACTCTCGTTTGTGCATCCTTGCTGGGGGTCTCACTCGATAAATATTGGCATCGACGTAACCAATCCACTTCCTCAAAAGTACCAACCAGCGTGCCTTTTTCTATAATCTGTTCCCGGTCACAAAGGTTCAGCACACGTACTCCTGAGTTGTCAGTGGTTCTGACCAAGGTTCGAGCTACTTTCCATGGAAGGTCATTGTTTACCCTTTCCCCAAGTACACAACGGTGAGCTTGCCCAGCGTTTCGGGGAAGACTAACCGGAACAATCGTTTCCGATCTTGGCGGAAGAAAAATCTTCTTAATGCTGTACACGTTACCTGGTAACGCACCTTCCATAAAAAGTTCCTCCTGTCCACATTTCAAAACACCTTGCTTAACGTCGATCTCACAACAATTATTCCTCATAAAGTCTAGGCCCAGGATGCAGTCGTCCATTATATCAGCTACGATGACATTATGCAGGTAGATCATGTTGCCTAGCTTCAACTCCATCTCTTTCTCTCCACGGACGGGTATACGCTGACCTTTGGCTGTTACCAAATTAATGCATTCTCGGTTGTATGCGGAGTCCCCAAGGAACTGACTTATAAGTTGGGAACTAACAATCGTACGAGAGGCTCCAGTATCTATGGTCAGTTTACACGGCATTCCGTTGACCTCGCCCTTGATGATCAGACTGTTCGAATCATGGGTTTGTGAGATCGAGATCCTTGGGGCTTTTTTAACATCAGCCAGCACCCGCCCCGCAGTTCTGGCTTTTACTCGTTTCCCTGCTGCTGCTGGGTGGTGCTGTTAGCCGCACTACCCTCTCGAGATCGATCAACTTCCCTTTCTACAGTTCGCTTAGGGCAGCTGGATCGAAGATGGCCCCTTTCCCCACAGCCATAGCACCTAAGGCTAATGTTGCTATGGTTTCCACTTACTTTTCACGTGCTACCGGCAATCTTCATTACCGGCAAGTTGCGGTCGCAAACTGTAGCTGCTGCAACCTCCCTGACGCGATGGGAACGATGATCCTGCCGCACGGCTTCCACCTCCAGTGCATGGGCCAAGGCGTCCTTAAGCATCTCATGGTGCCCGAGCCTCACAGCAGCTCTGACTTCCAGGTCGCGGATGCCGTCGATGAATGTCTGCACCAGGTTCCCTTCAATGAGCGCAGGTACAGACCGGTATGCTATTCGCACCAGCTTCTCTACCCCTAGAGCCTACTGCTGCAGGTTTTCGTTGATGCGCTGCACGCGAACTTATAGCTGCGCACGAAAGACGTGTTCCAGTTGGGCGTCACCATATCTCGCCTCCAATGCCTCAAGGAGTTGCTCATAAGTCACTTCCTCACCGAGAACTTCCAGAACTGTTAAGGCCTGGTCGCGTAGGCCTAGTGGGAGAGCAGTCATGGCTTGACTTTTATTCCAGCCGTTCGCCTTCATAACAGCCTCGAACTGGATTTTGTACCTTGACCCCACGTAGCGAAGGTTTAGTAGCTACTACGGGAGCTGTAGTTCCATCCCCCAGTTTGAGGTTGTCCAGCGTTTTCTTCACGTCAGCCATCACGTTGTCAACCCGATTGTTCACTTGGTCGATTTGGGTTTTAGCTTCCTTGATTTGGGTTTCAGCTTCCGACAAGCGGTTGTCATGTTGAGCAACCCTATCCTTCACCTCCCTTATCTCTTTCCCAAAGGTAGCGTGAAGGTCCTTCATGAGGAGCATCTGCTCTTCCGACCGACGAGCCTGTTCCGCCTGCTGATCTTCCAACCAGCGAGCCTGTTCCTCATGTCGGCGGGCATGTTCCTCCTGTCCGCGCTGCAGCTGCTCTTCCAACCGACGGACCTGCTCCTGCAGCATCACCATCAGAGCGCCTAAGTCAGGTGCTGCAGATGCAGGAGCTACTGACGGACCGGCCTCTGTTGCCGGCGGCTGGCTCTCCAACGTCTGAGGCGTTGCACCACCAAATCGTCTCTGTTCCGTCTCATGCTGGCGTTGACTGCGGGTACGGACATCCTCCGTTTCCACCTTAGGTCAAATCGGCATGATTTTATCCCACTTCAGACACCAATTGTTACGAGCTTGAGGTTCGTAACAATAAAATTGCCGATAAAATTTCCTAAATTAACACTTTAATTTTCTTTACATCAATTAAAACCTAAAATACTAATAATTAATCACACTGATTCACTTTATTTCGCTCTGAAGCTTCGCTTGTCTCGCCAAATTCAATACTTCCCCGATGGTGGCAGGCTGCGGGTTTAAATACACTTTTTTCATTGAAACGTCCAGAACATTCAAGTTAATACGCGCGCCAACCGACCAGGTGCCGAAAGTTCGAGTGTAGTGCTTCTAGAAAGTTTAGTTCTTCAATTCGATACTAGATGGCACTGTCGGTTGAAAGATTAGTTATGTCATTTTCTGGAAAGCTCTCTCCATGCTCTGTTACCCGACACTAGATGGCGCTAGTGCCAGATGTCAACTTAGCCGCGCAACACTGTCCAAAGACATGCTCGTCCCGAGCATTATCGGCCCCATAATAACGCGCCAGGTGATCCACATGGATGATCTTAGGAGTCCCTCTTGCGCCTTTCTGTAACGGCTCCGCAATGTCAAAGGCTGTCCTATCCCATGGTGCACCAATCGACAAGGCGCCGAAAGGTCTAGTGTCGGCTTCACTGTCAGTTGAAAGATTAGTGATGTCATTTTCTGGAAAGCTCCCTTCGCTCTCGTCCCTGACGCTAGATGGCGCTAGTGCCGGGTACATGACGTCAACTTAGACGCGCAACACTATTATTTGCTGCTTGTTCCAGCTGGTTGTTGGTATTTTTCTCATTTAGATCACACAGTTTGTAGTACAGTTTAAAGTACTTATAAACATTGTAAAGTACGCGTGTCTCTCCGCTATTGATTATTGATCCACTTTTATTCTTTCTAATAGGTGAGGTATTCATTTTCAAAATTTAATGTTGAACGAGTAACACGCAAAATACACAACCGTTTTGTTCGAAGGCCTGACTTCAACTGGTCACTGTGAACTCCACTTCCTAATTTCTTGCGTTTTAATTGGCCGGGGGGCGTGGCCAGGCCAGCGGACAACAATGACTCATTATTTTCTCAACGCGAACGGACTATAGTACTTGATTATTGACATCTGTCAAATGGGACTTCGTAATTGGAATAGAGTATAGAGTAATTCGGTCACTAGAAATGAATGATTGACACTTGTCTACGGTACTTGATGGGATTTGACGAGATTATAGTGTTCTCTACAATAATGGTGGTTAATATAGCGCAAAGCGCCATATTATAGCGCGCTATCTCTTCATAACGCATAGCGCGTGGTATGTAAGTAGTCACCATGGCGCTATGACGCTATGACGCTTTGGCGCTATTCATATCAAGCGGCAATTAGTTCTAGCAGCAGCGCTGTTGGGAGTAGACGTGTGACGCAAATTTAATCTAGCAGTACGCTATTCATCACACGCGAACTAATTTAATGTTAGACGTTATTTAGTTAGTGTGTACTGTATATTTATAAGTGATCGAAGGACACAGTTGACTGCTACAACAGAAGCCTAATTAATGTTTTTAAATGTAAATAAAATATAGATACAAAAGTGTATATAATAGTGTTTGTAAACAGTTGATTTTTGTATACACAATTAATAAACTTTTAAATACACCTTTGATTTATAATTTATAATAAGGTTAAAATAACGTTTACATCAATTATAATAAAAAATGATTAATTTTATTTTGTTTTAAAAAGTACACTCCTTAAATTTTCCTTTTATTTTTAGGATTATTAAAAGTCTGAAAAGTATGAAAGAGCGTTCTTTAAGTTTTCTTTACCACTTTATTTTATTTTAATCTAAAATGCGACTTATTACGAAACAATGTTCTTATATAGCACGCGGTCTATCCAATGAATGACATGTAATGTGGCGTGCTCCGAGATATAGCGTGCTGCTAATCTTAACGCGCTCGCCAGCCTCCTACACACCTTTTTTTGTAAATAGCGCGCTATAACATAGCGTATTTAATAGCGCGCTAGAAATTTTTAGTTTATAGTATGTAGCGTGCTATTGATTTATAGTCGTTTTGAACAACTTTTCTCTACAACGGGAGCTATATTTTAATGTTGGCAACACTGCAAGTGACAGCTGACAAAATGGGTGCGTTTGGCAGAAAAAAGCGCTAGCAAGCGCTTATAAGCGCTGAAATAGTTTTCGGCCAGGACACGATTGCTATTTCAGTAGCGCTGACACAATCCGCCATTTTGCTTATTTAATTTGTTTGTTTTGAAGTATAGTTTATAAGTTGTTTTGTGAAATATTAGTTTTAAGTAATATAATGACATGAATAAACATATACATGTTATTAAAAATTCATGATTGATAAGTATTTAATATGAATACCTTACAAAGATATATTTAAATTAGGTTAGGTTCCCCGTTTAAAACTAACATCGTGTCCTGGAGGAAAATAGCTACTTACGATTTGACAGCGCTTACCGCTTACGATCGCCATTTTGCTTACAAGCGCTTGCCAGCGCTTTTTTCTGCCAAACGCACCCAAAGTCTTTTGTTGTCTTTTGTGCTGTGAATTATTTTTAAAATCTTTCATTTCTATTAATAAACCTATATAAGATTTTGATACGATATGACGATATCGTAACAATTTAAAAGGGGCACTCACAGCAAAGAGGTGTTGTGTTTATATTACTAAAACGTAGTATGTGTTAGAGCTGAAATTTTAAAATGTTTATATTTACACGTACTGTTATGCCGCTTAATCGTGTATTTGTGCTTTAAAATTTGTTATATATGAACATAAAAATAAAAAGACACTATAGTTTTATTCATAGAACATTAACCTTTCAATATAGGGCAACTATGAGTGTCAACAATGTGAATCAACATTCGGATGTTGATAAGATCATAATCTTTTTTTTTCCTGATTAAACCTACGGATATGTTAATTTTATGTGAAAGAAGATTGTGTGTGTTGTGTTTAGAACAATTGTGAAAACTTATCACATTTTATTGGTGAAGTGTTAGTGTAAGATACAGTTATAATGCCTGGAAAAATTAAAGTTAAAGTTTTAGCTGGACGCAACTTGCCGGTAATGGACCGAGCAGGCGATACGACTGATGCTTTCGTGGAGATCAAATTTGGGGGTATTACCCACAAGACTGATGTCTGTCGGAAGTCTTTGAACCCCCATTGGAGTAGTACTGAGTGGTATAGGTTTGAGGTAATATTAATATTTATGTGAATAAGTATTATGTTTATAATTTTAAAAATCTTGATGTATCATCCTTTAAATATTATGTTTTGTTAATTTAATCGGAAGAGGACCATCAGGTTCCTGTTTATACTACTATGATAATGATCTCTCCTGATTTTGTTCATTATAATCTTAAATGAGCATATGCAGCTTAATAATATGATATAACATGATAATGCACAAATATAAAGCTTTTAATTTTTCTTATTGTATTACATTGATTGATTGATATTGACTATGCACAAATTGTGTAGTTAAACCATCATTGAAATTGTTTGAAGTGGTATCTCCTACATGTCAGTCAAACTGAAGAGTCAGATGATTTTCTCAGGGATCGCATCATTATCTTGAATAAATTTTTTTGCTAAGTACCACATTTCTCACAAAAAAAGCACTGAAACTGACAAGGTGCTAAAGAACTATTGCTGAACATATTATATAAAGAAAACATGGGTTGGCTATATACGTCCAGTACTTGATTTTAATAATGTTTTTAGTTTAGGAGGCTTGTTAGGGTTAAGCTTGAACTTATTACACTGTTTTTAGATATCGTAAATACGTTTTGAATTAATTACAATAAAAAAAATCACTAGAAATTGTTTAATAACAAAATGCAGATATGTCAATTTAGTCCAGTATTATGAAGTAGACGTCCAGTACTTCATTTTTTAATTTTCTTTTCAATTAAGGAGGTTTTGTCGGGGTTAAGCTCGAACCTTTTACACTGTTTGAATGAATTAATAATGAATAAATATGAAATTTGAAATTTCAGTAAAAATTGCTTGTAACGGAAAGCAAATATGTTAATATGGATATTAAGTAGACATTCAGTACTTAATAATTTAATTTTGTTTTCAATTTAGGTTTGTCAAGGTCAAGCTTGAACCTTTTAGACTGTTTGTGTATTTTAATTAATTATGATAAAAAAAAATTTATTTAAAATTGCATATAACGAAACGCAAATATGTACAGTTTTTTTTTAATACAGATACACCCATAAAAAAGTTAATCACTCGAACCCAGACAATCCATTTGTGGCCTAAGACGGGTCTCATAAACAACTAATTGGGCCGCATTGGAGAGTAGTCAAGAGGTGTTTCGGAAAAATTATAACAATTTACATTATATTGTTGCGTTTACCACTGTCGTAGCAGAATTTTATATTTGATAGAGCTACACTGTAGCTCAGTCAGGACTGGGGAAGGACCACTCTCTCACAAACAGTGGGAGAGCTACGTGGCAGCCTTTGCTGTTGCACAGGGCCGGCTCAAACCGGGGTGATACCACAACCTCACAGAAGACCAGCGTGAAGTAGAGGCTTTGCTTCTGCGTTTTGGTCTGGTGAGTGCAGGTGGCTGGAGGCCCAATATCCCTCTCCCCCCCATCAACTTGCTAGCGGAATTATATGCAAGACTCCCAGGAGGGTACCAGCACCCCTGGAGAATCCCTCGCTGAGTATCTACGACCAAGCTACTCCACTTCTAAACGTGGGTGCTCAGGCTGCCCCGCGTATTCTTGGGGGAGCTGAATTCTGCTCGAGACTAAACCTTCTCGGGGCAAACGGAGCAATAAGTCAAAGGCGACCCAGCTACGCTATCCGTGAATTTCTGCAACATTAGGGGACTTCATTCAAAACTTAACGCCATCCACTACCATCTGGAAATGGCGATGCCGGCCTTGCTCTTTCCAACCGAGTCACAAATGTCGTCTCCGGCTGATACTTCGTATCTCTCCTACCCGAGGTACAAATTAGAATACTCCTTTGTGTCTCGGGCTGGAATTTGCGTGTATGTCAGGGAAGACATCTGTTTCGACGCCTCGGCAGCCTTGAAGGTCGGACCTTTCCATCTTATGGCTGCGCATAGACAGCTATGACCATCCCCGCGTCTACGGGTACCTATATAGGTCCCATAGCGGTAATGCCGGAACAGACCGACTCATCAGCCACATCCAGATGGCTACAGACTCCGTGCTACAACAGATCCCATACGCAAAGATCTGGTGATTTATACTTGGTGATTTATATGCCCACCACGCTGAATGGCTTTGTTCTCGTTTAACCATTCATGCAGGTAGATCTGTTTATGACTTTGCTTTGGCATATGGTCTGACACAACTGGTTACCTCTCCTACACGGATCCCAGATGTGAAAGACCATGTACCTTCCCTGTTGGTCCTTCTGCTGACCTCTCATCCAGACGGATATCAGGTCTCCGTCGATGCCCCTCTTAGCTCCTCGGACCATTGTCCGATCCGGAGTACGGTGACACTAACGCCCTTGTCGCGATTTCGTACTGCAGGTTGCCGCCGTGTTTGGCATTATAGGTTACCAGATTGGGACGGGATGCGATCTTTATTTTGCATCCTACCCTTGGAGGCGGGTTTGCTTCTCGCCGGATGATCCCAGCGTTGTTACTGATTCTGTCGCTGATGTGGTACTACAGGGAATGGAACTTTTTATTCCATCATCTGTGGTACCTATCGGAGGCAGAACCCAGCCTTGGTTTGGTCGCTCCTGCAAAATTGCACTACATCATAAGCAGTGGTGCTACCAGGCCTGGGCTCGCGCGACGTCGTCTCGGGATGCAAATACCAGCGCTCTTAAAAAGAAGTACAATTCTGCTTCCAGGTCCTTCAAAAGTGTCATTGTCAAGGCAAAGTCAGAGCACATCGGCAGAATTGGCGAGAAACTAGTTCGTCTTCCTTCGGGAACACGTGCATTCTGGTCTCTCGCCAAGGCTGTCCAAGGGAACTTCTGTCAGCCATCTCTCCCATCTCTGCACAGGGAGGACGACTCACTGGCCCATGCCACAAAGGACAAAGCCTATCTACTGGACTCTCTCTTTGCGTCCGACTCGACTCTTGATGACATGGGGAACACACTGCCGATCATCCCGCGAAATGAGTGCTCCATGCAGGATGTCCTGTTTACTCAACGCTCAGTGCGCAGAGCAGTCCTCTCCTTGGAAGTCAACAAGTCGAGTGGGCCAGATGGCGTCCCTCCTATTGTGCTGAAGACGTGTGCTCTGAAGTTGGCACCGGTTTTAACGCGTCTTTTCCGGTACTCCTACTCCCTTGGTGTAGTCCCGAAATCGTGGAAGACAGCTTTCGTGCAGCCGAACCCTAAAAAGATAACCGCTCTAATCCGTCCAACTATAGGCCTGTCGCCATCACCTCCTTGTTCTCTAAAATAATGGAATCCATTATTAATAGCCAGCTCATGCGGTACCTTAAAGATCACCAGCTGATTAGTGACCGCCAGCACGGTTATCGTCGCGGTCGCTCGGCTGGTGATCTTTTGGGTTACTTAACTCATAAATGGGCGGAGGCAGTAGAGTCAAAAGGGGAAGCGTTGGCCGTTAGTTTGGACATAGTGGTGGCCTTCGATCGTGTTTGGCACAAAGCGCTTCTTACGAAGCTTCATTCCTTTGGGCTTCCCGAGAAATTGTGCAATTGGATCACCAGTTTTCTTGCTGATTGAAGCATCAAGGTCGTAGTAGACGGTGCACGCTCTGATTACAAGCCCATTAACGCTGGCGGTCCACAAGGCTGCGTGATATAACCAACGCTGTTTCTTCTGCATATGAATGACATGTTGCAAACCGGTAACATTCATTGCTATGCAGACGACAGTACTGGTGATGCTTTATAAGAGTACACCGGCCGTGCCAATATTTCTCGGGAAAACGTCGCTGATTACCGGGACAAGCTTGTGTCTGAAGTCGAAACTTTGTTGAACGAAGTCTCGGACTGGGGGTGACTAAATCTTGTCCAGTTTAATCCCCAGAAGACACAAGTTTGCGCGTTTTCCCCCAAAAAAAACCCCTTCGTCGTATCTCCTCAGTTTCAAGGCGCTCCCTTTGTTGCCTAAGCCAGTATCAGAATCCTTGGCGTCGACATATCGAGTGACGTGCAGTTTCGTGGTCACTTGACAGAGAAGGCCAAATTGGCCTCTAAAAAGCTTGGCATGCGCAGCAGAGCGGGACAGTATTTCACGCTGACTCACCGCCTGCAACTTTACAGGGCGTAGGTTCTGCCGCACATGGAATACTGTTCCCATCTTTGGGCTCTTTCCGATCAGCTTGACTCACTGGGACTGCGAAGAAACTTAGGGACCTTTAAGGAAAGAGCCTGCTCCTTTTTTTGAATGATTTTATCACATTTAATATATAACAATTAATTTAAGTTAAAGGTTAAAATTATCTACAACCGTATTATTTAACAAATAATGTGAAATTATATACCTTTGTGAAGAGAAAAAAATAAAATGATTTATCAGTTGGATAGTTTGCGTGTTAGTCACACGTATTCTATAAAAAAAAAAGAGTTTAAGGCAACCTGACTTAATAGATATAATTGGTCAAATCTGTTCTACAACTGAATCAGCACGCCCCGACTCCACTTAGTCTTGTCTGTCCCTAGAGTGTTTTTGTAAAACCTCACGGAGCCAAACGCGAGGAGGGAGCCGCAGCGCCAACGCTGTTGCAGAAGTAACATTGTGTCAATATTTCTGTGTAAAAAGTGAGGTTATGATTTTACAAAAAAAATCATTACTCATAAACTAGATTTCCGCAAGGCGAAAGGGTAGGGAGAGCTTCTCATGTACCAAAATGCTCCACCCCACCCCCTTCGCCACCGTATGCAAGTACCGGATGTCTATAGTTTTACCAAAAACATGTGTGCAGTTCACACACAGTAGAAGTGAAGAAACCTTCAAATAGGAAACTGATATAATGGGAAGCACTGTATATTGTATTCTGCCTCATTCTCTTGCAGGCTAAATCCTTGATGAAGGGTGGATGAGCCAGTCCCACACCAGGAACCAGTTGTAAACCATTTCACTCTTCAAATCTAAATGTTAACCTTCTTTTAAATTTCCCAGCATTTGTTTTACATTTGGTAGCCTTGTCTTCTACTTATTATGTAATCATAACCAAAGCGATATACACACCATCTACATCAGTAAAAAACACATAAACCGAAATGATCATTGTTAATTTTGTTATGGATAGCCATTTTTCTAAGCGTGCATATGAGGATGATTTATTTTAATCTATTAAATCTTTGTTTATATCAATTATTGTAACCCTTTTTTGCAAGTTAACTGCATAATAATACAGTTAATATAACAATAATAACTTTTTTTTTCCTAGTTTGGCAACTTCCTATGGATTCTGCCAGCATCAAGTTTCATGAAAGTCACACAGAGTATTCGACGTTTTCGTTTCCGTAGAAATGCTTACTTGGCTTTATGATACGAAGTTACATAGGTAGTTTATTTTCGAATGAATTAACATATAATGGTTTTACAAAATTATTGCTAATATAATAAATAATAAAATGGATACAGGTAAGTGGTAAAAGTACTATAATTTAATGTTTTTAATTGATATGAAGTCTTATAAAGTTTGTACAAAAGGAGTGTAAACTAAATTTAACAAATACTTATGATTTATAGGGCGAGGGATGTTATTAGAAAGGAAATTGTATAGTGAAACGGAGAGGTTAGGGCAGTTACAAATGTATGATCGATCATACCTTCGTCTAATCCACACTCACAAATTAAGCTATCTTTAATCTTAAGTTTTGTCAAAAATACAGGTGAACAAGTGTGTCTCAATCTAATTCTACATATGTAGATGTACTTACTACATTTAGATGTACTTACTACGTTTGGAGCCATTTCTAAATTAAAATAATAAACCCTCCAAACCCTGGTTTTCTCGCAACCACTTCGCTAGTCGCTAACGCACTCCTAAACAACTTCATGGCATAGCCAGGCTTGTGGCTCAATAGTAATTGCTATATAAACATTTCGTAGTTATATTTCATTATAGAATATTTTGCCATAGGTTAGGAAGAGAGCGATCGTCTTCTCGAAAGCCCCGTAAAAAGCCCATGCGAGCGAGGGAGACAACTAATCGCTCTATTAAAACTCACTTTTTATGACAGCAGCAGTATCGCCACAGAGTACCTTTGTACGTATCGCTAAGGCAATACGAGGTCATCGGTCGACATGTGTCGAACAGTGGATGCGCGGGAAAATTGAAATAATTTGAAACAGTTTATGAGTCATTTTATTAGTTGATATTATTGATTGATTCAGTTTTAATAAGGCAAGCCCGGCTTTTCGGCTTTTATGGAAGCTTCGCCACTAGACTATTATCTAGGGCTTAGTTATTATCCAAAAGTTTAAAGTTTTAATTAATTCAAAATTGTTTAATAATGGTTATTATTATCTTATATTAAGAATATTTTGTTTTATTAGAAAATGCTAATTTAAATCAATGATTGTCATTGGTAAACTATTGGAACACATTCTCTAATTTTTTCAGTAGTATTCCATTTGGTCAACAACTGGTGATGAAGCTTTTTAATATACTTTTTATTTTTTCTTGCTTGCTTTGAACTTGCTTGACGTGCTGAAGCTCGGCGGCCAGGTGTTTGCTGTCAGAGATCCCTCGTGCTCTCTTTGTTACAGAGACCATAAACCATAAACAATAATTAAAAAAGCTGAAGGTGCTCCGGGTTTAACAATGTCATCGGGACGTCAGTCATCTCAGTCCCCCGTGACCATGGGTGCTGGAAAGCGCCCGAAACGTTGGGAATTAAAAATAAAAGTAATTAAAAGCAAAAATAAACGCGATAAAATCCGTAAAAGTAGTTTTAATCATACCTTCAGCATTTTAATTATTGTCTTTGGTCCGATCTACGCAGAATGAACTAACTGTGTTTTGAAGTCTTGCAGTGGTATGCTTGGGTTTAGTTTTAATTTTATTAATTATAGGATCCCAAGCAGGTGGTAGTACCCAGCCTCCTTTTCTATTGAAATTAGGATGTTTTTTAATTTCAATAGCCTCACGTATCATCCTTGGTAGGAATCGATGTTCTTTCGCGAGGATTTGTGGTCTATCAAATCTGATGTAATGGTTGGGGCCATCTAGGATATGATCGCAAACTGCAGACTTCCTGGAACGTTGATGCTTCACGTCAGCTATGTGTTCTTTTACACGGGTTCTAATTGATCTCTTTGTTTGCCCTATATATGAGAGACCACAATCACAATCAAGCTTGTACACTCCTGCATCTTGTAGAGGAATATGACACTTGACGGATGTTTAGAACTGACAAATCTTCTTCGACGGCTTGTAGAATGTTCTAATAAAAGCTCGCTTCAAGATGTAGCCAATCTTGTCTGTGACACCTCTGACGTATGGTAGTACAGCAGGCACACGCTCGACTGTGGCCGGCTTCACTCGGTCACTGTGACGGAGGCGCGGGACTCGAAGCTTCTCTATACTACGAGTTTGTTCCAGTAATTATTGACCACCTACACTTCTTCTACAGACACAATGCCACCGAAAATAACCTTTTTTCAAATATAAGGAGAAAGATATCATAAAAGCTATAAACAACATCGATAATTAAAGGCGCGTAAATTAGAGAAATGTGCCGAAAGTATAATATTCCCTACAAAACCGTCATAAATAAATTTAAACTGTAAAACAACATTAGCCATGTAACATTTAAAGATTACTTGAAACTTTTATTTTATTTTATTTTTTATAGGATGGGGTGACAAACAAGCACACAGTCCACCTAATGGTAAGTGGTTGCTGTGGCCCACAGACATCTACATCTATTCTCGATTACAAATAAAAATGCAGATGCGTTGTCACCCGTGAGAACTAAGATCGAATGCCTCGTTTCCAGTAAAAAGGGTCTCCGGTTCTCTACACTCACCATACAAAAAATTGTGTGTGTGAAAAGTGGTCCTTCCCCGGTTCAGCCGATCCATTCATGCTATAACTATAGTATAGATAACCCAGGACCTCATGATCAGCAGTCGCACTTCTACAACCACTAGACAAACGAGGCAGTCCCTTCGGTTCTGCCTCGGATCGGGCCAAAAAATTAATTATTGAGTTTTTCCGTCAAGATATTCTCAGTAGTTGCCCGGATTCAGGAAGTTGGCGGTGTCTCATCCCCGTGCCTCGGAAAGCACATAAAGCCGTTGGTCCTGCGCCTGATCTCTCTCCGGTCGTGTCGGTTTACCGTCCCATCGGATTATGAGAGTGAGGGAATTGAGTGTGCACCTGTGCTTGCGCATGCACTTGGGCACTATAATCCTGCCCTGCGCCGATGGTTAGCCTCCGTTGAGGCAGGCCGCCGTGGCCAAAATTCGGTCTGGAGGACATTATTATTATTATTATCACTGCTAGTATTTAAAACTATGTTAAAGTACTTGAATGATAGAACTATAATATTCTTCTATAGATGTTAGAACTATAATATTCTTTCACCGCCACTACATGGCAAAATTATTTACAACGTTGATAACCAGACGTGCCGGTCTGATAACGGTGTAGTGGCGACGTAAGAAAATCCACTCCCCATATCTTCCGCGGGTTTAGTAAGAGGCGACAGAGGGAACGAATCCGGAGATGGACAACAGCATCTTCCCGATAACTCAATAATAATAAAGAAAACTGCAACTGCAACTCGTCTGTCGCGTGTCAACTTTAATAAATATCTCCTCTATGAGGCAATCTTTTAGGAAGGCCTACGCAAATAATAACTTTTATATAAGGAAATGAGCGACATACCCACCTCGAGGTCGCTCATATCGTCTTCTGCGTAGGCTTTCTGCCTAGCAGGTCTCGGGCCTCGGGGCATTCCCCTTTCCCCGGGCTTTCCTCACAGTCCAATACAGTGGGCCGGTCTTGAAAGCCGTTACAGAAACGGCGTTGTTGGCCATCTTGGCGTTTTTGGCGTATTTTGCGCCCCTGGGAAGGATCTACCTAAGGGTCGGTGACCTCAAACCTTACGGAGACGGATCTGGACGTAGGGCTGAGTATGTCTTAACGACAAGTGTGCGCACTTCAACTGTGGTACACCGGGCGTTAGAAGCTCGCTTCCTATTGTGTAGCTGAAGTGCAGCGATGAGGTTGTGTTGCGTATTACTTCACGCTTGGAACAGATTAGTCCGAGGGGGATCGGGGCGACCTCGGAGGTTAACGTAGCAGAGAGCTGTAGGGAGCCGGATACCCTTTTCACTGGAATTGAGGCATTAAATCTTAATCCTCGGGGGTGACAACGCATTTGCATTTTGAATGTTCATTGGAGGTAAATGTGGATGTCTATGGGCCACAGCATCCACTCCCCATCAGATGGACTGTGTACTCGTTTGTCACCCAAAACTATATAAACATATCCACTACCTTATACTTCCAGTGAGTTGTGATAAGGTAACCGTAACAGAGGAAAACAAAGTAAGAGATGGGCAGCTTCTTCCTTTTTTTATATGGGGAAATGCCTACGCATTTACGCCTCGCGGGGGCAAGGACGGTTTATGTCGGACTCGCACCGACTAAAACCCCATGGTGCTTCGGACGGTGCGGGCCCGTCAGAGTCGCGGAGAATCGCCATACCTACACTCCTCATCCTCCGCGACTCCAAAGAGATGGGCAGCAGCGTCTTTCTAGTAATATCTAAAAAGTAAAAACTGTGGTTGCCAACCAGCTAGCTAGCTAAGTGTGTGCAACTATGGCAAATATCCCCCCTATGTGGCAGCCTGTAGGGAGGTCTACGTTCAGAAGTGGACTTTCGATAAGCTGTAATGGAAACAGTAAATCCAATGTTTTAGAGCTTTGTTAATTTAAATAAAAACAAATACAGCAATAAAACCCTAAAATAACTCAAAATACGATCAGAAATGTTTTCAAGGCCAATTTTTTCGTTTATAAACTCCATCTCTTGGCTGTGACGCGAGCCATGTGTGTTATTTTCGGGTCTATGTCTACCGAACGTCTGCCTCTCGTAAGTTTATTTCGATTTGATGGACGAAGCTAATAAATTGAAGATGTTAATTTAAGTCAAAGTATTCGTAGTGTACTTAGAAGTCTTTGATTGGAGTAATATCATGCAAATGGCGTTAAAGTTGTGTATAAACTTGTGCAATATTTAAAATATATCTTTTTCATCAAGCCTTAAAAGTCATGAAGAGGTTTGGATTAAGCTATACTACGAAGACTTTGACTTCAATTAACATCTTCAATTTAATGGCTTCGTCCATCATATCGGAAACAAGAAGCAGAGTGATTACGTAATACACTCAGCGTTACAAAAATCGCACCTCTCTGAGTTTGCGCGAAAAATGGCTGTAATGGCTAGAAACGAATTATATTTATATAAATATTGGTATGTTTGAAATGGGTATTTGAATAGCTTTACATTATTAATAAAAAATCATGAAATCATTAAAACATTTATCATTATAGAGCGTCAAAAATAAACACTGTCAAATGCTCGTTAGTAAGGACGCTGGTTACACCACCTAAAAAGGGTATAAAAGGGTCGATCTGGATGAAATATGGGTCAGTCGTAATTTAGACTTTGCAGTGAACACACGTGAACAAGTAACCCAAGTAAGAACAAGTAAAGATGGACACCAGCTCTGAAGAAGCCGCTCAAGTGATTGCCCTACTGCAGTCGGGGATGCGGCTGTGTGACGTTGCTCGACAGTTGAACCTGTCCCGTTTTTCAGTTCGACGGGTGTTCCAACGTTTTCAGCAGACTGGTGGTTATGTTAGAAAACCGGGATCTGGAAGAAAACGGTGCACATCAGAAAGAGATGACCGTTTCATCGTTACGACATCTTTACGAAACCGTTTTAAAAATGCTGTTGAGTTGCAACAACAGCTTCGATCAACTCGGAGAACATCTGTGAGTGTTTCTACGATAAGAAGAAGGTTACACGAAAAGAGTTTAACAGCCCATAGACCTGCTAAAGGTCCAAAACTTACTGCACAGCATCGCAGAGATCGCCTAGAGTTTGCTCGCAATCATTGCGGTGGACTCTAGAACAGTGGCGGACCGTACTCTTCTCTAATGAGACGAGGGTCTGTCTCTTCTGCAATGACAGACGTAGAAGGGTCTACAGAAGACAGGGGGAGAGGTTCACACAACCCTGATTCGAAGTATCCGTCGAATACGGGAGTGGCTCGTGTATGTTTTGGGGCGGCATTTCCGTCGACGGGAAAACGGAACTTGTATGCGTTTCACGGACTCGGGGTGGTCGTGGGCAAGGGTCATTAAATGCTGGTCGGTACATTACTGAAATCCTGGAGGTTTTTAAAATTATTAATTTGCAAATTTGTACATACCCTGTCTTTTTCTTTAATTTCTCTTTCGTCTCGTTATAAAAGTAAAATTCAATTAAAATTCCTGAAAGCTAATGAAATTACCTTTCGAATGATACCCTCAAACCACAACATTGCCATTGGCCTGTTGTGTTAAAATAGTATTTAAATTATTTTTTTTCGGATGTGCGATTTTTTTTTGACGCCGAGTTTAGTTCATTTTCCCGGGAAAAAGAAATTTTACAAATATGTTTGCCAATTGTCAGCACCATCAGTAAATCTCAAATAGTTGAAGTCCTTCATCCCCTTAAAATGATATGAATTTAATGTAAATTAAATAAAATGAAATAAGATGTATCTTTACAAATTGATGGATAATACTCGAGTTAAAAATATTTTACAGGTGCTTCACTATATAAAAGCTTAAATATTTTATGATAATTTGGTGCCTGATTTGATTAAACGCATACTTTGTTGAAGCAAGCTATGAAATACATCTTCATTGATAGCCGCTCTTGAACACTTTCTAGCATGATGAAGTCTGAATTGTTTGTAATTCTTATTTCAAGATTCTTGTGCATATTCAGATAATTCTCCGATAGGTAAAATAGCGTCAATTACTTTTTCCCGTGAATCAGTATTTTGTGGACAGACGAAGGCATATGATACCAATTATAAATATTCAGGTACATTTCGGCTGTGCTATATGCGTTGTATGGTTTGTAAGGCCACACACTTTTAAGAAGTAGAGTTGTAGCTTGTAGTAGTTGATGAGCACGTCACAAGGAAAAGATCACCAAAGTTAAAAGTTTAATTAAAAGTAAAATAGTTAATAAAGTTAGAGTGGCAAATCTTTCCTTGAGTAGTTGGTGTTCAGAACGACGGTTGTTGACGTACTGCCGATCATCAGCTTGCAATTAAACAGGTTAATTTAAATACACGCGACGCCCGGCTAAAGTAGGTTGCAACGTTTACTAAATAAAAATGTGTGGTGTAACCATACATGCATATTCATCGAACATTTTTGAATTTAAGCCAATTCAGATGACATAGTTTGTAGTAGTATGTAGATTTCTTTTATAAGTTCTTCATCTACACCTGTAATGTCTGCAGAGCAAGAGTAATTCTGAAAAAATCTCCGATCAGTATTTCCGTCATTAGAGTTTCCGGTGCCTTGTCGAGGTTTATCAATATGTGGTCCCATTTCCACCCTAAGCCGCTTTTGTATCAATTTTTCTTCTCGTCTTTGTTTTTTTTAATTTTCAGGTGTAGTAACAGACCATTTTTGAAAAGGCAAGTTATAAGAAATGTGGAGAATCACTCCATACTAATTATCCAAGCATGCAATGTTGAGATTCCATATTAAAATGAACTTTCGTTTACTTTTCGTGTTCTCACTGCTTCTAAGTTTGTTATTTGTCGAGGAGTAGCACCACAGACTGTATAAGTAGCACACGATCTAGTTTTAGTTAAAACTTGTGCCACTTTGCCATCAATCATAATCATAAATAGGTCATGAGTAACTTTGATTATCTCACCATCCTTATTTAATAGGGAATGAAGCAGGCTTTGTATTTGATTGTTAATATCAGCGACTCCAGACTTTGTTTATTCAGGAATTTCTTTAGAAAATTCTATCGATATGGGTCTGCAATATCTTACAGATGAGCAAGCTTCATTTTTCTTCAAAAAAGGAGCAAGTAATAGCAATTTTTTTATCCCTAAACAGACTCATGTGTGAAGATCTTAAGGCCTCTTTTCCATTACACGGTTTCTCGCCGTGAAAATCTACGGTTAATTCGCCGCGTGTAGGCACGGTCGTCAGTGTGGTATGGATCACTATATGAGCTTGTCGACATGCACGGTGGCGCCAAGGCACGGCGCCGCGGCCGCGTGCGCCGTGACTGCCCCCTCGGCGCGCCGCGTCTACGCACGGCGTGATTTTCACCAGTGTTGTATGGCAGTCTATCGGGGTGTGTCGACGGTGCCGGACGTACGCACGGATTCGTGACCGCTTATATACGCTGTTTCGCGATTTTATTATAAAATGAACATAAATCAAGAATTATTAATTACGTTGATTCAAGAAAGGCCTGTAATATGGGATAAGACCATCGACGATTATAAAAATAAGCGGCTTAAATATGATTCCTGGAAAGAAATATTTATTCATTTCCAGCCCACATTTGAAGATTTAAGTGGTGATGAGAAAAACAAGTTTGGTAAGTTACAGATATTTAATTATTAACTTTTTACTTATGCATAGTTGTTTTGATAGGAGAGGCGACCTTCGTTAGATACAAAATATTGTGCAAATCTGTTGCGAACTTCATTAGCCGCCAAACTTCCGCGAACTGCATTCGTGATAGGTAACTGGATTAGTTCCGATTCTGAATCAAGGGTGGACTCATTTTCACTCGCATTGTGAAACTGAAAGTTTTCCTGCTTATGTATAAAATTTTGCAAAACACAACATGTTTTCACAATATCAACTGCCAAATCGATGGACACATTCATTGGCCGGTGAAAAATTCGCCATTTATTGGATAAAATGCCAAACGCACATTCAACAAATCTTCGCGCTCTTGTGAGTCTGTAGTTAAATGTACGTTTTAATTGATCAAGCTGATGACCACCAAATGGACGAAGCAAGTGATAATGCAAAGCAAAGGCTTCGTCCGCAACGAACACATATGGCAAATCGTAGTCAATTCCAGGCAAACGTGTTGCATCGGGTAGATTTAATCCGTTGTTTGTTAAATTTTTCCAAAATGGGGTCTCTTTAAACACACTGGAATCACACTCCTTTCCGTAGGCGCCAACGTCAACAAATATAAAGTTGTAATCGCTATCTACTACTGCCATCAAAACTATAGAAAAAAAATGTTTGTAATTTAAAAACATCGAGCCACTATCAATTGGCTTAATAAGTCTGATGTGTTTTCCATCGACCGCTCCTAAGCACAGCGGGAAGTTGGAAGATTCTTGAAATTTGCTTGCAATGTGTAGCCAGTCTTCTTTAGATGGCATTTTCATATATTCTTTATACAGTTCTAACCAAATGTAGTGGCATATTCACGTACGATGCAACTTATGGTTTTTATTCCAATTCTATAGCTGTAGTATAGGTCAGTAAAGGTATCTCCTGTTGCTAGATACCTGAAATATAAAACAAAACGGTTCAGGTTCAAATACTAAAACCCCATTTTAGGTCGGGGTCGATTCAGTTTAGGTCGGGGGTTTTCATAAATTTTGAATTTAATAATTATTATTTATTTATTTTCAGGGCAAATGGTGATGAAGAAGTGGACCAATATGAAAGATAGCTGGATAAAATATGACAAAAAAATTAATGAATGTAAGTCTGGTTCTTCAGCAAAAAAATAAGAAAATATATGTTCTATGATGAAATGATGTTCCTAAAAAAAAATGTTGAGCATCGCAAGACCGATTCTCACATGACTGAACATGTTCATGATTCTAGCCTCAGTAATGAAAATTTTGATAGTGCAGTCCCGAATCAATCAAGCTCGGGATACACTGAACGGAGTGAGACGCAAAGGGCTAAAAAAAAAGAAAAAATGAACTAAGTGAAGTTGACATTAGGTTTATGAAGTTTATGGATTCAGCAGAACGAGATGAGAAAAAGAAAAGCCGTAGTATGAACTTTTTTATGGGAATCGCTGATACAGTTGACAAGTTCAGTGATGAAAATATGATAGACTTTCAGTTTCAAGTAATTTCAATAATTAAAAATATTCAACAAAGACAGTGTACTCAGTATATACCTACATCAAGAAACCAATGGGATCAAGGCCATCAAGGATATTTAAGTGGTACAGCATCCTCAAATGCGCAATCGTCAACATATGGATATTCTACAGCTGCTAGATCGAGCTATGGAATAAGTCGTCCACAGACGTCTTCTCATGATTTTGGACACGGTTCTGGTTTAGAGCCAATCCACTACCGACCCGAATCACAATTATCTGTACATAGTGTAAATGCGGAAAGTATCTCGGCAGATTCTCAAGTTTCTATTGAAGACGAATTCGATTTTAGTACCGCACTTGAGTAGCATTTTCAGCGTAGTGTATTTTTTGATTTACTTGTTCTTAAATTAATAATTATTAAAATTCAATTACATGTAATAATTTTGTTTGTGTGCAATAAACAATTTTAAACTAAAATATGTCATTTAATTTTGTACCTACTTACCTCAGAGTTACAGCCAATCTTTCTGCGGGCGATATACTCTCTCGCATAAAAGTATCTTGATGTTTTAGTTCCTGGGATAATTTTTGGAGCAAGTTGTCGAATGTAGTTTTCTGCATTCTAAAATAATTGTAAAACTTGTCTTCATCTTCTCTCAATTGATTCTTGACAAGTGTATGAAACGCGCCATATTCCTCCCTTTTTTCTAAAATCGGATGTATCCAAAACCTTACTTCCCTTTTTTTTTCTATTTTCTTTTTCCTATATATGTAATAAGCAACTATAATCTTTTTTTTCGTAAGAAAATTCATGACGCAGCACGTCCTACACAGCCCGAGTAAAAAGCGCTACTAGCCAGTACTTACCAATGTCTCGCGCGGTGATTTTGCCGTATCATGTACAAGCTAGCACGTTTTTTCAACCGTACGGCTTACACACCGTACGTTTGAACAACCGTGTAATGGAAAAGATGCCTAATGCAATAAACACCTCGACATCAGCAAGCATCGGTAAGAGGTAAATCTCTTGTTGAAAAAAGTTTAAAAATATACCATCTAAAACTATATTGGTTATTTTTTGTTTAATTACCTAATATAATATTATTTAAGAAAAATTTGGAGAAGCATATAAGCATTCCAAAACTGTATAATACTTACATACTTATATGGAAAACTTTCAAGTACTTAATGTGGCATTGAATCGTAATAAAGTATTTCGTCAAAATCATCTTATCGAACATGACTAAGATATGATGCTCTTTTATACTTATATGTTAAACATACAAAATAAAATAAAAATACCTAAAAAGGAACTTTATTTATAATAGTATATTAATTTATAATTTTCATCACGTAATAACGACTGCCGTTAAAACAGTAATAAGACGGGGATTTTCTATAGTGTGGCCCCGCCAAAATCAGGGAGGATAGGGATCGCTCATCGCCATACCAATACTTCTCTTCCCCCGCGACTCCACCTCGCTTGCAGCGGTTGGAAGGAGAACACCACTCATGCCGAAGCCCACCAACATACATATGAAGTGGGCTTGCTGTATCCACTCGGAGTGGCCATCATTTAACAGTGGTAGAGCCACGCGGCAGCCTTTGCTGTTGCACGTGTGGCCAGGCTCGAACCTATAGTGCGATGGGTAGCAGCGAATATAAAATTTCAATATAATACTTTTTTCTGTTTATTTTTTATGTTATATTACTAGTTTTAATGCTTTTACTTCATTACAAATATATTTTAATTGTATTTTCATAGTAAAAAATGTACTTATCCAGCGCAGGACAACAGCGTGAATATCACAATTATTTCTATATATTACTCGAAATTATTTACGTAAAAAGATAAATTGTATTCACACAAAAACTTTTATAACAATTTTATAGTAAAACACTATACTAAACACTAATAAAACATTAGAAAAATCCAAAAATCAATAATACGCCACACGAAATAGGCGTATGAAATTAACGTAGATTATAAATAAAAAACCATAGACTAACTGCGTTTTATTGCATTAGAGGATAGGAAATTTCACATTAAGCCTATAATGCCAAACTTCTTCACAAAAAAGTAGTCTCTAAATATAAGTTTTTATAGATTAAAGCGCTGTGGGTGGGTGCGGTCATATTTGACCGCTTGAATATCGAAGTGGTAAAATTTGGCCGCTTGGTGTTTTAGAGGTTAAAGAATTAAAAGACAATGAAATAGTTTTACATTGTGAAGTCGGAGCCTTAATTCTTCTAAACGCTTGTAGCGGCGCTCTCGTCGCTCGTCCCGTTTTTTTATTACTAGCTTTACGGCTCTGGGTTCTAGCCCTTCTGAGCTTAAATTGACGTTCCGATGTCAAAAAGAACCTGGAGTAGGTACCTCCAACTTTTTAATTACTTACATATTTTAGTCTGATCTGCGTAGAATGAGCTTACTGTGTTGACGTCTTGCAGTGGTATGCTTGGGTTTGGTTTTAATTAATTACACAAAAAAATTACAAGATCCCAAGCAGACGGTAGTACCCATACTCTTTCTCTATTGAAATTAGGATGTATTTTAATGTAAACAACCTCACGTATCAACCTTGGTTATAGGAATCACTTTCGTTCGCAAGGATTTGTAGTCTATCAAATCTGATGTTAATGGGGCTGTCTAGGATATGATCACATACTGCAGACTCCCCGAAACTTTGGTGTTAAACACCAATGTGTAGTGTTCGCGTAAATATAAGAAATCATTACGCAAAATACGATACAATTTAAACGTAAATAATTTATGTTTATTTCACTGAACATTGTTACAGGTTGATGAATCAGAACTTCAAGATGAGCCTCTACAGTTAAGACTGATGGACCACGATACGTACTCGGCGAACGACGCGATTGGCAAGGTCGTTATAAGCCTAGCACCCCTCCTCGCTAGAGAGGCTAACAATGCGAAGGGAATTGGAGGTCCGCCTGGAGGTAAACTTAATACGTCTAATTATAAAACGTAGTTTATTGTGATATTCTGAATTTGCGTTTCAGAAGAGTGAAGTTTTACGTGATAGACCCACGTCGCAGTTAATATATATAGCTACAGTACGAATGTATTTGTAATGATAGCGTGAAAGTGATAGTATCATACAATGGAATGCTTTTCTCTGCGTTTACATAGGCCTGCAGGTGCTCATTTATCACCCTTTTATAAGTTGCAGCTACGTGTATATTGTAGTTGTAGCACGAATGTGTCGGCTCCACCGTAGAAGGACCACGCTCTTACAGAATACCAGTGTGAAGTAGGAGCTTAACTACTGCTGTGTTTTGTATGGTGAGTGTAAAGAACCGGAGACCCCTTTTTACTGGTAACATGTGTTTCCATGTAAAACCAAAAGAAATAAAAAACTGCGTTTGCCACCCGCCTGGCAAGTATGGTAACTATGACAAATATCTGTCCTATGAGACAGTATATGGGGGAGGCCTACATTAAGCAGCAGTATTTGATAGGCTGTAGCAGTATGTAACCCAAGACCCTCCCTCCATTACTTTATAAGTAATGCTACTTAACTCTGAAAAAATTTGCCCCAACGTTACTTACCATTAGGAACAGACTGTCCCCGTGTCACCCTTAATTCTATGAACAATCCCTTTTTACTGGATACGAGACATTCCATTTTAGTCCTCACGGGTGACAACGTATCTGCATTTCGATTTTTAATTGAGAATAGACGCAGGTGTCTATGAGCCACAGCATCCACCCATCAGGTGAGCGGTGTGCTCGTTTGTCACCATTATTTTATTTAAAATAAAACGTAATAAAAATTCTATAAAAAAATTCATTCTATAAAAAACATTTTTTAATTTTAGAGCATAAAACCTATCATAAACTATTAGTAATGATATGAAATATAACAAAATCATTCTTGTCACGAAGCGCGACATTAGAGAAATCAACCATCCCAATTAATTCTGGGAGGTTTCGGGCATTATCAAAATAATGTAATGTCTTTTAAAATTTATAGCTAGTCCAGACGCAGGCAGCAGCATTAAAAATGTGAGTCATCTGATATTGCAATCTTCACTTTGCCTGTCACCCATATTCTATAAAAAAATCGGATCAGACGATGTAACCAAATTCTGTGTTTCCAGGAGCAGTAATGTCTGGCTGGATCCCGGTGTTCGACACAATGCACGGGATCCGAGGGGAGTTGAATGTTATCGTAAAAGTGGAACTCTTTTCTGACTTCAACAAGTACAAGACGTCCAGTTGCGGTGTACAGTTTTTTCATTGTAAGTTAAAAGATAGATTCTCTGAGTTATATGACCGCCATGCCACTTTAGCTTATTTATCCGCTGGGCTATGTCAGCTGCTCTTATTCTGCGGATATCCTCGTTAAGGATGTTACAATCCGGGAACTAATAAGGAAGAAGGGTTCTGTAGTGGCCACCATGTGCTGGCAAGCGCAGTGTTGTGCGATCTCCCGCTATATGGGGTGTTGACCTGAAGAAACACGAAGGTAGTTGACGGATGCAGGTGGCTCTGGACACATATACTATATTTAGATTGTTTTCGCTATCTGATTGTAACCTGTGTTCTGAAATATTTATGACGTTTTCTTTTACACAATTTACAGTGTAGTGGCGATACTACACTTAAATTGTATATTTGTCTTACCCATTTAAATGGAACGCTTATGGAATTCCTTTGGTTTTTTTATGTAGGGGGGCAAACGAGGATTCAGCTCACTTGATGGAATTCTTTTGTCTATGATGGCACGAAGCTTATTTTTTTACTTTTAAGGTAAATTTGCTGTGCTGTTAACAAAATTTATTATTTTATTTATCCAATAATGTCATTTTTGTAATGCTGTGGGTGTGTCATAATAAATACATAAATAAATGCTAATACTCCAGCTAATCACTTCTGGTAAGCTTAAAGCGAACGGCGGATTCGAACCTTTGAATTTCGCAGTCAGTACAAATAGTTAAAGAAACACCTTAACCATTTGGCTACTGTATCTTGTCGTTTAATAAGTATCAAGCAATTTTTTGTCTTAGAACTTGTTTTTGTCCTAGGTCCTATGATACCGCCTGGATACAGAGCGGCGGCCATCCACGGTTTCGTTGAGGAGCTAATAGTAAATGACGATCCCGAGTACCAATGGATTGACAAGATCAGGACTCCACGGGCCTCTAACGAAGCTAGGCAGGTTGCCTTCATCAAACTGAGTAATCAGGCGAGTTTCCTTTTTATCATTTGACCTATATTTAAACTCCCCTTAAAAAACATCATGGAACAGGTATTTAAGCGCTTATTTGCTTTCCAAGTGTATACAATAGAGTCTGAATATGCATCACAGTTGATATTTACTCTTTACTAGAGATAGACATATTGTTACGAGCTTGAGGTTCGTGACAATAAAAATTGCCGATAAAATTACCTAAATTAACACTTTAATTTACTTTACACAAATTAAAGTTAAAAACACTAATAATTAAACACACTAATTCACTTTATTCCGCTCCGAAGCTTCGCTTGTTTCGCCAAATCAACACTACCCCGATCGCATCTTGCAGCGCCTATATATTTAAATTAGCAAAGAAATATCCAGAATGTTCAAGTAAACACGCGCAAGGTACCGAGCGTTCGAGTTTCGACTAGGCGCTGTCGGTTGAGTGATTTGTGATGTCATTTTCTCAATGCTCCCCTCGCTCTCGTTCCTGACACTAGATGGCGCTAGTGTATTGACGATTTGAGCGTGTAACACTGCCCCCTCCTAAGACATGCTCGTCCCGAGCATTATCGGCCCCATAATAACGCGCTAGGCGATCCACATGGACGATCTTAGGAGTCCCTCTTGCGCCTTTCTGTATCCGGTAGGTTACATCGTTGATCCTGGTCACAATCCGGTACGGGCCGTCCCATTTAGCTTGAAGCTTAGGAGATTTCCCTTTGCTGCGGACTGGATTGTGCAACCACACAAGTGAACCTTCGTCGAACCCTTTGTTGCTCATTTTGCGGTCATACCGGGTTTTCATCTTTTCAGACATTTGCTGGCCCGATTGTCTGACGTGCTCATAAACGTCATTCATTTTTTTCCGCAAGTCATTTGCATAATCGGTTATACTGCGTGGAGCATCAGGTGGTATCCCGGTGATCAGGTCTGCAGGCAGCCGTAATTCTCTTCCAAAGTTTGCGAAAGCTGGTGTCACTGCTGTCTTTCGTGAACAGAACTTCGATATGACAACAAAAACGGTTGTATGTGCTTGTCCCAATCTCGTTGCCGATTGTCTACAACTTTTGCTAGGTACCTCTCCAATGTCTGATTAAATCGTTCCACCATTCCATCAGATTGCGGGTGATAAGAAGTCGTTCTTGTTTTATGAGTACCCATAACTCGGCAAGTTTCCTGGAATATTTGAGACTCAAAATTCCTTCCTTGATCGCTGTGAATCTCTAAAGGTACTCCAAAACGACAGAAGACTTCATGAACTAGTTTATCTGCAACTGTTGAAGCTTCTTGATTTGGAATGGCGAAGACTTCTGGCCACTTAGTGAAGTAATCCATCACAACCATGAAATAGTTGTTACCGCTTTCACTCTCCGGAAACGGCCCCGCCACGTCAATGGCTATTCTCTTCCATGGTGCACCAACATTGTACAACTTCAATGCACCTCTACTACGAGTCTGAGAGGTCCCTTTACAGCCGCACAACTTGTACATTTGCGACACCAGTCCTCGACATCGTTTCGACAGTGGATCCAGTAAAACCGTTCTCGGATCTTCAGTAGAGTTCGTTTAACTCCCAGATGGCCTCCTGAATTATAGTACAGCTGTAGAACATCCGGTACTTTAGCTTTAGGGACAACCATTTGTAAATGACAGCTGTCTCCCCGAATATTTTCCCATTTACGGCACAGAACTCCATCCTGAAGCAGCAAGCTGTCCCACTGGGCCCAATAGCTTTTAGTGGTCGAACTCATCGCTGAGACGTCGCTCCACTTGGGCTTGGGAGCACTGGCCTTCATCCATTCCAGGATCGGCTTGATGTCCGGATCTTCCTGCTGTGCACGTTGTAAGCTGTCCTTCCACTCGTTGCTGAGGTGGTCTGCCCTGAGCATCCTCACGGATACCACTTCCTTACTCTCTTGCCTAGTACAATGTTTGCAATCTTCAGGACAAGGTCTTCTTGACAATGCATCTGCGTTGCCATGAGATTTCCCGTTGCGATGTTCGATCTCAAAGTCGTATTCCTGCAGTAGTTCAATCCACCTCGCAACTTGTCCTTCTGGATTTTTAAACTGCAATAGCCATTTTAGTGCAGCATGGTCAGTTCGTAAGTGAAATTTTCGCCCCAGAAGATATTTGCTAAAATGCTGAAACGACTTTACCACAGCTAGCAATTCGCGTCTTGTGACACAGTAGTTCCTTTCCGGTTTTGACAACGACTTGCTGAAGTACGCTATCACGACCTCTTGGTCACCATTCCGTTGGGACAACACACCGCCAAGTCCTATATCACTTGCGTCTGTGTCAACTATAAATTCTTTGCTTGCATCAGGATATCCCAAAATAGGTGTTTTGCACAAACGGTCCTTGAGCTCCTGGAATGCGATATTGCAACTTTCATCCCAGCAGAAATGTCGCTTCTCCTCGGTTAGCTTGTGCAGAGGTTTGGCTATATCTGCAAAGTTCTTCACAAATCGCCGGTAATAGGAGTACAAACCCAAAAATGCTCTAACCTGCGTCTTGTCTTTTGGAACCGGCCAATCCTTGACAGCGGCGATTTTCTCTGGATCTGTGCGGATACCTTGTTCCGATACTACAAACCCCAAAAAGTTAACTTGCCGTTGGAATAGTGAACATTTCTTCGGGCTCAACTTGAGGTTGGCACTCTGAATCTTCATGAGCACGCGTTCCAGGTTTTGAAGGTGTTCCTCAAACGTACGGCCTACGATGATAATGTCATCCAAGTAGACCAGACAGGCATCGCCAATTAGCCCGGTAACAGTAACAAGTTCCATCAGCCTTTCAAACGTTGCTGGAGCATTGCACAACCCAAACGGCATTACTTTAAATTGCCACAGACCCTTTCCCGTCGAGAACGCAGTTTTCTCCTTGTCCTTAGGGTCAATTTCAACTTGCCAGTAGCCACTTTTTAGATCCAGCGTGCTAAACCACTTTACTCCTGTAAGCATGTCCAGCGTGTCATCAATTCTTGGCAAGGGATAGCTGTCCTTCTTCGTAACGTCGTTCAGACGGCGGTAGTCAACACAAAACCGCATGCTGCCATCCTTCTTCTTCACCAGCACCACTGGTGAACACCACGGACTAGAGGAAGGTTCAATAACACCATCCTTCACCATTCCTTCAATCATGGTTTCCACTTCTTTCACGTGCTACCGGCAATCTTCTTGGCCGCTGAAGAATAGGCAATTCTTCTCCTGTGTTTATTTTGTGTTGAACTAAGCCAGTCTTTCCTATGTCAGCATCGTTTGATGAGAATACATCGGCGTACTTGAGTAACAACTTCTTCGCCTTGACCAATTCGTTCGGGGAGAGAACACTCCGACAGTCTTCCAAAAGTGTGGTCACTCTCGTTTCTGCATCCTTGCTGGGGGTCCCACTCGATGCACCCGTAACCAATCCACTTCCTCACAAGTACCAATCAGTGTGCCTTTTTCTATAATCTGGTCCCGGTCGCAAAGGTTCAGCACACGTACTCCTGAGATGTCAGTGGTCCTGACCAAGGTTCGAGCTACTTTCCATGGAAGGTCATTGTTTACCCTTTCTACAAGTACACAACGGTGAGCTTGCCCAGCGTTTCGAGGAAGACTAACCGGAACAATCGTTTCCGATCTCGGCGGAAGAACAATCTTCTTAATGCTGTACACGTTCCCTGGTAACGCACCTTCCATAAAAAGTTCCTCCTGTCCACATTTCAAAACACCTTGCTTAACGTCGATCTCACAACAATTATTCCTCATAAAGTCTAGGCTTAGGATGCAGTCGTCCATTATATCAGCCACGATGACATTATGCAGGTAGATCACGTTGCCTAGCTTCAACTCCATCTCCTTCTCTCCACGGACGGGTATACGCTGACCGGTGGCTGTTACCAAATTAATGCGTTCTCGGTTGTATGCGGAGTCCCCAAGGAACTGACTTATAAGTTGGGAACTAACAACCGTACGAGAGGCTCCAGTGTCTATGGTCAGTTTACACGGCATTCCGTTGACCTCGCCCTTGATGATTGGACTGTTCCCATCATGGGTTTGTGAGATTGAGATTCCTTGGGGCTCTTTTAACATCAGCCAGCACCCGCCCCGCAGTTCTGGCTTTTACTCGTTTCCCTGCTGCTGCTGGGCGGTGCTGTTGGCCGCACTACCCTCCTGAGATCGTTCACCTTCCCTTTCTAGGGTTCGCTTAGGGCAGCTGGATCGAAGATGGCCCTTTTCCCCACAGCCATAGCACCTTGGGCTGTATCCTTTGTTGCGGTAGCGAACTGTAGCTGCTGCAACCTCCCTGACGCGATGGGAAAGATGATCCTGCCGCACGGCTTCCACTTCCAGTGCATGGGCCAAGGCGTCCTTAAGCGTCTCGTGGTGCCCGAGCCTCACAGCAGCTCTGACTTCCAGGTCGCGGATGCCGTCGATGAATGTCTGCACCAGGTTCCCTTCAATGAGCGCAGGTACAGACCGGTATGCTTTTCGCACCAGCTTCTCCACTTCTAGAGCCCACTGCTGCAGGTTTTCGTTGATGCGCTGCACACGATCTTTAAGCTGCGCACGAAAGACGTGTTCCAGGTGAGCGTCGCCATATCTCGCCTCCAATGCCTCAAGAAGTTGCTCATAAGTCACTTCCTCACCGAGAGCTTCCAGAACTGTTAAGGCCTGGTCACGCAGGCCTAGTGTGAGAGCAGTCATGGCCTGATTTTTATTCCAGCCTTTCGCCTTCATAACAGCCTCGAACTGGATTTTGTAGGCTGACCAGGAAGAAGTCCCGTCGAACGGTGGCAATTTGAACCCACGTAGCGAAGGTGTAGTAGCTACTACGGGAGCTGTAGTCCATCACCCAGTTTGAGGTCTTCCAGCGTTTTCTTCACGTTAGCCACCACGTAATCAACCCGATTGTTCACTTGGTCGATTTGGGTTTTAGCTTCCTTGATTTGGGTTTCAGCTTCCGACAGGCGGTTGTCATGTTGAGCAACCTTATCCTTCACCTCCTTTATCTCTTTCCCAAAGGTAGCATGAAAGTCCTTAATGAGGAGCATCTGCCTTCCGACCGACGGGCCTGTTCCTCCTGTCGGCGGGCCTGCTCCTCTTGTCCGCCCCGCAGCTGATCTTCCAATCGGCGGGCCTGTTCCTCCTGTCCGCTCTGCAGCTGCTCTTTTAACTGACGGACCTGTTCCTCCTGTCGGCGAGCCTGTTCCTCCTGTCGGCGAGCCTGTTCCTCCTGTCGGCGAGCCTGTTCCTCCTGTCGGCGAGCCTGCTCCTGCAGCATCACCATCAGAGCACCTAAGTCAGGTGCTGCAGATGTAGGAGCTACCGACGGGCCTGCAGCCGGTGGCTGGCCCTCCGACGTCTGCGGCGTTGCACCACCAAATCTTCGTTGGTCCGTCTCCTGCTGGCGTTGACTTCGGGTACGGACACCCTCCGTTTCCTCCTTAGGTAAAATCGGCATGATTTTATCCCACTTCTGACACCAGTTGTTACGAGCTTGAGGTTCGTGACAATAAAAATTGCCGATAAAATTACCTAAATTAACACTTTAATTTACTTTACACAAATTAAAGTTAAAAACACTAATAATTAAACACACTAATTCACTTTATTCCGCTCCGAAGCTTCGCTTGTTTCGCCAAATCAACACTACCCCGATCGCATCTTGCAGCGCCTATATATTTAAATTAGCAAAGAAATATCCAGAATGTTCAAGTAAACACGCGCAAGGTACCGAGCGTTCGAGTTTCGACTAGGCGCTGTCGGTTGAGTGATTTGTGATGTCATTTTCTCAATGCTCCCCTCGCTCTCGTTCCTGACACTAGATGGCGCTAGTGTATTGTCGATTTGAGCGCGTAACAATATTATAAACTGGCTAATTATAAAAAATTGTATTGAATAAAATAAAATAATTTAAATTAAGATGTTATATAAGGTAAACAAGATATACGATATAAATATAGGATATTTAAAACTATTGGTGGTTGAGCTACAGGCTGTTCCCTCGAATCCAGCTCAAAGGAACCAGAAAAATGGTTGAGCGACAGGCTGTTCCCTCGAATACAGCTCGAAGGAACCAGAAAAATGGTGGGGCCAATGACCAGAAATGTTTTCGGCGATTGGGATCTCGGGTTCGATTCCCAGGTCGAGCTTTGACCATATTATGCAAGATGTTACTATGTGGACTGCATGTGCGGATTCTTACAACCAAAACAAGATGGTCGACGTGGCACGCGGCAGCCTTGGACGATGCACTTGCTATTCCAAATCTACTTTTTTGCCAGTGTCTCGAAGGAGTTTCCAGTTGAACCGCTAAGGGAGAGAAACGCGACAAGGAAATAAAAAAAACGGTTCAATTAAAGGGAAGCATTTACCGGGTGGGGTTCCTTGCGACCTCGTGGACGACGCTCCTGGTCTTGCGTGTGGTGCGTTGGAAGAGGGTGGTGCGCGACGATAACTCGCACTATGCAAGGCGGTTACTTCTAGCGGCTCTGTGGCCGACTGCCACAGAGGTGCAATAATAACTAGCGAAGTCCTCGAACTACGATGCAAGAACGGCGAGCGATGGCGGTGGCAGTTCGCGTCCATATATGGGTCGACCATTTTACCACCTTCATCTCGGCGGGGCGCGTTTTCATTGGCCGAAAATCGCATCATATTCTAGACCCCCTCCCCCTTTCAGTGCGTGAGGAATGGAATTCGAAGTAGGACGGAAAGAGAGAAATTGTGACAGTACGCGATTCTTTTTTCCAACCAATGGGTATTCTCATAACAACATATATAAAATAATAAAAAATATAATCCACCAGGACAGGATTTCAGCTTCGAAAAGTGGACCAAAACTGACCCACTTTTTCTATATGGATGATCTCAAATTATTTGCCTCCAGTGTAGTTTCTATTTTATGGGTTTGCTAGATATCCACGTGTGCTTTTAGCAATTCTATCAGAATGGAGCTGATCGATTGATTGATAGAGTCCGTGGTAGTTTGGAGGCTAAGAGCTCCTTAAAATTTCACTCTACTTTGGCAACTCGAGTTCGATCTCCGCCGGCACCAAATTGTTAATTGCAACTTTCAGTGCTGATTTATATCATCTATGATTTATACATTTATTGTTTCAGGTGCAACGGCTGGTGGGATTAAAAGCGGCGGAATTGGGCGCCAACGCAGTGGTGGGCTACCAGCAGGACTTCGACTTGGAGGGGGAGGCCGGTGTTGTAGCGAGGGCCATCGGTAAAATTGTACTACTTTATTATTTCATTAACATTTAAAATTATAAAATTAATTCGTATATACCCATGAATTAAAGAGCAAAAGTTACATAAATAAATTTTGTGTTTACTAAGAACAAACACAAGCTAGTTATACCAATTACTCGACTCCACAGTATAACGACTCTATCTATCACAATATTTCACAATATTTTGTCTATCACAATCTTTAAAAAAATTACATTGTAAAAAAATGATGTCAAAAGGGTTATTTTAATCTAAATATTAATATGTAAAGAGAAAACCTTGTAACCCTTTTAAAGTTAAAGCAAATGTTGCAAGTAATTTACGTACGGAGGAATGTGACATTTCGACATTGATGACATTCGGAATACTTAAGGTTTATATCGAGAAAGAGTACAGAAAGCTAAAATTTATTTATATAGTCCGCACTTTATACTCTTAGTACTAAAATATAATAATAAAATTTAATAATAAAAATAAATAGAAAAATGATATGTGTTACAAAAATACATTAAATGAAATAAAATAATTATTATCTGCGTTCACACTGCCAATGGTAATTGTTGAACACTTAATAGTCTATGTTAAAACTGTCCCACAGAGTAGAAATTTTCGCCAAAGAATTTTAAAAATCTTGCTAGCATAATTGAATAAATGAATGAATAAGCTTTTAATTTTGTGTGATATCTGTATTTATTTTATTAATGTGCAGTTGAAAGCAGTTAGCTAAAATACAAACCTAGCGAAGCTGTTTCTAAAATATTTTTTATACTTAAAATAGCTCTGAACCATCAATTTTGTTCAGTTGTTCGGCAGTAATATTTATTGATAGATCAATTTCATAAAATATTAATGTTTAAAATTAAAAAAAAAATTGTAAAATATTAGTGCCATTAGGCTTCTATTCTGTTCTGTTCCAGTATATATATATATATATATATATATATATATATATATATATATATATATATATATATATACATACATATATAAATTTTATTTATTCCACAGGCACTGCTGTCAGCATAACGCCTCTACCTACACCAAGTCAGCCCATTAATATGCCACCCTGTTCGCAACAGTGAGTATTATCTTTTAAATTTTAACCTGCAAAAATGTTAAAGAATTAAAGGAGTTTATTTTGTATAAAATTAAAAATATATATATATATATATATATATATATATCAGGGTTACAAGAAAAATCGTGCTAGATCCGTTAAGGGCGTGGAGTACCCATCATTTCTGACTTATTTCACTATGAACACCCTACCCTAAACTTAACCCTTTTCGAGATATTCGACTTTTAATTTTTTTATTGAAAATTGCCGATTTTTAGGCTACTACATTTATTTTTGTTTATTTTGTGTATCTTATTATTATTATTATTACATTTTTACATGTGTAATTAGATGCTTTAGGACATCAATCATTAAAATAGTGCATAAGTTAATTGAATAGACCGTAGTAGACAAGTGAAAGTAAAGAAATAAAAAATATATTGGAAAGTTTATTTTTCTCGAAGGGATTTCTAAAAAAATTATTATGGCAATTGTTCGGCAGATGTTTTTTTAAATATCTACGTTTCATCAGCTATCTAACGAGGTATAATACTCTAAGGTTTTATTCAAATGCATTGAAAAAACTTTAGTTTCATAGGCGACAGTGAAGAAGAAAATTTATACTTAGCCGAAAAAAGTAAAATAAAACAATAGTGAAATGTCAGTTATTAAAGGTTTTCACAAAACTTTTTCTTATTCTACAGTTCATGTTCAACATGGGCGCCTCTATTTCTGCTGCATTGTCGCATCCTTCTACGGAGACCAGTCTTCACTACTCCAGTGGTCAACATGGTCCTAATTTTATTAGCTGCATCCACAATCCTTTCTCTTAAGTCTTCCACAGACGAAACTGGATTCGGCTTGCTGTATACAAGACTTTTCATGCATCCCCACACATGAAAATCCATGGGGGTTAGGTCTGGACTTCTTGCTGGCCATGGCAACGGCCCACCTCGTCCTATCCATTTGTTTGGATAATTTGTGTCCAGCCAGTCCCTGACACTTCTCCTGAAATGGGCAGGGCAGCCATCGTGTTGAAACCACATGTCTCTGATCAGATTGAGTGGCAGATCATCCAGCAAATCACTCAAGTCTGCTCTCAGGAAATTTTCGTAGCTTTCCGCATTTAGATTATCCGGGAGAAAGTAAGGTCCAATCAAATGATTGGAGATAATGCCCATCCACACATTCACGCTGAATCTTCGTTGGGACCCCTTCACTCTTTTCTTATTGGGATTCCTTAGTACTTTTGGGGCCCAGTAATGGGCGTTGTGATAGTTAGTTATGCCATCTTTATCAAATTTGGACTCATCCGTCCACAAGATATTTCTTAGAAAATCTGGGTCTTCTACGTCAGCATTTAGCATAAACCTGCAAAAGTCCAATCTTCTCGCGGGGTCTCCTTCTTCAATAACGTGTACCGGCGTGTAATGGTACGGGTATAGGTCAGCAGTAGGCACCGTAAACCACACTCTCCATTGCGTAAGTCCCAGATCACGGGCAACAATATTAGTGGAAGTAGTCGGATCCGCTCGAAAGCGTTGCACTATCTCATTGTCCTGTTCTTCGTCGTCAATTCGTGGTCTTCCCATGTCTGTATTTCGTCTCAAAACAGAGCCAGTTTCTCGAAGTCTTCGATAAACTCTGTCAAAAACCGCCACATCCGGCACTCGACGACCGGGGTAGCGAGTTATGTATTCGTTGCGAGCTTGCGCAGACACACAATCGCAGTATCCGTAACAAATAAGCATATCAGCATATTCCTCAGATGTGTAGGACGTCATCTTCAACACTTCCGTATCACAGGTACAAATCAGAGTCTGGTTAACAAGCACAGTAGTCACAAATCAGAAGAAATAGTCTAGAATCGCAGCCAAGTCGATAAAAAGAGCAAAACGATATCGCATCTACTATGTACGAAGCACAAAAGCAGACTGACAACCAAACAATACCCCCTGTTGTATTCCCAGCCCTAACCGGTCTCTACACATTTTTTCTTTCATTCGCACCTACATAAATCGTCACTTGTCTCGCTCGCTTGGTGCGTCTTAACTTGAAGGACAATAGGCGCGGGACCGTTAGAACTGCTACCTGGATCGTCCCAACTACTTTTTTTCGACGAAATGTAATACAAACCCTAGATTGTTATACCTCATTAGATAGCTGATGAAACGTAGATATTTAAAAAAACATCTGCCAAACAATTGCCATAATATTTTTTTTAGATATCCCTTCGAGAAAAATAAAGTTTCCAATATTTTTTTTATTTCTTTACTTTCACTAGTAGACAAGTGATAGTAAAGAAATAAAAAAAATATTGGAAAGTTTCGGTCTATTCAATTAACTTATGCACTATTTTAATGATTGATGTCCTAAAGCATGTTATTACACATGTAAAAATGTAATAATAATAATAATAAGATACACAAAATAAACAAAAATAAATGTAGTAGCCTAAAAATCGGCAATTTTTAATAAAAAAATTAAAAGTCAAATATCTCGAAAAGGTAGTTTAGTAGTAGGGTGTTTCATAGTAAAATAAGTCAGAAATGATGGGTACTCCACGCCCTTAACGGATCTAGCACGATTTTTCTTGTAACCCTGTATATATATATATATATAGTATGACTATTTGGATATTGTTTATTTAAATATATATATGCTACTTTAGAGTATACATTATTAAATAATTTATCTTTTGATGGGGCATTAGCGGGCTAAGCGTTTGGCTGCGAGTCGCGGCTTCGATTCCTGCTCAGGACGGGCATTTGACGGGCTTACAAATGATTGTCTTTCGGATAACTTTTTTAAAAAAAAATTGAATTTAAAATAGAAATACCCTTAATTTAGTACTAATTTTTCCAAAATAGATAAAGACCTGTGTCCTGTATTAGACAATTTACTAGCTGATTGTGATGATGTAGTAGGTGATTAATTTTCTTTACCTGCCCATAAAAATCCACTGCTGGATATGGACCTCTCCCGTTGTAGAGAGGATTTACTTTAATCGCCACGCTTGCCAGTGATGTGGGAAAAATGATTTTGATATGTATTTGATATATATTATTAAAATAAGCTACGAGCTTTGTATGTTTCACATACTTGATGTTGTCTCGTGACTTAATGTAATATTATTATTGATATAAAATATATCTCTTAACTAAGAAATCTATTAAAATACTTATGAATATTTGTTTGCATGGTTTGTTGTGTGTTCCGCACTGGCTAAAATTAGGCAATTAAGAAAATATTTGGATATTTTGGCTAACGACGACGAGAGTGTCTCAGATCTCACCGAGTACTATCAAAATCATCAGGATGAATTGCTAAAACTTCTCAATATCCTAAATCCCAAAGCTCCATATTTACTAGATGAGCCGGATAATTTAGATGAGGACGATAAAAGTGTGGAACTAGTAAAGGAACCGGTTGCAAGGAATTATGGTGGCGATCGTTCAATTTATCAAGAAGACTATGTATCCAAGCAAAGCTTAAGACATCTTTCGGAGGATCAAACTGATCTTAATAGATTGTTAAATAGATCCAGCGACTATGATTCCGATAGCTCGGGACCTTTGCAAAAGATAAAAAAGATAAAAATCAATTTCTTTACAAAAAGATTTTCAGTTTCACGATCCCGAAAAACGGAAAAACAAGACGATCAAATATCTTTAAAATCAAACTCTTCTGATAATTCACGTATATCTATAACTGATATAAAGAATGAATTCAAGAAATTAAAACGGTTGAAGAAGCCTAAAATACTCAAGGTAATCAATAAGGAAGAGGAAGGTATAGGCATGGCGTCTATATTGGCTAGATCAGTAATTCACGCGCAAACGAGTCTAGCATGTATTGCTGAATCTCAAGATTCTGAACATTCGCCCGCCTCAACAATGAGACACATTAGTGAATCTGAACCCACCATAAACTTTTCAGATGAAGAAAAAAATAAAGGAGATTTAGATCGTAATTCTACAAAAGATACATTGAATGACAATAAAACAGTGATACCAGAAATATGCTGTTCATCATTAGAAAACATTAAAAGTGAAAACTATGAGGGAAAGGATAGTAAAATTCAAAGAGAGTTATCTGAATCATGTCCAACTACACCTATGGTAATTCGAAGCGATAATCTTCTAAAGTTGCCTGAAGAAGGTGATTTTTATGGTTCAGTATCATCTGCTTTGTCTGGGCGTAGTTCAGAATATACGAGTTCAGATGAAGATGATGAAAGTTCCGAGTTGAAAACAGATACCGAAAGAACAATTGAAACAACAAGTTCTGTCGTAGAATCCGTTTTGAGTCGCAATACGGATCCTAATTTGATTGCGCAAGCGGAAAGGAAACTTTCTTCCCTTGAAATTAATTCTGGCGATGGTAAAGTACATAAAATTCAAGATGGCAACAATGAGGAAAATGGAAATAATGACGTTAAAACTATGGGCTCTACATCAAATGGCTGTGTTGTAATTTTAGAAGAATGTAACTGTAGCGATGTTAATAAGAAAGATAATGCAGAAGAAAAATCTATAACAGATAAAATTAATGTAAATATAAATGTTCCGAATAGTTCAGATGCGGCCTGCCTTAAAAACAAGTGCGTAACTAAAAAGTCAAGTAACCATATTAGAATGAATAATCCTTTTGCTCATAAAAAAGCTTCTAAGAGCGTTAGCGCACCTTCCTCCCCAGTAGACAGAAAAGGCTTTGTATATCGTTCATCGAAGCGAATAAAGCGTCAACTAACCAAGATTACGAAGAGCAGTATGATCAAAAGCTTATCTCATTATACCCTTAGACCAAAGAAAACGCACGAGGATCCTAAAACTGCTATGAGTCACCCCGGCTCCGCTTCTAATGTTACTTCAAAGGCGCCTAGCGAAACAGTCTTAGGTTCTCCTTTTCTTTCGTATACAGACTTACTTAGCCTTGATAGACAGGGCTTCGAGGCAAATACTCGACTTCATAAAAGCGATGAAACGGGAATTGCAAAGTTTTCAATGTATATTGGGTCAGAACCAGTCTCGCGTACATCTTTCAGTGGTCCTTCCGGACACCACAGCAAAAGTCAAAGTTTTCGTGAACAGCGGTCACACAAAAAAGAACGATCAGCCCTTAAACCGACTGGTTTGATCCACACTGCGATGGAAACTATTTTAATGGATAAAGTTCAGTCTTTGTTGATACCTACATCGCCCGACCCAATCCAAAGTAATGATCAGAAATTTTTTGATGATTTGAACGAAAAATTGGAAGAAGTGGAGGTATCAAGAAAAAAAATTGAACAGAGGCAATTAGAAAGTGAAATAATTAGGGATAATAAAAATGAAATCGACTCTTTAAAAGATAAGAAAAAACTTGTCAGACAAGACAGTATTCATTCAACTGCTGAAACTGGAGAGTCGTCCAAATTGTCCAATAATTTAGAACCTAACCACATCATTCCATGCAAGTTAACAAACACACCGGTATTGCAACACTTTCATCCCATACTTAGTGGCACTCCTTTAGAGTCCATACCATCGCTGCCCGAGAGCAGTATGGATCGCGTTGAGAGTTTAGATGTAGAGGGCGTAGACGATAAGTGTGAGAGTGGAACTAACAGTGCTAGCGTGTGTGGTAACTTGCATGCAGCGTGCCGTTTTGACAGGAGCGAGCGGGATAGAGATAAGAATGAAAAGGAGAAAGGGTCACCGAGACATGCTCGCCATGAATCGTATGGCGGTCGGGAACCGGTGGCCGGAGCTACTGCGCAGAATGCTTCATTAAACTCTTCATCAATACCAGTTGGAATATCACACAGAAGGTCTTCAGATTCCGACTTAAGCATCACGCCTAAAGGTTAGTTCCAATTTCCAGTAAGTTCTTTTTTAGTTATTGGCATAGATACTACTAGATTTTGATTTTAGTGTGTATGTTGACGGCTTCGTGGTGCAGTGGCTTAGGAATGAGTTCTAGCGCTGGGGGCTACATGACCTACAAATAATTGATCCAATTCCGGATGTTAGTCTTGTGCAATTTATGTTTGTAAACTGTCTCCATGATACAGGAGAAAATCCTTGTGTGGATTCAACGTTTAAAAAAAGTGTTAGAACGTGGTAGAGCCACACTGCAGCTATTATGGTTGTAGCATGAATGTGTCGGCTCGACCGGGGAAGGACCACGCTCTCACAGAATACCAGCTTAATGCTGCTGTGTTTCGTATGGTGAGTGTAAAGAACCGGAGACCCGTTTTCCTGGAATCGAGGCATTCCATCTTAGACCTCAAGTGTGACAGCGCATTTACATTTTGATTTTTAGCGAGGTTAAAAATGTAGATGTTTATAGGCCACAGCATCCACTTACCATCAGGTAGACTGTGTGCTCGTTTGTCACCCTTATACTATAAAAAATATATTCTCTGGTTTACAATATTTTGGAAATAATATGATAATTTTTTTATCCAAGAATATTAGTGTGACTTTATAGTCTATTTTATATAACAGGAAGTTCCTTAAATGCCTCCGTGGGAAACGCTGGTAGTGGTGGTGGTGCAATTCTAAGGCCGTCCATGAACAGCAATAATCTGGATATGCTGGAATATCCCTTCCTAACTATGACTGAGTACCCTCCCGGGTTTATTGTGCATATAGGTAAGTATAATTTTTTTTTAATTTGTAGTACACTGTTAGTTTCTTTTTTGAAGCAGGATTTACTTGGTGATAGGGCTTCTTTTCTGCCTAAAAGCCAGTCTGGGTATCAGTGTGACCAGATTATAATGTACGATTTCGCTAGTATCAATTAAAATAACTGCTAAAACTAGATATATTTTTACCGGAAATGTGGATAAATATGCCAATATATTGCAGTGTCAAGCGTCAGATTTCAAAAGGCATCATTTTGGAAAAAACCTGTGTTAACTTTTTAAATGATGTCAGATCAAATAATCTTCAAAAGAAACTTTTTTACTAGGTAATATTATTACAATTAAAACATAAAATATGTTCACATCTTCTATAATAGACTATATAGGATCTTTACAGATTTTATATTTTTATGGTACTTGCGAAAACGTGGGAGGGAGGAGTCCTTTTTGACTGTAGCGGATCCGAGCGGCAGCAACACATGCTAAGAGAATAAACGAATGAAGTGTATATGTTAGCAGACAAACTAGATTTCAGGCCAAACTATTTTATCCTAGGCCAAACCGGTTTATCCGACGCGTGTCAGGACATACTAGTGTAGCCCAGGGCAATCTAGTTTGGCATAAATACTTTTGTTACGGCCTTGAGCTACCCTGACAAAAGCCGATCCGGACTAGGGACCATTAGTAGTCCTATTCGACGGGTAACAAAGGGGAGGGTCCAAGACCTATGGATAATTAAACTATAACAGCTGACAAAGAAGCAAGCAATACTTACCGATTACCGGAGGTAGGGTTAAGCACAGGGCATAGTCAGGTGAAAGGTGATGTGTATGTAAGTGTTGTGCAGTATTGTATTCAATGTGTAACCTGACATCCCCGCTGATCCTGGGCAGCAGATCCCAAGGCGTTGCCTCTCTCCAATTGTGGGACCCATCCAAGGGGACGTACACCAAATGGAAACTTCCGCTTCTATTTTCACTATATTCGTTTATCACTTTATTGTACATTTAATTAACTTCAAGTTCAACCAAATCAACGTTAATCGACGTTAAACAGTGACACGCTGTACAATTTAAGGACGGTTGGTCAAAGTTCAATGTCTCAGGCTCACGTAGCACAAAATACTAACTCGTCGATGCAATTAACGGCATAAAAGTTCCTTTAATCACTACAAATTCCAAGTAGACCTCTTGTCACGTAACACGTTCGAAAAAGACAATTCAATTCGAGGCGGTCTAGACTATATTCTAATATTCAATAGTAAATTCAAAATGGCGCGCACAATTAACATAAGCCTTAGGCACTCAAGACAACACCTGCCGCGCACAACCGTATGACAATACTTAACACGGTTACAAAACAATTATATTATTTTGGCATCGTTATTACGGTAACTTACAAATATAAGAGAACACAAAGAGGCTCTCAACGTATAATCGACACGGGCTTCGCGCAAACAAACTAAAGAAATAACACGACGCGGCAGTCCTTTCGACGCAAAAGTATATCAACTCGCAACCCCTAACTTGACCCGAGAGATTATGTAACGTTCGATCTTTTACTGGCGCGGCGCAGCGCCCGAGGCTTGCTGCCGGCCGCCTTCTGGCCTCGCGGGCGACTGACCGCTCGCTGTACCCGTACGCCGCATCGAGCCTCCGCCTCCCGCGACCCGCTAACCGTTTCCTCGCCCCGCTCGAGACCCGCGTCCCTCAAGCCCTAAATGACACAACAATCGGGCGTGAATAAACCCCCGTCCCGGATATAAGGGCCTATGTCCGCGAGTAAATTGGCAACCGGGATAGAGTTGCGACGGCACGATGCAGGACCGAATCTCCAACCAAGACCTCGGCCACTAACGCGACGGAGACGCGCTCTTGCAACCCCAACCACCGTCTCAAATCACTGCCCCAGCGTGGGCAAGCCGAAGAGTCGAATTTCCCCTGGATGCCCTTCCCGGACACCGCAGCCGCCCAGTAAGTCCTGTTGCAGGACATAAATTCGACGACCTCCTTCAAATATCTATCCGTGCCCCTACAATCCGTTCCGCAATCCGGCCGGATCCGGTTCGGCAAACCGCGACGCGATAAGAAGCGGCCTAGCGTGGCCACATGGCTTCAGTGCTGAGGGCGCTTACAAGTTTTATGTGAACGGCCTTAGTGGCGAGGCACACGAAAACGCACAGATAGGCCTTATGTGAACGCGCGTGACGTAGGTTGAAGGACTTGACAAGGAAGGGGCCAGCAAAGTCGGTTCCGACTCCAGCGAATGGTCGGATGGCCCTGACGTGGTCAGGTGGTAAGTCACCCATTATCGGCTGCGATATGGTGGCCTTCAATCTACAACAAAGTATGTTCCCAAAAGTGACGCTCCGAATAGTGCGTCGGCCAGCCAAAATCCAAAACTCCCGCTGCAAATTAGCCGCATTCCGAACATGATGGTGAGTTACCAGCAACCGAAGCACACTAATAAAGCACAAGGAGAAAAAAAAACACAAGAAAAAAAAACAAAAAACAAAATGGACAAATTTTAAGAACTACATCGTAAAAATGTAAAATGTCACAAACTCTGACAATAAGCTCAACTAACAATCTTTCAACATATCCAATTTCTATTCATACTTCTACTCGGCCGGTGTAGCGTGTGGTGGTGCGCGTACACAATTAATCTATATCCAACATGAAGCGATCTCCTCTCGGGTCGCACAGTCTTAGCGTTTCAAAAGTCAAAGGAGCCTCCTGTCACTTAAAGCACGAGAGACAATCAATAGGAGGCGTTGGTCACGCGGCCGAGCGCTTCGCACGTAACCGTCATACTTTAAGAGTAGCTTTTCCAAACATGCACTTCTATGCTGCGCTTCATCTAGCCTCAAAGCTTCAATGCTCAAACTACTATGCAACCTTGAAACAAACTATAGCAAACTTGTTGCCCGATGCGCATTGATCAAAACAGATAAATTAAGTTTTTTTTTGCGCCCGAAGCAAATATGGGCAACCCTCCGGAAAGCGGGGTAGGGAGGTTGAGAATGCTCATAGCATACCACGCAGCCGGCTGCGTGGTTATGTGGTGACTTTTACCCACTAAACTCAACCTTTTAGGAATTGGCTTAACGATCTGTCTAGAGATCTCTAAGCCGTATACGAACGCGACCCTCCTTGGCAGAAAGGAGGGCGCAAAGCGCAATAAATTAAGCAAAACGATAAACATAAGACAACCATATTCCATTATTAGAGTAACCATATTTTCCAAAACAAATATCTTCGACAGTAGGGGGAGGGAAGAGAGATGAGGAGGTGGGGGGGGAGGATGGGGAGGGGGGTTAGAGATGATGGGAGTCCATAAAAATGTGAAAACAAAAGAAGGTTTAATTTTTATTTCCTTCGGCAAAAATAGTTACTCAATTTCAATTTTTCTTTTCAACAAAGCAAGCATAATGATCAAATACATTTACAAAAACACATATACGCATTTCAAATTCACCTTTTTACTCAAAACCGCTACAACTACAAAACATTTCGCGGAAAAACCAAAGCAAAAATTTTTTTTCTAAGCATTCAAAGCTCCAGTTAAGCCCTAGTCTCCCCACCAACCAAGTGGGGGCCACACCGCATTTGAACCCGAATACAATATAGCGCGAACCGTTACACAATCACCACTCGGGTGCTACACCTTCACTGAGGCCGTCGACAATAGAACCGTTTAACAAGTGGACTGCCGACTCAAAAGATCAGTGGAGGCGGCCGTGGTAGGATCTAGGGCGGCAGCTACCTAGTTGGAGCTGCCTCCATCAGACTGGCACTCGAACCGGGGGCCCGGTAGCCCGCAGGAGAGCGCCGAGCGTCGCCCGACCGGGGCGTGACTAGGTGCCCCGCCCGTGGGAGTCGAGGGCCCGGCAGAGCCCCGAGAGGAAGCGCCGGTCGCACCCAGGTACAAAACGGCAAGGTGACTTTGCCCTGGCAGTGTAATGGCATCACTACTAAATACAAATACTACCAAATTAATTTCAATATAAATTACCACAAATACAAATTACTATTTATCAAATTAAATACAAATTACACTACACAATGGAGAAGATAACAAGGTAACAATATTAGACTTTTAAGTACGTAGGTAAAAAGTGTAGACCAAACACATAATTCTAGTTTTTATTTCACATCGATCGGTGCACTATTACCGAAGTTATAAGCGTGGAAAGTTTACGTACATTTTTAAAATTTCGCCGGTGCCCGCGAGTAGCGCGTGACGTCATCGATTCCATGCGGCCGGCTGGCACAAGCGGCAAGTTTGCAAGTTTCTCTAGAAAGTGAAGATTTTTCTTCATAGCTTGAAGAACTTACTGCATCAAATTGAAAAAGTTTCTTATTCTCTTGTACTGGCCGAACATATTTATCTTTGGTTACTGTACTTTTATGTGAAACTTTGTTTTTTAGGTTTACTTGAATTTTTTTGTTTTGTGTAGCGAGAGTATCAGCGTTGTTAGTTATATATTCTTCTGGCAAGGGATCAATGTCAATATTATTATCTAGAGTAGTAACAGGATCGACAACATATATATATATATATATATATATATATATATATATTCAATTTCTTGTGAAGTAGTGGCAATCGCATGTGCAACTGTTTCTGACCTAGATTTGGCATTTAGTTTTGATAGTAAAGATCTTTGTGGTTTTTCTGTACACCGATTTTGACAAGCAAACTTGTGAGGCAAAACATCTTTTTTAAGTTTGAGGGGACCACCAACTAGTTTGTACTTCACGTAGTTTTCCATATCGTTTTCGACCTAGAACAAAATACAAACTTATTTAAAGTCTATAAAAAATAAGGAACCTCGTAATTTGTATTCCATCAATATTTAAAATATGTACAACAACAACAACACGAAAAAAAATTTTAAGTGCTCCACTTCATAATCAAACTTCTTCCATTATTTGCGGGCCGCAAAGTATGAAGGTTGAACAGCTCTGCGATGTGTTTAGTTTTTGCTCGAAATATCGTAAAATATAAAAATGTTTGTTAACATATTCCATATTTTAACCTTTATATGCATTATAAACATTTTAAAATTTGCTGCAAACATAGGTAGGTATCTAAACTTACGAACTGACGACAGGTCATTGACTTATCTACATTACATAGGTACTTTACCCAAGTTTGGATGTTTATTTACACTGAAGTAGTTTTAGTTAAATATGTAGGTATTAGGTATTGTTTCTTCTTGAAATTATAATGATCATGAAGCGTGGAAAGGTTCAATGAATCGTTAGTTACTTAAACACTGCGACTCGAGTATTTGGGGGGGGGGCTACTTGTTTTTTTTTTTTTTTTGGGGTAAAAATGTTGTTTTTGTTTTTTTTGAGGCATTGTGTGGTTTTTTTTTTTTCTTTTTTTAGTGTCGGCGCCGGGGGCGCTTTTTGTGTTTTGTTTCGGGGCGGGGGGGGCGGGGGAGGCTCTGGTGCGGGGGTGCCCGGCGGCCCAGTTTCTTTATTGGTCGTTTTTGAAAAAATAAACAATTTTCTTTATTTTTTTCTTTTTTTTTTAATTTTCCTTTTTTTTTTCTTTTTTTCGTTACGTTACGGTTAATAAAATCAGTCTCGCTCGTGACGTTGTACGAAACAGCTGGCTGCTGTGTTTACGTTTACAAAGTTTTTTTTCTACCCTTAGTTGGAAATTATAATAAAAACAACGCAAAAATGCCCAAGTGTGACAACTGTGACAAACTAATAGCCAAGAAATACGCTATTCTCGAGTGCAACACATGCTCAAAAACTGTGCATGCTACCCAGGCCTGCACCAGCCTAACATCTAAGCAATTAGCAGCACTGCGCAACACTGAGAATCTGGAATGGACCTGCGAAGTTTGTCGCCGTGAAACTCCAAGGCAAAGGTCATTTGTCATACAAAAGTAGGAAGAGGAAGACGACGAGGAACTATTATTAAAACAGGGAACTGACAGCGGATCCAGCGATGAAAAAGTTACTAAGCGCCATATCATTCGAGGTTAAAAAAGCAGTAAAGAAAGAAATAGGCTCAGTAAATGAAGCGCTCAGCTCTTGTTGTCAAAAAATGGATGGAATAATGGACACTTTAGCGACGATTAGCGGAAAAATAAAAGAACTGGAAAACAAGAATATATATTTAACAAAGCAAAATAAACATCTAGAGCTGAAAATCGATGCTATGGAACAATGCATTGGAAACCTTGAGCAAAAACAGCATAATAATACATTTGAAGTCGCAGGAGTACCCGAAATAAAAGACGAAAATACGGAAATTATCCTAAATACACTAGCAACAAAGTTAAATATTGTAAAAAAAGAAATAACTACTTACAGTTAAAAGATTGAAAGGGAAAATGGAAAGGAGGGCGTGATCCAGGTATCTTTGAAACAGGAGGAACAAGTGGACCAGTGGATGAAAGCAGCAAGAAAAGTAACTACACTTGCAGAGGACATCGTTTCCTGTCCAGATTCTGCTATAGCAAGAACAAAGATAATGATACGACGTGCCCTATCCAGTGCAAATAAAACCCTTCTGTGGCAAGCTAAGCAAAAACTTAAGGTTACTTATAAATATATATGGTTCCAGGGCGGTAGAATTTTAGTTCGTAAGAATGATAACGATAAGCCTGTGATCATCCGAAACCTAAGTGACATTGACAAAACCGCGGTGGAGTATATTGTAAGTCGGTAGTAGAAATTTTACGCACTAGGCACTACTTTGGAAGTAACTGAAATTTATGATTCGGCAAATTTATGTGAATTTAGTACCTATCTACCTAAACATACTAATCTTTTTAATATTGTACATATAAATATTAGATCTATTATCAAAAACTTTAGTGCATTACTGCAAACAATAAACCAATCACCAATAGCTATAGACGTCATTATACTAACTGAAGTAGGAATTTCAATAAGTAGTAATCTTTCTCAATTATTTTCTATAACCGGGTATGGAATGTGCAGTAAGCTTCGTGAGCAGCGACGTGGTGGTGGTATTATAATGTACATTAAAAATTGCCACAGTTTTGAAGTAGTAAACAACTTAAAATTAACCCATTGTGAATCATTAATTGTAAACATCCAATCTAGCCACCACTACACGACTCACATTTGCGCATTATATCGACCGCCTAATGAAAGCAAGCATCTATTTATTAATGAACTTAAAGTACTACTATGTCACAATTTAATCAAATACTCTGACTTGTACTTAGGGACATATATTGACCTGGAATAACATTCATGATTACTACTTAAGCTGCTTGGCCGAGTGTGGTCTGACGAGAGCGATTTCTGAGTTTACAAGAATAGATATTCGAAATGAAAAAATCACGCGGAGTTGTATTGACCACATATTCGCGAGATCGCGCACGTCGGACATCTACTCGGCTGCGCTCGGAACAGTACTGGCAGATCACCGTATGTGCGTGCTATCGTGCGCCGGAACTGAGGCTACCAGCAGCAGCGTACAGGCTGAGTCAAAACTCAAACAATTAATTAATAACAAAAAAATTAATATAACTTCTCGAAAACGTCGAGTGGAATAAGATTGATAATATGCAGTGTCCGATAGAGATATATAACTTTATTCAAAATAGCTTTGAATACTGTTATAATAATTCTAAATATACTACAAAGAATAGCATAAATAGTAAAAGAAATAAGGAAAGATGGATAAATAATAAGATAAAATTTTACTGCGAAAAAAGAGACTACCTGTATAACAAGTGGAAAAAAGATACAACCGATAAAATATTAAGACTAGAGTTTAATAAAATTAGGAATAAAACACATAAACTTATTGAAATGTCTCGAAACAAATACTATTATCACGAAATAAATAATAACAAAAATAACCCAAGGAAGCTATGGAATATTCTGAATTCCATCACAGGCAGAGTAAATAAATCATTAGATGCGGCGATATTAAAGGCTTTTCAAAAAAAAATTAATAGCTAAACAATTGGCAAATAATTTTGGTAAAGATTTTGTTAAAAATGTTGAAAAAATACTACCCAACTGTAAACAAAACCTTTTAAATCAAGCAGAGTAAATTTCCTCAGAATAGTTCAATGCGGTTTAAAGCAGCAGATGGCAAGAGCATAAATAAAATAATCCAGAAATTGAACACAAACGAATCTGCTGGAGCAGACCAGATTCGCTGTATAGACATAAAATCCTTATGTGAAAAAATCACGACAGCAATGGCAAAGTTGATTAATACTAGTGTTCATTCTGGTATTTATCCCTCAGAATTAAAGATAGGAATAGTGAGACCCATCTACAAAAAGGTGTCGCACTGTGATTATGACAATTATAGGCCAATTACAATACTTCCTGTAATAGATAAAATAGTTGAAAAATATATATGTAGTCAGATACATAAATATTATATATCGAATGACGTTCTGTCCAGCACTCAGTTTGGCTTTCAAAAAATAATTCAACTACTTCTTTGTTAACAAAATTTACCGATGAAATTAATACTTATTTAGACAACAAACAGCAAATAATTCTTTTATTTATTGACTACAGCGAAGCATTTGATACTCTGAAACACGATTTATTAATACAAAAATTGGAAGGGTGGTGTGAAAATTACCTCAAAGATAGAAAATACCGGGTGAGAATTGAAAATGATTACAGTGATGAAATACCTGTAACTACGGGAACAGCTCAGGGATCGGTTCTTGGCCCTTTACACTATCTGGCCTTTGTTAATGACATGGGGAATGTGATTAAACATAGTTCAGTGTATCTATATGCAGACGATACTTGCCTAGTAATAGCCAATAAAGACATAGCAAAAGCAGAAAAAATGTTACAACATGACTTTATTAAATTCTGGTAAAACTAAAATTATACATTTACGCTCGATGCACTCTAACAAATACGAAAGACCAATAAAAATATTATCACACAGCCACGACTGCCTTCATAGTTCGTCTAAATTAAATACTAACTGTAATTGTAATCCTCTAGAACAAGTTAACACTTATAAATACCTAGGTCTGATTGTGGATGAAAGATTCAATTGGGGTAAACACGATGAGCATGTATGTATGAACAAGCTACGGGCTATGCTAGCAAAGTTTGCAATACTAAAATACAAAATGCCATTTCCCATCCTTATAAATCTGTATAACGCTCTTGCTGAGTCTTTTATTTCTTATGGCATTACAAGTTATGGAAAAACATTTAAAATTTACTTAGATAAAATATATAACCTACAAATCAGAATATTGCAAATTATTATACCTAAGAAAGTAAAAACACAAATATAAAAATATACAGTGAAAACAATATTAATGGAATATTTAAATTTTGCAAAGTATTACCTATACACACGAAATTTCAGATGCTAATACTAATAGAACAATTTCACAATAAAAAAGTGCAAGTTAAAACTAACCATAAAACTATTACAAGAAAAGTTATACAAAATAAACTCGTAACACCTAAAATATATAACTACTATGGTAAGGTACAAATAGATATTTAATTCCTACTTTAATGAACCAAATACCCCCCACGATACTCTCAGATATCAATGAAGATAACTACAAAAACAAATTCAAAAATATTTCTATGAACAGCTACAACGGGAGTAAATAAATATTAAATACAAAATTATATAATATACTTATAAAATCAGCAATTAATTGTTCTAATTTTTATAAATATATGTACATATATCTCTTATATATATAGATTAAATATGTATACTTGCAACTAAAATAAAAACAAAAATGAAAAACTATAAATAATAATAAAAAAAAAGATCAACTCACAGTTTTTGCACCAACCTGTATACTGCTTCTGCAACTAGATAATCCAAGCGCCCGATAAGAACGATCTAATTGTCACGCTCACACTTGTGGGCTCACAGAAACCGGTTTTCCTGTCAATACGGCCCGTCCAGAACGTCGGTGATTTGCAATTACGGTGATTTGAAATTTATCACTTAAAAATATGTACGTATTTACTTAATATTATTATTACTGTTTATAAGCAGCCATCAATTAGATGATTGTATTAATAGTTTGTATAATGTATGTGATTGTACTATACCTTTAATTGTGTGAGACTGTAACTTGCGGACAAACCTCACGGTTTTCGCAAGTTAATTACATTTAACTCATGTATTTACTATAATGATATAAATAAGTAAAAAAAACACAATTACTCTACCGCGAGTACTAACTACAGTCAGTACAAGACGCCACGCTAAGGCGACCGACACTTCGGCGATTTAATCAACGATACAATACGAATGCAATAACGATAATACGATAATTACACGATTATGTAATAACGATAATTATCAACCTTACACGACGCGTGACGGTACCTAGCTCCAAACTACACTCCCGCTTGCGCAGCCTAGAGGTGTGGTCTCTAATTCTACCCACCTCTAACAAACAAAGTAAGCGAACAAAGAAAGAAAAGAACAAAAATATTTTTATTACGTATTAGGGCCGGGAGTGATTGCAAAACCAATCAACCACGGTCTGTCACCAGAATGCGTGGTTCTATCCACCGATCCGCTAACAAACGAAAAAAAAACTACCACATTACGGCCGGGCATGATGGCAGAAACCATCAATTAATCACGCTCTGCTACCACATTGTTACGGCCCTGAGCTACCCTAAAAAAAGCCGATCGGGACTAGGGCCCATTAGTAGTCCAATTCGACGGGTAACAAAGGGGAGGGTCCAAGACCTATGGATAATTAAACTATAACGACTGACAAAGAAGCAAGCAATACTTACCGATTACCGGAGGTAGGGTTAAGCACAGGGCATAGTCAGGTGAAAGGTAATGTGTATGTAAGTGGTGTGCAGTATTGTATTCAATGTGTAATCTGACATCCTCGCTGATCGCCCCGCGTACCGATGTGACAAAGCGCGGAATCTATCCAGCCTAATTTTTTATAAACGCTCGTTAAAAAAAATGTCCGGTCTTCTTACGATAAGCTCGTAGTCTTAGGTCTTCATTGTTCACTATTTTGACCGTGGTTCTGCTTATGCCCATCTGAGGAGCTAAGATTTTTTGTTAACGAACAGGATTTCGTTGGATTCGCGCCTTTACTGCTTTGATGATCGCGGGTGTCCTAAATGTACGAGATCGGCCGGTACTCTTACAACCTTCGAAGCTTGAATCTTCAGTGAATCGTTTGATAGTGCGATAAACAAATCGTAGGATTATTTTCAATTTTTGTAGAATATTGAACATCTCTTTTGGCGCATAACGACAGCGGTGCAACGCGATAACCGCTACTCTTCTTCTTCTTTCTTCGACTACTTCGTATTTGAAAATTAATGAAAATTAATGTCTTTTTTATTTTCTGCAAGCGCAAATATTATATTTTTAAAATTGGTGAAGTTCATCTACTCAGTATTCAAAAATTTTAAATAATAAGGTTTTGACAGAACTTATGACCCGATTAAGTATATTGTTTTTTTTTTAAAATTACTTTAGACTCTAGGCTTCAATGTCCCTATATATCTAAACGAGCATACAGACTTAGTTCTGCAGCATATACTGTAAAAATATTGAAAGTCTTTACTTTCACTATTTCCACATCATAATACCATTATAATCATGATACAAGTCATAATACAACATGTATTATAGCATAATTTTGCTATAGGAAAAGGCGAATGACACTGAATCTGTACTGTTTTGTAAAAGAGGGAGGTTTGCATACGAGTAATAAAAATGTTTGTTGAGTCTAAGACAAAATTAAAAAAAATATATATTGACTTAAGCTTTTCAAAACATTGACGATGATGAGGGATAGTCCCATAGCCAATTATGGGTTGTTATGGATTTAATAAAAATATTAATTACTTTGCAACCTTCCGCTAACTAAATACAATGATGTGTCTTACTTGGATTGAAGAGCACCACCCGCCCTCCCTCAATTGCATTCACTAACTCCGTCACCATTAGTCCCAGCACCACTACTCCCAACACCATTACTCCCGGCACCACTACTTCCAACACCACTATTCCAGGTAAGACACACCATCGACGACAATACAATTGTATTATAATACAGGTTGGAAATAATGGAATTCCGCAAAGTAACGCCTGATTATATCAATTATGTTATGGATTTATAATAAGTAAGATTGCATTAATTTTTGATTTACGGATTATAAAAACGTCGGTGATATTTGTTAGGTGGTACGGTTTGCGCGCGGTCGGTGAAATTAGTGGATGGTGGCGGAGAGAGCGCTGCGCGTGCGGCGTGGTGGGCAGAACTACGTACCGAGCTGCGTGCGCACGCGCGTGCGCTGCGCTGCACTGCCGTGCTGGCCTACTGCGAGCGCGTGGCCGTGAGGTACGTACCGCACCGCACCACATCACACTAGTGCAGCACTCACATGGCGGGTGGGCAGAGCTACGTACCGAGCTGCGTGCGCACGCGCGTGCGCTGCGCTGCACTGCCGTGCTGGCCTACTGCGAGCGCGTGGCCGTGACGTACGTACCGCACCGCACCACATCACACTAGTGCAGCTCTCACATGGCGGGTGGGCAGAGCTACGTACCGAGCTGCGTGCGCATGCGCGTGCGCGGCGCTGCACTGCCGTGCTGGTCTACTGCGAGCGCGTGGCCGTGAGGTACGAACCGCACCGCACCACATCACACTAGTGCAGCACTCACATGGCGGGTGGGCAGAGCTACGTACCGAGCTGCGTGCGCACGCGCGTGCGCTGCGCTGCACTGCCGTGCTGGCCTACTGCGAGCGTGTGGCCGTGAGGTACGTTCCGCACCGCACCACATCACACTAGTGCAGCACTCACATGGCGGGTGGGCAGAGCTACGTACCGAGCTGCGTGCGCTGCGCTGCACTGCCGTGCTGGCCTACTGCGAGCGCGTGGCAGTGAGGTACGTACCGCACCGCACCACATCACACTAGTGTAGCACTCACATGGCGGGTGGGTAGAGCTACGTACCGAGCTGAATGCGCACGCACGTGCGCTGCGCTGCACCTCCGTGCTGGCCTACTGCGAGCGCGTTGCCGTGAGGTACGTACCACAACAAAACGTCAAGATGTTATCAATAAATAGGTAATAATTAATAAAGATTTCATAATTGGTCCAATAATTTTGTTTCAGTCAAGTTGCTATTGTAATGTGTCCTGGCAGGGTCGCCATGTAATGTGGGGAGATTCGGGGAATAAATGATACTACGTCTAGTGGTCTTGACTGTAGGTTTATTACTAAATCTCTCTTATTCTATCCTACATATATATAAGCACACACTACACTATTACCTATCGTAGTTCAAATATTTCTGTATAGTGTAAAAAGCCTTTTACTGAACCAGTTGTAAAATTGTCTTTTAAATTTAATGAAGAGTAGGTCTTGAATTACTTGTGATATCTTATTTTATACTATCATACATATCCAATAGCAATTTTTATGAAATCTCGCACTCTTGGGAATTATAGCGGAAACGAATTTATTCCTATTTCTGGTGCCTCATTTATTTTATTTCGTTGCTTCGAAAATATGTAGACAAGGAAGTGTAAAAATGTTCAAAGATTTAAACAAAGGCTGAAATGGCACGTCAGGTAAAGTACCACATATTGCTCTAACACACTTTTTTTGTGCAATGAAAGCCTTTTTTATGTCCGTGCTATTACCCCATATGATGAGTCCCTATCGCAGAACTGATTCAACGTAAGCAAAGTACGCAGTAAAAGCTGTATTCCTTCCTGCTATTTTTGTTAATTTATAAATTGCAAACGAGTCATATCTATTGTATTTTTTTACAGAGAAGATGTTTGCGTTTTGTCAGCTTCGGGGACGGCTGCAGTTATTAATTTGGACTGCGATTTCGTCAGTGATGAAACTCCTGTCACAGGTAAAATATTTGTAAGCGAAAAATAGTGATATTACTATTAAGATGTCTGAAATATTTATTATCATTTTGATATAATATTTTTTCAAGATCACTTCATTAGTGTTACTTCTTTTGATTTTGTTTTTCATTATGCTTTATTATGTAATTATGCTTGCAGTTTTTTTTTAATTTTTGTATATCAAATTAAATATCAATAATTATTAATATGTACTACCTACTATTTTTTTACACTGCTTTTCCTTCTTCAGTTGTTTAGTTTAGAGGTTTTTCTAAAATGGACACGCTTGATAGGTGAATTGTCAATCAATGAATCTCTTGATGTGTTGGACTTTTAACGCTGCACACCGTCATCAGTCTTCGTACAACATGTCTCCTTCATGATGAAAGATGTTACTTTCATACATTACATGGCGACCCTGCCAGGCGGTGCGATACTATAATGCACGCGCACCGGCGGGGCCTACATAAAGATAAAAATTTTTCAAATAAATAATGTAAATCATCATGAATCGACAAATAAATATTAATAAAAATATATTTTATAATCACGCAATGGACGCAATACCGGACAAGACAAAAAAACTATAATATGACAAATACGCGAAGAGGCCACCCAAGCCAAGACGAATTTTATATATTATACTTAATTAGAACGTAAGATTTTAATTAGGATTAACTTTATACAATATATTTTTTTTTGTTTTTGGTGGGAGGTGTAGTGTAGTATAGCCTTCCCATGTCAATATATATATATATATATATATATATATATATATATATATATATATATATATATATATATTAGTGTTAAGGTAGAATAATGAAGTAGTATAATTAAAGTGTTGGTACCAACAACACGTCTCCTTCATTGACACCTTTCGTACATTATAGCAGTAGCCACTTACCATCGGGTGGACTGTAAGTTCGTTTGCCCTTAAAAAATCTTATCGATTTTGTACACTATAGAAAATATTAGAAAGAAAGGACATTAGGTTTTTGTTATTTCGCTATATCATCACTTATTATTGGTTGGGAATAGTATTCAAGTAAAGCAGTTTTGGATTTAATAGAAAGGCGGGCTAAGAGACTTATAAGCGACGTAAATGTGGTTGGAACAAAAGAAGTGGAATAATTTGCCTGTATCGGTCTTTGCATTCAATCATAAAAACGAAAGCCTATTTACTCTCGTTTAAAAGGCATCAAGGCAAGAGTTAATAGGTTTTTGTTAAGCTAAGTCTTTGCGCTTTACCATTTTTGCCTGAATCATCACTTACTATCACGTGGGATAGTAATCAATTAATGGCTAATAAAAGTAAAAAAAAAAGATTTGATGGCGTCCGATACATAGCAGTGTACCTGTCTCGTTCGTGTCTAATAGAAAATCCTCTCGTGGACTTTGTAAAAGTTAATCAAGAATATCAGTATATGTGTTTTTTTTGGATTTTATTCTGAATGGTGGGGGCAGTTTATAAACATAAATTGCAGAAGGCCAAAACACTTAGTTTCGGAACAATTATTTGTAGGCCATACAAATACTTGTTCCGTACGGGATTCAAACATGCGGCCTTCAGCACGGCAACTCCGTGCTAAACCACTGAGGTATAGAGCTGTTATTGTATAGTGGCGCAGTGGTGATGATGGTGGGGGTAACGTATTGGTATTGTGGGTAGTCGGTGGCAGCCGCGTGGTGCTGGAGGAGGCGGAGGAGGCGGAGAGCTGCGGCGCGGCGCACGTGCCCTACTGCGCCGGCGCGCCGCCCTATCGCGCCGAATTGGCGCCCTGTGGCGGCTGCCGGTGCGTACTGCATCCACCTACATACTCACTGCCTATCCACTGCGTACACGCTGCGTATCCACTGCGTACACGCTGCGTATCCACTGCGTACACGCTGCATATCCACTACGTACACACTGCGTGCACCTACATACTAACTGCGTATCCACTGCGTACACGCTGCGTATCCACTGCGTATACACTGCGAGCACCTACATGCTCACTGCGTACACGCTGTGTATTCACTGTGTACACGCTGCGTATCCACTACGTACACACTGCGTGCACCTACATTCTCATTGCGTATGCACTGCGTACGCGCTGCGTATCCACATAAATAATCACATGTCTGAATTTCGCAAACAGCTCTAATGGTTCCCGATCCGCTTTCGCAGGAATACTCACATTCTCTCCGCTGTGTATGGCGTGCTGTTTAATCGTGCCACTCCTTATTATTTAAATTACCATTTCCAGTATCTTTCCCTTACTCATAATCTGTTCCTTCGATCCTCTGTCAATCTTTCTATCTCTACTCCTAATAATCTTTCTCCTTTTTTAAAGAAAATCCTTTACTCACGTCACTGCTGTGCGTTTGTGAAACTCTTTATTTTTCTTTTTATTTTCATATTAATCATTTTATTCTTTTGAAAGTCTTGTTAAGTCGTTTATCTTAGAACGCTATTACATAAATTACTTTTCCTTTTTCGTACTCTTTTCATTCAATCTATTATATCATTTTATATATCATTTTCACTTATAATTTTTTCAATGTATTTTCATTTTTTTTACGCCCCACTCTATTTTAACTATTGTTAACATCAGTTCTCGACGCAAAGGTTGTCTGAAAAATTTCCCTTTCAGAATGATAAGACCGTCAGTTGTACATATTATACCTTACGTTTCATTTTACTTGTTACTATGTATTTTGGTGTACAATAAAGAATAAATAAATAAATAAAATAGACACCGTCATATCAATCGAAAATCTTATGGTGTAAAAACAAATCTCACGAACATTGAAAACAGCTTATAATTAGATTAGAGTATTATTTATTTTAACAAAACCACAGTGTACCTAGTAGCGGTGTAAGAATATCAACTACCCTTTGTCGTCCATTTTGGTCGTCAATTTTTTCCTAACATTTTTTTTTACAAGGCTATCTATGACGAGTGGACTTTGTTAAATTGTAATGAATGAATTTCAGTAAAGACATAAAGATATTTTAATAATTTCTAATATAAACAACACGAATAAAAGTATATACCTTACTTAACTAAATAATATTTTTATTTTTTACGCTACAAACAGCAAAGATAAGAAATTTTATAATAAAATGGAAATAAAACCTTACAGAACAAAACTATGAGTAAAATACATTATAAACATCATAAAACTTTTGGCAGGCGTTTTAGTATGATGCAACAAAAGTTAATTTCCTTAGTGTTAAGTGTAGAGTAGCCTCCTAATTAAGGGAATGACGATCTAGCAAGAGATACAGGAAGTCGATGGATGTAGGTGGCTCTCGACCGTGCTTTGTGGAATTACTTGGGCTTATGTTCAGCAGTGGATTTGTGAAACGGCTGTAATGATTATGATGATGATGACAATGAAAGTCGTATGGAATTTCGTATGATAAAACGAGACTGATACAAAAACTATATTCATTCGATAAAAAAGCCCGTTACGGCAATTTATAACCAGAAAAAACCTCAACAAATTAACATTTTCGTTTTCTTCCCTTGTACTGCTAAGAGCAGACTTCTAATTTTTAGGAGGGTTTTAGAGCAGAAAGAGACCTTTAACCCTAGACACGAAATAAACCAGTCCTTAAAATAGTAATTAATAATTGATTTATTTATACTAGGGGAGACCTAGCTCAGCTTATCCCACTGATCCGACTGTAAACTATTAATTGAGGGCACAGGCTTCGAAACTTGAAGGTCATGTATTTCAATCCGTTTTTCGAACATACTTAAAACAAGCGTTTTAACTATTCCACTGTCTCGTGACCCATATATGAACATTTTGATTGTTCAATTGTGTCTTTTTTGCGGACAGGGAAATTGTTAAAGGTTGTAACTTGAATGGTTTTGACACTTACATATATCTACATCCTCGAATCTTGTAAATTTGTTAGGAAGCACCCAAAACTCTACTCACCTATTAAAAAGACTAAAAGAAATAATAGAAATTTATATAAGCTTAAGATACCCTTCTCCAAATTAAAATTAGTTTCAAACAGCCCTCACGTTATGTCAATAAAGATTTATAACCATTTACCAAATTCCATAAAAATCCTGGAAAATCCTGTGCAATTTAATAAACAATTAAAAATATTTTTTATTAATAAATGTTACTATAATTTAAATGAATTTTTTGACGATAAATAACGATAAAGTAAGAATACTTAGACTATTCATTGTGTTTCAAATTAAATTAATTTATATAAAATAATATTGAATGTTGATGATATGATAATTTGTAATTTATGTTTAAAAATTAGATAATACGAAAATAGTTAGCCCTCTAGTGTTGCTATGCCCTTGCGGGGCGTCACATGTATACCGATCAAAATTGTACCATCTTAAATTTGTAATGTGACATGCAATAAACAATTTGAATTTGAATTTGGTTAACGTGTATGTTAGTAGTGTCAACAGCACTGCTAATATTCTTTAATAAAGTAGAGGCTGCAATATTTTTTGAATTAATTGTTTTTTCTTCTTTAAATTCATAACTATTCAATAATTCGCTGAGTAGATTATGAAAATAATTTCTTTCTTTCAGACGAGCTCGAGTCCCTACAGTATTGTTGGCAACCTGCGCTAAGCCCAGCCGACTGGTTTCTTACCCTATAGCCGTCACTATCACGGCCGTGGGTAAGCATCTAGATATTTTCATAATTTATTTGTTAGAACCGGATTTGTGTGTCGTCGATTTTCGGCGTCTATTTTTTTAATATGTTACACTGGAGTGATAAACGTCCCAAAAGCTATCCTGATGATAAGTGATTTGCATCTCGCCTGGAATCAACTTCAAATAAAGATCACAATAGTATCATCTTTGAGAATTAACATAAAATTCCTCTGAAAACTAGATGGAAAAGTTTTCTTTATCGGATTATAAAAGTCTCTCCCAGCTGCTTATCGAGTGCAGTGTCAGACGTCTTGCACTTTTGACGCTGCCAGCCGTTTCCGGTGTGGTTGTTTGACGTTTGACGTTAATGATATGTTATACCGCCATCTCTCGGCAACGACATCTTTCTGGTATACTCGATAGTCGCTGCTTACGACACCTACAAGACTAAATGGGGTAATTCATTCTCATGCGCCGAAACCACACAGCCCTGCGATTACCAACTGTCCAGCTCAGCGTGATGAGTATGGGAAAATGTGTATCTTGCTTGCGAACGGACGCAATTTTAAAAAGCCCTAAGTGTGAAAAGAGCTTACTTCTTTCTAAAGGGCCGGCAATGCACTTGTAATTCCCCTGGTGTTGCGGTTGATCATGGGCGGCGATAGTCACTTAACATCAGGTGAGCCGCATGCTCGTTTGTCCCCTCTTCTATAAAAAGGCCTATGTACGGCAGTGAATTTCAAAAAAAACATATTGATTTCATTTCGGTCTGTTTATCACCATTGAATGATTTTTTAAGTTATGATATAGGGAAATAGAGACGTCAAGTTGAATATTAGCAAGGTTTCAGTTAACTTTTAAGGACTAATAAAGAAGAAAGAACTCAGTAGCCATTGTTTGTACATCGACAGAGTATATCTCACGTAGGATAGGGATATGGCGATAGTACGAGTATATATGAAACATTATTTCATATATACTATCGCCATATCCTTATCCTACGATATTGGATAGAAAAAGAGTTCTGAAGATAGCTTTAGACCCGTGCACAATGGAAGTATTTACATAAACGAGTTGCTTGTCCATCCTAGTAGACTATTGCAGTTCCTGAACAACTGCGATTACAGCTCCACAGAGAAAAGACTAAAATGTGAAATTTTACTGGTTCCCCACGCAGCGATAAAAGTTATTATTAGTATATTAAAATGTGGATAGGATAGGTTTACAAAGTAGTAGGGGTCGTTTTTATTGATTGAGAATTAGTTGTTTCATGATCTGTTATGTACACGCGAACACTACACATTGAATAAAACTATTTTTACTGATTTTATCGCGTTTAATTTTATTTATTTTTATTCCTGATATTTCGGGTTCTTTGTATCAAGTATAATCAAGGAGGGATTGACGTCCGTGCCAATGTAAAAATAATTAAAAACCTGAAGGTACTCCGGGTTAATTTGAAATTTTTGTTGATATCGAAACGTCAAATGCTGCAAAGCACGCAAAGCGTCAGGAATTAAAAATAAGTAAAATTAAACGCGATAAAATCCGAAAAAGAGCTTTATTGAATGTGAAACCTACTAAAGGTTGACATCGGTCGTGTGTTGATATCGTTTGTGTAATGATGTACTCAGCGGCTCGAGTGCGGCGTGCGCCGCCCGCCTCCGAGCCGGGAGCTCGCGACATCTCCGACCAGCTGCCGTTCCTCGAGTACGAGCTGCACAAGCTGCTGCTGGCCAAGCTGAGGATGCAGGTCAGTTACAGCCTCGTTACACATCTAGCCCGCCTCGGAGCCGGGAGCTCGCGACATCTCCGACCAGCTGCCGTTCCTCGAGTACGAGCTGCACAAGCTGCTGCTGGCCAAGCTGAGGATGCAGGTCAGTTACAGCCTCGCTACACATCTAGCCCGCCTCGGAGCCGGGAGCTCGCGACATCTCCGACCAGCTGCCGTTCCTCGAGTACGAGCTGCACAAGCTGCTGCTGGCCAAGCTGAGGATGCAGGTCAGTTACAGCCTCGCTACACATCTAGCCCGCCTCGGAGCCGGGCGCTCGCGACATCTCCGACCAGCTGCCGTTCCTCGAGTACGAGCTGCACAAGCTGCTGCTGGCCAAGCTGAAGATGCAGGTCGGTTACAGCCTCGCTACACATCTAGCCCGCCTCGGAGCCGGGAGCTCGCGACATCTCCGACCAGCTGCCGTTCCTTGAGTACGAGCTGCACAAGCTGCTGCTGGCCAAGCTGAGGATGCAAGTCAGTTACAGCCTCGCTAGACATCTAGCCCGCCTCGGAGCCGGGCGCTCGCGACATCTCCGACCAGCTGCCGTTCCTCGAGTACGAGCTGCACAAGCTGCTGCTGGCCAAGCTGAGGATGCAGGTCAGTTACAGCCTCGCTACACATCTAGCCCGCCTCGGAGCCGGGAGCTCGCGACATCTCCGACCAGCTACCGTTCCTTGAGTACGAGCTGCACAAGCTGCTGTTGGCCAAGCTGAGGATGCAGGTCAGTTACAGCCTCGCTACACATCTAGCCCGCCTCGGAGCCGGGCGCTCGCGACATCTCCGACCAGCTGCCGTTCCTCGAGTACGAGCTGCACAAGCTGCTGCTGGCCAAGCTGAGGATGCAGGTCGGTTACAGCCTCGCTACACATCTAGCCCGCCTCGGAGCCGGGAGCTCGCGACATCTCCGACCAGCTGCCGTTCCTTGAGTACGAGCTGCACAAGCTGCTGCTGGCCAAGCTGAGGATGCAGGTCAGTTACAGCCTCGCTACACATCTAGCCCGCCTCGGAGCCGGGCGCTCGCGACACCTCCGACCAGCTGCCGTTCCTTGAGTACGAGCTGCATAAGCTGCTGCTGGCCAAGCTGGGGATGCAGGTCAGTTACAGCCTCGCTACACATCTAGCCCGCCTCGGAGCTGGGCACTCGCGAAATCTCCGACCAGCTGCCGTTCCTTGAGTACGAGCTGCACAAGCTGCTGCTGGCCAAGCTGAGGATGCAGGTCAGTTACAGCCTCGCTACACATCTAGCCCGCCTCGGAGCTGGGCACTCGCGACATCTCCGACCAGCTGCCGTTCCTTGAGTACGAGCTGCATAAGCTGCTGCTGGCCAAGCTGGGGATGCAGGTCAGTTACAGCCTCGCTACACATCTAGCCCGCCTCGGAGCTGGGCGCTCGCGAAATCTCCGACCAGCTGCCGTTCCTTGAGTATGAGCTGCACAAGCTGCTGCTGGCCAAGCTGAGGATGCAGGTCAGTAACAGCCTCGCTACACATGTCATTATTACCTGACTGAACTACCATCTAAAGTAACTAACAGTTTGGTATGGATATGGCAACCAAATAACTCCCAGTTGGAGTCAAAATTTTGTGCCAAAATTAGTATTTGTGTATGATATTTTTTGCGTCCGATCGTGTTATCTTCATCAGTAAGGTTTTTTATAGAATTAGGGTGACACACGAGCACAAAATTCATCTGATGTAGGCGATGAAGCCCATGGACATCCACATAATATCGACTATAAACCATGTCGGTGAAAACGTCGATTTCATTCATTTTTATAGCTTTCTATTAGAGTTAACGATTGTAGAAAATCTATTTGGCTAACCTCGCTGTAGTGTCCCGTGCGTAGCAAAATCATAAAATCATACAACTGTTTGTAAACATTACACTGCAAGGCAGACACTAATTTCTGAAAAGGTTATGAAGTTGAGAAGAACCGGTTATACTTATCCTGTGAGGATTAGCAAATTGTATTTTACATCTGTCACTGCCGAAATCGTGGGAAATCGATACGTAGAAACTAATTCGTAATATTATTATACCCGCATTGAGGATCGTGCTAGAGTTGCTCATTAAGGCAAGACTAGTCTCAGCTTCTACAACTTGTTACCAATTTATCTTTTCTGATATAGTTACAAAAACTATTAATTTAAACCCATCGTCCACGGAAATTTTAAGATTAATTACACAAATATAACTAACTTAATTCTGTTTTTCTCTTTAATTAAACAATTCGTAGCTAGTAAAAAAAAGTTGATTGAAAGTGAACAATACTTTACGTAGTATAGATCGCAAATAATTGCATATATGCATTATGCTTTTGATAAATCGAAACATTTATTATTACAAAAGTGGACATAAGTAACTTAAATGTAGCACTAGTCACCTATCAATCAGTGGAAGCTTTAAATCTAATTTGGGTGTGCCACTATGTTCCCATCAGCCCCAATTTTATATATACACAAGCAAAGTTTGCTTGTTTGTAAAGCAATTCGTTTCTTATTTTGAATAACTCACCTAAAAGAAGAGCTTAGTAAAATAGTATTAAAATCATGTTAAGTATATATATATACAATATGTAACAAAAACCCTGTGGTTCCCGTTAACTGCGTTATCAGAGTCAGTATCCAAGCATTTAGAAACAAAATGTGTTTTTTAAATGTGTTTTTTTTCTTCAAAAAAACACATTTAAAAAAAAATTTATTTTAATGAAAAAAAAATAATTTGCAAATTGTATGTGGTTTTATTATCTTTGCATTGGCTGAGGAGTAAGAGGATTGTCAAAGACCTCGCATTACCGATACTCGTATGAGTTAGAGGAAATAAAACCACATACAATTTGCGGAAAAAATTTTTTTTCACTAAAATTAAATTTTATTAAATGAGTTTTTTTGTGAAAAAAAAACTCATTTAATACGCTTGGATACTGATTCCGATAACACACCTAACAGGAACCACAGGGTTTTTGTATATATATATATATATATATATATATATATATATATATATATATATATATATATATATATTTCAATTGAATCGATAAAAAATCATAATAAAATTATATACAAGATCGTTAGACTAAGCGATATATTTAATATTTAAAAAATAATTAACATTAATCATCGATGTTATTCACAGCAGTCCGTACCATTGATTTTTATATTCGTTTTTTGCAGGGCGCAAATGCGATATTTTCTCTACAAACACAGATAGCAATCGGCGAACGCTGTGTGATGGCGCTAGCTAGCGGTACAGCGATGCGGTTGGTTGCGCTGCCAGCGCCCACACCTCCTACAATCAAAGTACGTCATTAATATGGCTGTCACTGTCTCACAAAAACGAAGTAAAGACCGATCGTCATCCGAGATTTCAATTTAGTTAAGCTTCGTTCACAGAAATGGCCTCTCATCATATTGAATGCCGAGCCAAGCTTTTTTTAATGCAATTAAGATGACAAACTAGTATCCTGTCCATCTGTTGGTAAAATGCAGATATATTACTATCTAAGAGTGACTTAGATAGTAATATATCTGCGATAGTAATAATATGAGGATATCCGTAGTAAAACCAGAGTGACCGACTTAGCCCAACGGATTAGTAAGCTGAAGTGGCAATGGGCCGGCCATATAGCTCGAAGAACCGATAACCGATGGGGAAGAAAGGTTCTCGAGTGGCAGCCTCGTACCGGCAGGCGTAGTGTAGGGCGACCCCCCAATAGATGGAGTGACAACCTGGTAAGACATGCAGGAAGTCGATGGATGCAGGTGGCTCAGGATCGTGCTTTGTGGCATTACTTGGGGGAGGCCTATGTTCAGCGGTGGACTTGTGAAGGGCTGTAATGATGATGATGATGATGAAGAGTGAGTTTGTCGTTACTAGTACAAAAGGATTCAAGTTTTCATCACACTAAAGAATGGCGGCGGCTGACCGCTAAGATCTTAGCGGTCAGCCACCGTAGAGTCTACATCACCTAAAGATGCCTCGTGTAGAGACAAAACACGTGTCGTATTATCGTCGATGGTGTGTCTTTCCTAGAATAGTGGTGTTGGGAGTAGTGGTGTTGCGAGTAGTGGTGTTGGGAGTAGTAGTGCTGGGACTAGTGGTGACGGGATTAGTGCACGCAATTGAGGGAGGTACACATCATTGTATTCATTTGAGCAGATGGTTGCAAAGTAACTATTAATGTCTTTATTATAATGGATTTCCGCAAAGTAACGCCTGATTCTATCATTTACATTAAAGAATTCTGGCCGAAGGGTATCTACACCAGTCGAGCCAACTCTTCCATGTTGCAGCCGTGAACCAGTTGCAGTGGTACTATCACTTACAACCCCTTTCCTGTAGTGATATTAAAACTGTATTTGTTTTGCAAAAGAGAGTTGTATTAGAGAGATCTGTCGGACGAAAGTTTAAAGAATATACATATATGACTTTAGCTTCGCAATATGTTTGAAAACTGTTTTTTGTTATTAAACGCCTTTCAAAAGTAGGCCTCCCCGATAGATCTCCCTAATAGGGAAGATATTTACCATAGTTGCCGCGTTTAGTAAACTGGCAACTATGGTAAATATATTTAGCAATCGCTGTGTTTTTTACTATACTATATATAGGTACTATAATATAATATAATATATATGTATGCTGTCGCCTCTTACGACACCTACGGGATGATATAGGGTAGTATATATTCTTACACCGACACTACAAGGTTTGTAGGGGCGATTTAATAATATCAAAATGTATCTACGGAATGTACATACATACGGCTTTGAAAAGAAATAAAATTTCATCCTTTAAATACTTGGAACAAAAACAAGGCTGTATAACTGAAAAAAAAAAACTTTAAAATGTAGTAATCTACATCATCATTTTACATCAACGCATATCAAGTTCTACTTGTGCTGGTGGAATTTTTGAATTAAATAAATTCGATATGTAGACTGCATAGGTCATTTAATAGGTTCTGATAAAATATACAGGAGTAGCCCTTATGCTTGCGTTCGCGACCGCTCGCAGAACCGGTTTTACGTCTGTTGGCTGATACGAGCCGGGGAGAATAATGGACTGTGACGTCAGGAACAATCAACGATAAATTTAATAGTTCCGTTGTTTGGTACAATACCCTTATACAAGTGCTACAGTTCTTGCAATTCACGAGTGCGGTCGACCTATGGATGTGATTCGACATGTACATGCACCGTGTGACAGTGTGCGTGCCTGGCGGAGGCGTGCGCTCCTGACTGACCGCTACTATACTAAAGGGCTGCGTAATTACATTGTAAACCTAGAGTATATTTTTTTGGTTCTTAAGGACATTACATAATTGAAATCCTAAACATTTAGTATTTCTTTTGGTACTTTTTGTCATCGCAGGCATCTGAAAACGACAAAAACGCGTTGGAAATTCAAAAAGCGCTGCGGGACACCTTCCATGCCAATTTAATCGCCAATGGATACGACGTGGGTGAGAGATGTTTAAGTAGTAAATTTTAATTTATTATTATACAGGGTTATTTTTCAAAGAATAACCAAATTTTAAACTTAAGTTCTAATATATAAATAATGATATAACGTTATTGTGGTAGTGTATAGTAGTTATGGTGGTATTGTGGTATTGGGAGCCGTGGTAGCTCAGATGGTTAACGCTCGCTGTAAATATAACAGAACGCGAGTAACCCGGGTTCGATCCCCGCCGGCACCAATGAAATTGTTAATTGCAATTTTAAGTGCTGATTTACCACGTGCTCGGCGGTGAAGGAAAACATCGTGAGGAAATCTCCATGTCTGAGGAATATGAGAAAAAAAATATTTCGAAGATATGTGAAGTTCGCCAACACGCATTGGGGCAGCGCGGCGGACACTTCCTTGCCTAAAACCCTCTCAGAAATGAGGGGAGGCCTGTGCCCGGCAGTGGGACGTATATAGGCTGTAACTTTTTTTTACTTTTACTTTTATAACGTTATTGCAGTTTTTGAAACCATGAGTAAATAGGGCTTTTACTTTTATTTGAAATTGTTCCAAATTGAATGCCATTTAGGAAATAACTTTTTGCCTACCAATCCACCCATATGAATGTGTGCGTGCGCAGTAAATCGGTTAAAATAATGCATTACCTCGCATTTTGAATTTAAAAGATAAAAAGGATAAAATGTTTGCGATTTTTTTTTGATTAATTTACCTACATCATTTGCCTATATTACTTATTCTGAACTTTCTCTGCAAATTTGGCGAGTTATCGCAAAATAACCCTGTAGATATAATTCCCAAACATTATTTGTACAGTTCAAATAATTTTTTTAAATACGTTACTCTCACACTAGGATTTTCTCCTGTATCGTGGAGGCAGTTTAAAAACACAAATTGCTCAAAGACAAACAAATACTTATTCCGTGCGGAATTCGAACCCGCGGCTTCCAGCGCAGCCGCTCATCGCTAAGCCACTGCGCCACGGAGCCGAGAACCGCGGAGAAGAGAAAATTATCAGTCTTCTATTTTTACTACTTGTATTTTATCCATTGCAGCCTATAAAAGTCAACTCCCAACATAGAACTATTCCATAGATTGCCTCATAGAGGGAACTTTGCCATAGATGCCACGCTTAACAACTGGGTTGGCAACCGCAGTTTTAAATTATTTTGAGTTGTTATCGCAGAGATACTGCTGCCTAACTCGTGTGCCTTAGTTTCTCTCTGTGGCCTCTTACGGCATCCATGAGACGATGTGGAGTAATGAATATTCTTTATAAGGTTAACCTCTTGTATTAAAACATGTTATGTCTTATCTTTTTCCATTAGGGTGCGTCCACATTTGCAAATATATGGATACTACGCACCATTGATTATTGTCACATGCGTTATTAACAAGATTTAATGTTTTATTCTCGTAGTTATTTATTCATAGTCCTTGTGAGACTATATTTACGTTTACGTGTTGAATGGAGTAACACGTTTTCATAACGCGTGACATTTGTAGCAAGTATGAACGGTGATTTAGATCCGTCTGATGTTGTGTTTGGGGAAAATAAAATTAGATACCATATTATTATGGATGCAGCAAGGACAGGTCGGCTCGCTAAGGTTAACGCTCTCACAGAATACTATCGTGAAATAGCATTTTAATGCTGCTGTGTTTCGTGTGGTTCGTGTAGAGAACCGGAGATCTTTTTTGGAAACGAGACATTCCATCTAGATTTTTAGGCTATTTTTTGACAACGCACCTACATTCTTTCGAGAATGGAGTAGATGTACCATAAGAGTGCCAAGTTCTCAGTGGTCCACACCACTGAGCACTTGGCACTCTTACTCTATAAAAATAATCTTTCAGGTCCCCCGGAGCAGGGTTGCAATGGTGGGGCAGCAGAGACTGAAGAACCACCAGTACTCGACTTATGTGTCGATAAAGATGCCTGTCTGTTAGAATTAGACGAAACTGAAGATGTAAGTATTTTTATTATTTACCACTAAAAAGTGCGAACTGAAAAAACACGTACTTGAAGCAGCAAGCAGGGTTTAATATTCAGTTATTTTATTAATCCTCTGGAGTTTCGCATCATAAAGAGTGAGTAATATAGGGGTAGAAACTATAACATGACGGTAAACGATTATGGAAGAATTATTGGCACTCGACTCTAGAGTTCATCATCATTCAAGAACTTATTACACTAATATGCATACGAATAATCGTAATATTTTGATATTAGTTATATTCATAATATAGTTAAATTGTTACAATATTGCTTGAATAAATTTTACAATCTTATTTTATATATTGTCAGAATCTAAATGCGGCTTCCAATCAGGAAAATCTACCCAAGATGCTGTTTTGTTCCTAACATCACTCATAACTAATTAGTTGGACAGTGGAGGCGATTGCTACATAATATTTTTAGATCTGAAGAAAGCCTTTGACACCGTCTCCGTTCCCATTTTCGTACGAAAACTAGAAAAATATGGTGTTAGAGGCGCTCCATTAAATTTAATTAAAAGTTATCTGAGTGGAAGGGAGCAGAAAATTAGCGTGGGTAGTTTTGTGAGCAGTGATGCTGATTTAATTTTTGGTATAACACAGGGTGGCAACCGAACCTCCACCGGAGATTCTTAGCACCCCCTGCCCTGCCGTTACCATGGTCGCCACAGTAGCCAGGAATAGCGGGGCCGCCGGGGACTGGGGGCCGTTTTTTTGCGTCATTATTCATGGGGGGATATTTGCCATAGTTGCCACGCTTGGCGAGCGGGTTGGCAACCGCAGTTTTTTATTATAACACAGTTGTTATCAGGAAGATGCTGCTGCCCATCTCCTGCCTGTCTCCCTCTGTCGCCTCTTACGACACCCACGGGAAGATATGGGGTAGTGGATATTCTCAACCGCCACTACACGGCAGTCTGAGCGAGATTAGAATGGCTCTCCATCACCTTAAAAACGGCAAGGCCCCGGGCGAAGATGGAATTACAGCGGAGCTTCTGAAAGCGGGTGGAACACCGGTACTTGAAGTCCTTCAGAACCTCTTCAATTCCGTCCTCCATGGTGGCACTACTCCGGAGGCGTGGAGCAGAAGCGCGGTGTTCTTGTTCTTTAAGAAAGGCGACAACGCTCTCTTGAAGAACTACAGATCGATTTCCCTTCTGAGCCGCGTCTACATGCTGTTTTCGAGAGTCATTACAAATCGTCTCGCACGCAGACTCAACGACTTCCAGCCTCCCGAACAAGCCGGTTTCCGAAAAGGCTTCAGTACCATAGACCACATACATACCCTCCGGCTGATTGTACAGAAGACCGAAGAGTACAATCTGCCACTTTGCCTGGCATATGTGGACTATGAGAAATTTGTTTGTTTGAAAAATTGAATGTGGCCTTTGATTCCGTCGAAATTTGGGCGGTGCTACAGTCCCTTCAGCGGTGCCAAGTTGACTGTCGGTATATCGAAGTGCTGAAGTGTTTGTACAGTATGACTACGATGGCTATCCGAGTACAGAACCAGAGTTCGAAACCTATCCAACTGCAGAGAGGTGTAAGACAGGGTGATGTTATATCCCCGAAACTCTTCACCGCTGCGTTGGAAGACGTTTTCAAGCTACTGGACTGGAAATGATACGGTATTAACATCAATGGCGTGTACATCACTCACCTTCGATTTGCCGACGATATAGTCCTTATGGCAGAATCGCTGAAGGACCCTAGCACTATGCTCAATGACCTCATTGATGTCTCCCAACGGATAGGTCTTAAGATGAACATGGACAAAACAAAGATCATGTTTAATGTCCATGTCACACCTATGCCGGTAGTTGTTGGGAGCACTATGCTCAAAGTTGTTGACGAGTACGTTTACCTGGGGAGTACGTATTGCCCAGAGACATCAACCCGGGCAGCGTTCGGGAAATTACGACACATCTTCTCGTCAGGTATACCTCAATCTCTGAAAACTAAAGTGTATAACCAGTGCGTGTTGCCAGTGATGACTTACGGATCTGAGACGTGGTCCTTCACTGCTGGCCGTATGAGGACGCTCAAGGTCGCTCAGCGAGCTATGGAGAGGGCTATGCTCGGAGTTTCACTGCGTGATAGACTCAGAAATGAGGATATCCGCAGTGAAACCAGAGTGACCGACATAGCCCAACGGATTAGTAAGCTGAAGTGGCAATGGGCCGGCCATATAGCTCGAAGAACCGATAACCGATGGGGAAGAAAGGTTCTCGTGTGGGAGCCTCGTACTGGTAGGCGTAGTGTAGGGCGACCTCCCCCCACTAGATGGAGTGACGACCTGGTAAGACATGCAGGAAGTCGATGGCTGCAGGTGGCTCAGGACCGTGCTTTGTGGCATTACTTGCGGGAGGCCTATGTTCAGCAGTGGACTTGTGAAGGGCTGTAATGATGATGATGATAACACAGGGCTCAGTTCTTGGGCACACCTTATTCCTAATTCACATCATGAGCTTTTCAGTGTGTCACTAAACTATACCAAAATCTTCTCTTACGCTGGTGATACTACCATGGTTATTATTGGCAACTCCTGTGACTGTATCAAAACGAACGCGGAATCAGCACTTTTTACTACTGCTCTATGGCTAAGGCCAACTTTCGCTAAATACAATAAAGACTAACTTTATGTTTTTCTCTATAAGCAACAGAACGCAATCAAATCTAGATTACAGTCTCACGATACATAATTGCCGTCTTCCAAATGCTTCAAGCTGCAACTCTCCTATTATTGCCAAAGTGAACTCCACCAAAAAAGTCTGGAAGTAATAATTTATGACAGACTCTTATGGCACGCCCATATTAACATAATAACAAGTCGCACCAGAAAATTAATCTGGATTTTTAAAATATTGCGACATTCTGCGAATAAAGACCTTTTAAAACACATCTATGTTGCCTTGGCGCAGTCTGTTATGATTTACTGTGTTTCTGTATGGAATAGTGCATCCAAAATCAAATTTTAGAAGTTGAACGTGCGCAGCGCGCACTTTTGTTCAAAAAATGTAGGTTCCACACCCATGCCTTTTATGCCCTAGCAGATTTGGCATTGGATGTAGTAGATGGGTCATGTCGATACCACCATTTTTGTTGGATTCACACTAGACTCGAAGCTTCAGGGGGCCTGTATCAAAAGCAAGAGACTAGATTGAGTATGTTTAAAAAAGATTAGAAATCTTACCAGTGTTGAAGCAGCTATACTAATTTACTTAAGCTATTTCCATAGCATAATGTCGTATGGTATTTTGCTATGGAGACACGCGCCTGAAGCTGAAATTAAATTTGTTTTATAGAAGAAGGCCATTAAAGCAATCTATGATTTAAAACCAAAATAATCGTTCAGGCAAAATTTTAAGGAAATTAATATATTAACTTTAGCCTGGGTGGCTAAACTTAAATACATTTATGAAAATGTAAATGTAATGTACGTACACCAAAGTAAAAGTAGTTTGACAAAAATAAGTGACATTCATTCAGTAAATGCTACGAACAGACACGAGCTAGTAGTACCAGTTACTCGACTCCACCGAGCCAGTAATTCATTCTTGGGGGATGTATACGTTTTTACTACAAAATCCCAGAACATATCCAAAATATGATCTGCTCAAAGTTCAAAAACATTATTAAACTAAGTTTGTGTAAAAATAGTTATTATAATATTAAGGCATTTATGGATGATTAACCCCTGGGAATGATGTGATTGAAGTTTATATGGAAAAAGAGTGCAGGAAGCGAATTTTTTTTATAGAAGAGAGGGCGAACGAGCATGCGGCTCACCTGATGTTAAGTGACTACCGCCGCCCATGATCAACCGCAACACCAGGGGAATTGCAGGTGCGTTGCCGGCCCTTTAGAAAGGAGTAAGCTCTTTAAATTTTAAATAACAATGTATATGATTGTTGACAGGTGGAAACTGCTAAGTCGTTGTGTGTGCGCCACACCGGCATGCAGGTGTACACTCCCGCATTGCGTGCTGCCCGGGGAGCTCCGCCGCACGCCTTCATGCAGGTGAGACTGGCGCCCTGTTGGCAGCCACCACTAGCTGCCACCGGGTGAAATATTTGACAGATTTCATAGCGGGGGAGCGGACAAATGAACATTGTTAGGAAAATGTAACGATTTATGTTTCTTTCTGAAATATTACTTATATTTTATATTAATTAGATTAGAAATGAATAAACCCAACTAAAGCTATTCCTAAAAGTAGAAACATTAAAAAGAGAGTTAACAATGTGCAAAAAATCCAAGAGAAAACCACTAAGACATTGTTTTGTGTATTAATGTAATAGAATCTGATAAACTTTTATTTAAAACTAATTTCTCAATTACACTAGATTGTGTAGCCAAAATTGCACGTAAGTACACACCTTGAGGTTGACGCCAAACTACTACCAACATCAAGACATGACATTTATTTTTTGAAAAAACAGTGCATTACTAATGCTGTAAATGTCTATCCTCGAATAATTATATCTATATAATGTTTGTCGATATTTTTTTTATTATAAAAATTAAATCTCTGATTTATAACAAATAAAAGTTTAACCTACTAAAGAAGTTTCGGGAACTTGGATCTGACACAAAATTTAAATCTTCATTTACAAAAGTGGAAATAAAATGTGAAGAGTTTTATGCGAAAACTACTTACAGCAATACTGAAGGAAGATTTACATTTAGTTTACCTCTTAGAAGCGAAGACCCGAGCTGTAAATACATACGAAAATTCCAGAGATGTAGGTATAAAAAAATTTTAGGCGTTAGAAAAGAATTTAAATTAAAAATAAGGATTTTAAAAATAAATACACACAGGTTATAAATGAATACTTATAGTTAAATCATACAGAGAAGGTTCCAAAACCGGATGTTAATAAAAATGTAGGAGTGTACCTACCGCATCACGCTGTAGTGCGGGATGACAAGTTTTAGATGCGTCCTGTAAATGATATATTAATGTAGGTCCTACTCTGCAAGCTGATCTCAGACCTATTATTCTACGCTGGAGACAACATCGCATATGCATGGCAGTTGATATAGTAAAAATATATCGACAAGTTATTCAGATGTTGATTATCAAATATTGTTATGATGAGTTTATCAGTCTTCTGAAATTATCGATTACAGTCGTTTGCGAGTAAATGTTGGCACAAACTGTACACCATACTTGGCAGTAAAGGAAGTAACTGAATCTCTAGCCAATAATGGAACTTCTTGGGATTTTATTCCACCTAACTCACCAAACTTTATAAGGTTGTGGGAGGCTGGAGTGAAATTAGTCAAATTCCACATGAAACGCATCACGATCATTAGCACAAATAGGGGCGTGTCTTAATCCTCGACTGTTGTCCAGGTTATGTGATAGTAGCGACTCCATAGACATACTGACACCAAGACATTCTCTCGTAGGTGAACCTAATCTAATTTCACCTGATGGTTATTTTTAAAATAGCAACATATTTTCCTTTCGCAGATGGTCTAACGAATATTTTCATCGATTTTTTCAATGGCATAAATGAAAGATAATCAAGAAAGGTGACCGGCCTCCTTGTCATTGAATACTGTAGAGTCATTGCAAACATTCAGGTCTGGATAAAATCACACGTGTGGTTACGCTACAAACCAAAAAATCTGTAATTAAGAGACCAACTAATAGAATCTGTATTTTACCTGTTACTGAATAATTTGTTTTTGTTGTTGAAAGGGCAAGGTTATACCTATATTGTGTTATAATTTTCTACATTTAAAATGTATTATTTAATATGACAATAACTTTATTCTTACTTTATGTGTTTTATGTCGTTATTTGGTGTACTTAATGATATATGTTTTTTATTTTGTTTTTCATACAAGTAGAACAAAATGTTCTAGGTGGGAGGAATGTATAATTGTGTTTCTGACAAACTTGTCTATTCTTTTGTCTTACGATATTCATTTAATGTACAATTGTTTTCATGACAAACCTGTCAATTATTTTGTTATTCGAAATTCAATGTGTTCCGATATACACTGTAACCACTGCAAGGTGTGACGTGGTGAATTGACATCACTCCTTACAGTATACTATGAAGCCGTTCCTTTTTAGTTTGCTATCCTGGTTACTGTGTAAGAGGATACCTTGAAAATGAATCGAAGTTTTGGGGGCGTGGCTTGTTCTTTTGTCGGTGAAGCTAACGGACGACTGAGGGAGTGTCAATATGAAAGTGATGCAATGACTTCATAGTACGCAAATTATGAAATAGCCATACCGAGCAAACGCTCGAAAAAAAAACTAAGTAAGCGCCGAACAACATTTTTATTATATTTAACAAAACTTCGTTATGGATTAAAAAAACAGGTTTATGACAACTAAGATATGATTATTTACTAGGCTTTAAAAATAAATTCATGAACTTATTCGTAAGAATATGGTGGTGTTATGGAGAAATGTAAATAAATAGAGCCTGCTTTGCAATCTTTTTTTTTTCTATCGAGAAAATTACATGATATCGGGTTTTCCTTTTATGCAATCGAAGGTCATATAGTCAAAAATCATATACTATAATTATCTATAAAATTAAAAAAATATGTTAATTAGAAAAAAAAAGAGGTACATATATATGGAATATTTTATATGTTTATATATATATATATATATATATATATATATATATATATATATATAGTGGCGGTTGAGAATATCCACTACCCCATATCTTCCCGTGGGTGTCGTAAGAGTCGACAGAGGGAAACAGGAAGGAGATGGGCAGCAGCATCTTCCTGATAACAACAATAACATAATAAAAAACTGCGGTTGCCAACCCGCTCGCCAAGCGTGGCAACTATGGCAAATATCCCCATGAGCAACGGCGCAAATAAACGACCCCCAGTCCCCGGCGGCCCCGCTATTCCTGGCTACGGTGGCGACCATGGTAACGGCGGGGCAGGGGTTGCTAAGAATCTTCGGTGGAGGTTCGGTTGCTACCTACGCCGACTCGACCTGGCAACGTATAACGCACGCACCCTGAGGACTGACGAGAAGATACTGGAGCTGGAAAAAGAAGTAGACAAGTTGCGCTGGCATATTATTGGATTATCTGAGGTCTGAAGAGAGGGGGAGGACACGGTAATCCTCGAGTCCGGTAACTTGTTCTATCACCGGGAGGACGACCATCTGTCCCAAGGAGGTGTCGGATTTATCGTCCACAAGTCTCTCGTCAACAACGTTGTAAAGATTGGAAGTGTGTCGACGAGGTTCGCGTACCTGATACTCAGAATCACCAAACGGTATTCGCTGAAGGTCATACAGGTCTACGCACCAACCTCGGCACATCCCGATGAGGAGGTGGAGGAAATGTATGAGGATATTTCTAGAGCCAAGCATTCCTTCAAAACCCACTACACGGTGTTGATGGGAGACTTCAACGCAAAACTAGGCACAAGAGAAGGGGGTGAGCTGAAGTTAGGGAAATTTGGAGTAGGGCAACGGAACCGTAGGGGCCAGCAGCTGGCTGACTTTATGGAGAAAGAGGGACTCTTTATGATGAACTCTTTCTTCCATAAGCGGCCCCACAGGAAGTGGACCTGGTCGAGCCCCGTCGGTTCGACAAAAAATGAGATCGACTTCATTATGACTACCAGATGCCAACTGTTCAGTGATGTTTCAGTGATCGCAAGGGTGAAAACCGGCAGCGATCACCGAATGGTTAGAGGCACAGTGAACCTAAACGTTAAGTTGGAGAGGTCTCGTCTAATGAAGTCAACGCTCCGTCCGCCTCGTGCTCTAATCCAGTATCCCGAGACTTTTCAGCTCGAGTTACGTAACCGCTTTCAGTGCCTAGAAGATAGCAATGCAGTGGACGATTTGAATGAGAAGCTCGTGGAAACTGTCCATGCGGTCGGAGCTAAGTTCTGCAAGACCCGTCGCAGAAGAACACAAAAACTCTCCGATCACACTCTTAATCTCATGGCTGTTAGACGGGAGATGAGGCTGCAATCGTCAACAGATTTGACAGCATACAGGCAACTGAACAGACAGATCTCCAAATGCGTGCGGCGAGACTTACGCAACTTTAATACTGCTCGTATTAAAGAAGCGATCGAGTGGAACTAGGGCTCCAAAGTCTTTGCCAGACATCTGACTGCCAGAAAGAGCCAACTGTCAAAGCTGAAAACTAAGGGTGGCGGCATCGTTTCCGGGACACCTGAGATTTTGAGTAAGAACAAGAGGTTCTATGGGTAGCTGTACACATCATCCTTGGAGCCACACACAAGTGTGAGTAACGATCCAAGAGCAAGTCTTACCCGACATTATTGCGATGGTATCCCGGACGTCAGTCTGAGCGAGATTAGAATGGCTCTCCAGTACCTTAAAAACGGCAGGGCCCCGGGCGAGGATGGAATTACAGCGGAGCTTCTGAAAGCGGGTGGAACACCGGTACTTGAAGTCCTTCAGAAGCTCTTCAATTCCGTTCTCCATGGTGGCACTACTCCGGAGGCGTGGAGCAGATGTGCGGTGCCTTCTGTCTTGTTCTTTAAGAAAGGCGACAACGCTCTTTTGAAGAACTACAGACCGATTTCCCTTCTGAGCCGCGTCTACGTGCTGTTTTCGAGAGTCATTACGAGTCGTCTCGCACGCAGACTCGACGACTTCCAGCCTCCCGAACAAGCCGGTTTCCGAAAAGGCTTCAGTACCATAGACCACATACATACCCTGCGGCAGATTGTACAGAAGACCGAAGAGTGCAATCTGCCACTTTGCTTGGCGTGGCGGTGCTACAGTCCCTTCAGCGGTGCCAAGTTGACTGTCGGTATATCGAAGTGCTGAAGTGTTTGTACAGCAGGGCTACGATGGCTATCCGAGTACAGAACCAGAGTTCGAAACCTATCCAACTGCAGAGAGGTGTAAGACAGGGTGACGTTATATCCCCGAAACTCTTCACCGCTGCGTTGGAAGACGTTTTCAAGCTACTGGACTGGAAAGGATACGGTATTAACATCAATGGCGAGTACATCACTCACCTTCGATTTGCCGACGATATAGTCCTTATGGCAGAATCGCTGGAGGACCTTAGCACTATGCTCAATGACCTCAATGGTGTCTCTTAACGGATAGGTCTTAAGACATGGACAAAACAAAGATCATGTTTAATGTCCATGTCACACCTATGCCGGTAGTTGTTGGGAGCACTATGCTCGAAGTTGTTGACGAGTACGTTTACCTGGGACAAATACTCCGACTAGGTAAGTCCAACTTCGACCGAGAGGTCAATCGACGGATTCAACTCGGCTGGGCAGCGTTCGGGAAATTACGACACATCTTCTCGTCAGGTATACCTCAATCTCTGAAAACTAAAGTGTGCAACCAGTGCGTGTTGCCAGTGATGACTTACGGATCAGAGACGAGTTCCTTCACTGCTGGCCGTATGAGGACGCTCAAGGTCGTTCAGCAAGGTATGGAGAGGGCTATGCTCGGAGTTTCTCTGCGTGATAGCCTCAGAAATGAGGATATCCGCAGTAAAACCAGAGTGACCGACATAGCCCAACGGATTAGTAAGCTGAAGTGGCAATGGGCCGGCCATATAGCTCGAAGAACCGATAACCGATGGGGAAGAAAGGTTCTCGAGTGGAAGCCTCGTACCGGTAGGCGTAGTGTAGGGCGACCCCCCACTAGATGGAGTGACGACCTGGTAAGTCATGCAGGAAGTCGATGGATGTAGGTGGCTCAGGACCGTGCTTTGTGGCATTACTTGGGGGAGGCCTATGTTCAGCTGTGGACTTGTGAAGGGCTGTAATGATGATGATATATATTGATTGCCACGTTGCACGAGTTAGTGTACACTACGAATATACTCGTAAATTCTTCATAAAAACGAATGAATTCGACCACCATCCTAAAAATTCTTGCTTGTCGACTGATTGTTATTAAATTCGATTACTGAAGATTTTTTCAATCATTGAACATGAATCTGTTGTCATAATTTTAGAAAAATTATTGCCATATTGAAATTTTTGTTACTGTTTTTAGAAATCATTATATTATTATTTATGTTATAATTATATTAGAATGCTTTTTTAAATTGTTATTATTTTTAATATACAATAATGTAATTAACTCAATGTTTGGTATACAACGTGTTCCAAAATTCAACTTTAAGCTGGCACCAGGAACTGGACAAATTGATAACTACCCAGGGGAAAAATTAAGTTATAATAACCCTTTTTAAATAATTTATAATTTGACACGCTATACCATATTTTAGGTATTATATATTAAGACTATAGTCTAAAAAAAGAAAAAAATTTCCCTGGGTAGCCATCAATTGGGATCGGGTCAATACTGGGGAACATCAAAAACTGTGGTTGCCAAGTTGCCAACCCGCTCCCCAAGCGTGCCAACTATGGCAATATTTATTGCCATAGTTGACCCCCCATGAAGTGCTGGCCGTATGAAGTGAGGACGCTCAAGGTCGCTCAGCGAGCTATGGAGAAGGCTATGCTCGGAGTTTCTCTGCGTGATAGACTCAGAAATGAGCTTATCCGCAGTAAAACCAGAGTGACCGACATAGCCCAACGGATTAGTAAGCTGAAGTGGCAATGGGCCGGCCATATAGCTCGAAGAACCGATAACCGATGGGGAAGAAAGGTTCTCGAGTGGCAGCCTCGTACCGGTAGGCGTATTGTATGGCGACCCCCCGAGATGGAGTGACGACCTGGTAAGACATGCAGGAAGTCGATGGATGCTGGTGACTCAGGATCGTGCTTTGTGGCATTACTTGGGGGAGGCCTATGTTCAGCAGTGGAATTGTGAAGTGCTGTAATGATGATGATGGGTAGTCATCAATTTGTTCACTCCTAGGTGCCTACTTAACTTTAGACACGTGGTATGTTCTTTGTGATACAACGCTACGAGTGTTTGCGGGTAGGTGTGGCGCGCGCGGTTGGGGGGGTGCGGGGGGCGGTGGCGGCGGTGGGGAGCGGCTGGCGGCACGCGCGCTGGCCGGCGCCGCGTACAAGCTGCGGCGCCTGCAGCCCGCCGCGCTCGCAACGCCCTCCTTCCACCTGGACCTGCCCGAGGTACGTACTGTATATACGTACTGCTAATGAGCGACTGGCGGCGCGTGCGCTGGCCGGTGCCATGTACAAGCTGCGGCGCCTGCAGCCCGCCGCGCTCGCCACGCCCGCCTTCCACCTGGACCTGCCCGAGGTACGTACTGTACGTACGTACTGCCACTGAGCGGCTGGCGGCGCGTGCGCTGGCCGGTGCCACGTACAAGCTGCGGCGCCTGCAGCCCGCCGCGCTCGCCACGCCCGCCTTCCACCTGGGCCTGCCCGAGGTACGTACTGTACGTACGTACTGCTACTGAGAGGCTGGCGGCGCGTGCGCTGGCCGGTGCCACGTACGAGCTGAGGCGCCTGCGGTCGGTCCGCCGCGTTCGCCACGCCCGCCTTCCACCTGGACCTGCCCGAGGTACGTACTGTACGTACGTACTGCCACTGAGCGGCTGGCGGCGCGTGCGCTGGCCGGTGCCACGTTCAAGCTGCGGCGCCTGCAGCTGGCCGCGCTCGCCACGCCCGCCTTCCACCTGGACCTGCCCGAGGTACGTACTGTACGTACTGCTACTGAGCGGCTGGTGGCGCGTGCACTAGCCGGTGCCACGTACATGCTGCGACGCCTGCAGCCCGTCGCGGTCGCCACGCCCGCCTTCCACCTGGACCAGCCCAAGGTACGTACTGTACGTGCGTACTGCTACTGAGCAGCTGGCGGAGCGTGCGCTGGCCGGCGCCGCGTTCATGCTGCGACGCCTGCAGCCCGTCGCGTTCGCCACGCCCGCCTTCCACCTGGACCAGCCCGAGGTACGTATGTTAAGGTCTTGGGGTTAAGTAAAACAAACAATTATTAGTAAATAGATACGTACATAGCTCAAAGGGAACAAATACTTGCCACCGTTGATAGGAACGGTAGTCAATGAGACGCCACCGTTAGTTTGTGTACTACATTAATTACGTATCACACCTACCAACAACGATTCGAACTCTTAATACGCATTACTACCGTTAACCATTTATGGCTAGTAGTCGCAAATAAGATGAGAAATTGTTGAAATGTTGCAATCAGGGTAAACCATTTTGAAAATGGACGTGAGAGAAGTCGCAGATGTTTTCTACATTTACATAAAAACCATGGATAAAAATATTGGACACATCTTTGTGGGTACGTTAAAGAAACTACTAAAGGAAATGGCAAAATATCTTATGGGTTTCGATAGATAGCGGTATAACCGTCTCCCTTTCGCCAGACTTAAAATACCCAGTCCAGCGACCGGTAACGGCGTCAAAGTTGCGAGTCGAAGGTTGACGGCTCCGTGGGGCAGCGATATTCCACCATTCTATTTCTTTAAGTCAAATTTATCTAACCTGCCGTTTTTTTCTGCAGGATGAAATACAGTTGGTGGTATCAGGCACTGCCATACCGTTGATTGGGGCAGGTCGTATGGAAGTACCAAACGGTACTCAAGGCTCAACCCCTCCAGCTGAGCCCGATGATGATATTTTTGCGCTTGATGAAGAACACCTTGTTAAGGCACCACCAGAACTGGTGGAAAATAAGTCGAATGCTGGACAGGTAAGTTCTCACTCGAGATGTCTCAGTGTCTAAAATGTCTATAATGGTTGGTGAACGTAGATAAAGAATGTAAATGCTCTCACTTTACGTTTGTTGTAATATGTGTTATCGCCTATCTGTATAATTCGTTATTGTTATAGAATACCGAGGTATTGAATACCTTAAACATTTAGGCAATGTATAAAACATAATTTATTTCATACTTTACCTAGGTATTCTATACAACATCGAATGTTTAATCGGCAATGTATTGAAGATTTAAGAGGTGACGGAATAGCGAAAGTGAAGTAAAACTACTATTAGTACCTGTTACTCGACTCCACCGAGTCAGTAATTCGTTTTTGGAGCGATGAATATACGCTTTTACAACAAAATCCATAAAATATACAAAATTTGACATACACAAAGTTCAAAAACTTTATTAAACTATGTATAAAAAGGGTTATTATAATATTAAGGAATTTTTGAATGATAATAACCCCTGGGAAGGGTGATCACTACTAAGCTATTTCTAATTTTTATTCTAATGTTAACTGTTAACATACATGATTGTAAGCTCTTATTAAAAAAAAATAGTCCCGCTAGGTTTCTTGCTGGTTATTCCCAGGACAGATTTTTTTTGCGAACCAGTGGTAATGAATGAAAAAGTGACTTTCAATAGGTATTATTTATAATCCATATTGAATAAAAAAGTTTCTGTTTCAACGGTTTGTCCTAAGTAACTAATTTATGAAAATGACGTCCCCAGTCAAGATATGACTAAACCTAACCTAATTTTTTTTCGTGGGGAAAATCCTCATGGATACCCGTCTGTCGCGAAGCCGTCAGACAGGTTATCCCAGACTCTTACCGTGTTCATCTCTTCATCCTGAGTCGCAGTTACGGGAACGCTTTCGCACATTACCGCAGACCCGATGGCGATAGCCCTTTCAGGGTCCGATGACTCCTTCATTTAGGGCACACGAATACACCATGCTCGCCACTAACTTAACCGACGCCATCTCTCTGACAGAGGATGCAGATTCGTCAGTATATCTACAAATAAAAAGCGAGCAAGGACTGTCGCCGTCTCAAAGGATATCGTACGGTATCCTCCTACGATCCGTATACCCATCATCCGCTAGACACTGTAGGCTTTAGATCTACGGCGTCGGATGGCTAGCCTTTTCGCCCATACAGGCGCCTCATACGGACTGCACTAACCCCGCATAGAGGCGGCGCACTTCCTCCCTTGGTCCCCTAGATTGGGCAGCAGTTTATGCATAGCACCCACCACCCTCTCAATCCGGGATAGTAGGCGCTCAAAGTGCTCTTCGAAGCCCCAGGACTGTCCAGGTGGAGCCCTAGGTACTTCATGTATCGCCCCACTCTGACTTCAGACCCACCTACGTAAACGTGGTAATTTGTGAAACCATAGGGCCTCGGACTTAGGAGGTGCTAGTTTTTGACCGTGAATTTTGGCAACGAAGACTTCCGTCCCAAGCTCGGCGAGCTCCTTGATCCCCTGGAATGTGACCCCACTGGCGACCACCAGTGTGTCGTCGGCATAGCACACGATATTTACGCCCGTAGAAAGGTCAGCTCGCAAAACCACACCGTACGCTAGGTCCCACAGCACCGAGCCCTGCAGAACCTTACATTTTATTTCCCTCCGGATCTTCCTACCATCTTGCCCCATTTACAAAATGTACCTATCGCGCAATAAGTCGCCGATTAAGCCTTGTAGGAAAGCAGGCACCTGATGATATGCTAGTGCCATCCTGGTTGCATCTCAGGGTAAAGAGTTAAAGGCGTTGAAAATATCGACTTATCTGCAACGCTATACCACCCTGGGATACTGCTTGTTCCAACAGTGAGCGGACGTGCATAATGGCATCTACAGGTGAACGCACCCGTCGGAATCCGTACTGACTATCAGCCAAATCAAGACCGACGCGCGAGCGCGACTGATGTCTGTTGAGCCGATTGGCAACTATCCTTTCAAATAATTTGCCAATCTCATTCAACAGGCATATGAGACGGTACGCAGAGGGAGTATCGGAGGCCCTATCTTCCTTTTTCAAGAGGACCATCCTTGCCTTTTTCCATGTTGTGGGGAACTTAGCACTTCGCAGATAGTCTGTAAACAGCTGCCTAAGCCTGACCCCGACGACAGCCAGACTCAGTACTAAATTTCGATTTGGCCTCGGTGCGGTATTACGGGCTCTCAAGCGGCTAAGGGATCGGTCCTTGAAGTACACCCCCATCTCATCTTGCCACTGACATGGCGATGACAGGTAACTTGCAGGACTTGAGGACCTGAGGACCGGTCTGGAAAAAGCGTGCTGATCTGTCTTCCTAGCAGGTCCGGATCGACAGCCTCCGTCTAAGGGGGCGACCAAGGCCGGAGTTTTCCCAGCACCATCCTGTATGGTCGCTACCATGGACTTCGTTTTTTTTTGTTTGCGGTGGTAACGGCTGTGGCTGCACGCTGGCAGCTGTTCCCGCGGTATCAGCGGCTGGTTGGCTGGGACCCTTTCAAGAATCAATCTGGTATGGAAGTCAGCCAGCTTCCTGTCCATAAGAGCTTCTATATCTGCCACGAGCTCCTCCTCTTACCCGCTCCCAGGTTTTGAAGCAACAGGTGCTAGCTGTATTGGCAAAGGGGCCACCTCAGTAGAATTAGACCGTTCCTGCATCCGCTTGCTGAGGAGGCTAATTTCTTCTGTAAAAATTTCCGTCTTAGTCGAAAGACTGGCAAGTTGGGAACGCAACTCTATGTACAGCAGCAACGACAAGCCCGTGAAGGTCCATCTCTTAGGGGTATTAAGCTCCAGGCATTTCTGGTCCTAAAGGAACCACAGGTACTCCCAACTTTGGCCAGTTTTTGTCTGCGGCGGTTTCCCGCTACCACCCATATCTGGGTGGTGTTTACATATCTGCCACCCTGCGCATACTCAGGCTGCCTGGCGTATTCGGGAGGGGGGGGGGATTCCACTCAAGAAAACAAAATAGTTTAACACTGGCGATTTTTCCTTCTTTCAAGTAAAGAGGTTACTCCTTTCTAAAAGGCCGGCAACGCACCTGCAATTCCGCGATCTACGTTTAGCAATGGGTACTTGTAATTGCTGTAATAGATGACTGAAGTATTATTATTTTTTTTTATAGGATAGGGTGACAAACGAGCACACAGTCCACCTGATGGTAAGTGGTTGCTGTGGCCCATAGACATCTACATCTATATTCGATTACGAATCAAAATGCAGATGCGTTGTCACCCGTGAGGACTCAGATGGAATGCCTCGTTTCCAGTAAAAAGGGTCTCCGGTTCTCTACACTCACCATACGAAACACAGCAGCATTAAGCTACTATTTGACGCTGGTATTCTGTGAGAGCGTGGTTCCTCCCCGGTCGAGCCGACCCATTCGTGCTACAACTATATTACTAATATAACTGCAGCATGGCTCTACCACATATAAATTATAGTATTATTAATAGTATTATTTGTTGTTTTGTTTTTGTAATTTCTATATATTTTTGAGCATTAATGATTACAAAAATCAATAGTGTAAGTAGTGTAATGTAAATAGGAACTTTTTTGGTTTAGATATCCACCACTGAGGAAAAATGTATTACATTTCTTCCCAGAATACACCAGTAGGGTCCAACGGGAAGATTTGCGGATATAGCAAATTTTTTCCCAATGTCTGCCAGTGGGGGACAGCGAGAATAGACGAACAAGTCCTCGTATACATTTTCTTAGTAACTAGTTTGACTATAATGAAATTAAAAACTTATGTTTTATAAGTATGAAAGAATTCAATTAAATATCAAATTTATAATTGGCCCCATGAAATATTTATGCGTAGGTAACATTTTTATTAATCTCAGGATTTTCAAGCAATCTAGTATGAGGGATTCAAAATGGCATGTTCATATTAATCTTTCTTTAATGCTAAAAAGTGTAAACTTAAGGTAAATAAGCGCCCCGTTATCCGACCTCTAGTTATAATAGTTACTGTTAGTTTTTTATTGCCACCAAATGTATGGTTTTGGAATGGACATTTGTATTTGATTATCTAAAATCCAAATGTCGCTTTAAGATATTCCATCCAAGCGCAGGTAAGTCTTGTCGTTAGTGATCTGCTTAGTTAGAATCCTTATTTATAAATTAATATCCACTAAGGCAATCGAAAACCGTCGCTAGAGCCTTAGGATAGGGTTGTTAGTTGAAAATACTGTATATTATGGTGTGGATTTTGGTAGGGGAGCGCGCGCGTGTGCGTGACGACGCTGAGCAGCGTGGATGGGGCGCGCGCGCGCCGCGTCTGCGCGCTACGGCTGCTGTTCGTGCGCGAGACCACCGCCGTGCGTGAGCTGGGCGGCCTCAGCGGCTTCCTGCACACCTTCGCCTGCGAGGTAAACGTGCGCGAGCTGGGTGGTCTCAGCGGCTTCCTGCACACCTTCGCCTCCGAGGTAAACGTGCGCGAGCTGGGTGGTCTCAGCGGCTTCCTGCACACATTCGCCTGCGAGGTAAACGTGTGTGTGCTGCGACTGTTGTTCGTTCGCAACACAACCGCCATGCGTGAGCTGGGTGGCTTCAGCGGCTTCCTGCACACCTTCGTCTGCGAGGTAAACGTGCGCGAGCTGGGCGGCCTCAGCGGCTTCCTGCACACCTTCGCCTGCGAGGTAAACGTGCGCGAGCTGGGTGGTCTCAGCGGCTTCCTGCACACCTTCGCCTGCGAGGTAAACGTGCGCGAGCTGGGTGGCCTCAGCGGCTTCCTGCACACCTTCGCCTGCGAGGTATACGTGCGCGAGCTGGTCGGCCAAAGCGGCTTTCTGCACACCTTCGCCTACGAGGTAAACGTGCGCGACCCGGGCGGCCTCAGCGGCTTCCTGCACACCTTCGTCTGCGAGGTAAACGTGTGTGCGCCGCGGCTGCTGTTCGTGTGCGAGACCACCGCCGTGCGCGAGCTGGGCGGCCTCAGCGGCTTCCTGCACACCTTCGCCTGCGAGATAAAAACGCCACACCTTCGCCTGCGAGGTAAATACACCACTTCACCTGCGAGATAAACACGCCGTCACTCCAAACCAAACACTTCTATGTCTAACTATTTTTAACACAGTAGAGCCACGGTGCAGCAATATTGCATTAATGTCCTCCAAATGGAATTTCGGTCGCGACGGCCATTCGCAACGATGATGAGCCATCTGCTGAAGATAGGATTATAGTGCCGTATGCGCGCAAGCACATGTGCACTTTCTATGTCTTCACTGTCGTAGTGCAGGTCTGGTGCAGAACCTACGGCTCTGCATGCTTTTCCAGTCACGGGGTCGAAACCCCGCTAAAGTCTTCACTCCAGGCTATTACTGAGATTTTCTCGACAGAATACCCATTATGCTGATTTTGGCCCGATTCGGGATTCAAACCCATAATCATCAACCGTGCTTACGACCACTATACCAACAAGACAGTCAAACTATTATACATTTTTATATGAAAAGAGTTACAAATGGGCACACAATCCAACTGATGGTAAGTGGATGCTGTGGTCCATAAACATCTACATTTATCCTTGATTAAGAATCAAAATGTAAATGCGTTGTTACCCGTGAGTACTAAGATTAAATACCTCGTTTCCAGTAAAATGAGTCTTCGGTTCTCTAATCTAAATTGTAATTTTACGCTGGTATTTGTGAGAACATCTTGCTATTCCGATTGGGCCGACCAGTTTGTGCTACAACCATCAGCTTGGCTTTACCACGTATAAGAGACTTGACCGCCGGCCGACTGCTGCTCGAGTATTATTGCTTAAATAATTGTTACGAGCTTGGGGTTCGTGACATTAAAAACTGCCGATTGAATAACTAAAATTGACACTTTAATTACCGAACACCAATTACAAATTAAAACAAACTAATAATAAAACACAAAAACACGATATTACTGATCACTTTAGTTCGCAGTTATATCGCTTCGAAGTATTCGCTTGTATCGCCAATTCAACACTGACTCGGTCGCGGTCCTTACCGGCCTTATATAGGGCCTCTTCTACTGAAACATCTAGAATGTTCGAGAACATAACGGTCGCGACTGACTAGGTGTAAAGTTCTAGTATGGAATTTTCTAGAAAGCTCTCCTAGTTCTGCTACTCGATACTAGTTGGCACTAGTGGCAACTCACCATGTACCAGGCCATTAATAATGGCGCACAACATAATGGTTTGAAGTGGATTTCCATACGTAAATGTGGTGTACTTTTATGTATTATATGTCTGCGCATACGAACTACGAATTAGTGGAATTTATAAAACAAGTATTTCGATGGCGATGTAAATCTCAAAATAATGTGTTTGCTTAGGCGTCATGAGAGACTTATCATTTTGTTTGCCAATCTTTAACCATCCGTCTTCCATCAGGCCACCAGCTGCCGTCGATATCTCCCAGAAATTTTGTAATGTGGTGCATCAACATAATTTATTTATTTTGATGCACCACATTACATATCTTTTTATTTATTTTTATATAATTAGTGTGACAAGCGAGTACACAGTCCACCTGATGTTAAGTGAATGCTGTGGCTCATAAAGACACTACATCTGTCGGAGGACTTAGATGGAATGCCTCGTTTCCAGTGAAAAGGGTCTCCGGTTCTCTACACTCACCGTATAAAACACATCAGCACCAAGGTGCTATGTCACGCTGGTATCCTGTGAGAGTTTGGTCCTACCCCTGTCGAGCCGATACATCCGTGCTGCAACATATAGCTGCAGCTTAACTCTACCACGTAAAATTTAGTGTAACAATAATAAAACAAGCGACAGTCGCCTAGTGGCAGGGCGCGGACCGCGAATTCAAAAAGGTCGTGGGTTCGAATCCGCCATTCGACTACTGGCGTGAACCACTCGTAACACAAGCAATTTAAGCTTACCGCGAGTGGTTAAGGGAAATATTAGTAATGTTTATAGCATTGTTGATATTCTTTTTTAAAAAAAATATGAAATATATTTCGTGTAGCACGTGAGGGTAATATGATCATACGGTTAATATGGTAATTTTCTTATAACTCAAAAACTACTTTCTTGTTGCTGTTTGTTGTTGATGGTTTTGTGATACGATAGCTTTTTATAGGTCAAATAAATAATAAATGTTCAAAAGGGCGGTGCTTTATCGACGCCATTTTGACAGTTGATATTATAATAAATATTTTAGTCTATTTTTGTATTGTTTAGTGTAGTTAGTTTTTTTGAATTGATTTTTCGAAGTGTTTTTTTCTTCATTTATACTACCGTCATGTACCTTATAATAAAAAATGCTGTTATGATGTTCAGGTTTTAGCCATAGTGCGTGCGTATACTGCAGCATTGGGTGGGAACGCGCTCACATCTTTCTACATAACGCAGCTCATGTTGCAAGACAACGCGCACAAGAATCAGGTTTTTGCACTTTGGCACTTTTTTTTTGCACTTCATCAATTTTTACACATCAATAAAGTCTTGTCATTTGCCGCGAAGTCACAGCGTAAAAAAATCCACTACCTGATATCATCCCGTGAGTATTATAAGAGGCGACAGAGGGTAACAGAAAGCGGAGGCATCTTCCGATAGCGCAAAATAATTAAAACCTGCGGTGGTCAGTCCGCTTGCGAATCGTGACATCTATGGAAAATATCCCTCTGGAAAGTACGAGACAATCAAAAGCCTACGTTCGGCAAGATATTTTTAAGAATCATTATCATCATCATCATTACAGCTCTTCACAAGTCTACTGCTGAACATAGGCCTCCCCCGTGTAATGCCAAAAAGCACGGTCCTGAGCCACCTGCATCCATTGACTCGTCCTACACTACGCCTACTGGTACAAGACTGCCACTCGAGAACCTTTCTTCCCCGTCGGTTATTGGTTCTTCGAGCTATATGGCCGGCCCATGGCCACTTCAGCTTACTAATCTGTTGGGCTACATCGGTCACTCTGGTTCAACTGCGGAAATGCTCATTTCTGAGTTTATCACGCAGGGAAACCCCGAGCATAGCCTTCTCCATAGTTCGCTGAGCGACCTTGGGCTTTTCCTCATACGGCCAGCAGTGAAGGACCACGTCTCAGCTCCGTAAGTCATCACTGGCAATTACCATATCCTTCATGCTTTTTCTCATCAGCCCGTAAATTATTCACTGTTGGTTATGGTCCTGTTCCATAGTTGAGAGGATTTTTTTTTAAATTTTATGTATCGATTAAGAATCGAAATGCAGATGCGTTGTTACCCTTTTGGACTAAGATGTAATGCCTTGTTTGCGTTAAAAAGGGATCTCTACACTCGCCATACGAAACACAGCATCATTGAGCTGCTGCCTCGGTCAAGCTGACCCATTCGTATTGCAACCATATGATAGCTGCAGCAGGCTCTACAACAAAATGTTAGTTGCTATAAACAATGTTTTGTTTCAGGGACAGTGTCTGCTCTCAGTTGGCGGAGATGTTGTTCACGTCACTTATTAATTATAACTTGTGTCCTACATATCTATAGTTATACTGTTTACCTGATATCGATATATTATATCTTTGTATTTTCCACGTTTATATGCTGTAGGTTTTCGTAAAGATTTGTTATACACTTCTCACAAAAATTAAGGAAGCAAAAAAATTCCATGTCCATCTCAGTGAAAAATAGTAGCAGAAACTTAAAAAAATGAATTTTGTAGCTCTAAGTTTCCATTCTTCTGATTTTTTGACAGAAAAATTTTTGGAGGCACGGTTTTAGTAAGCGATAGTAGTAGCCAACAAAATAGCTCGAATTTTTTTTAATTTTTTACTCTCCCTCATATTTTTGTGAAAAAAAAATGACTTTTTCCCTAGTTGTGGTAAAACCGCCGCATCTTATCAAATACTGATAGCAAAACTAAGGTTTTCTGTTTTTTTTTCCTATTCATCACATCATTCAAAAAAAAAAATTAAGGAGCAAGACTGAATTTTTTAAAATTATTTTTCATTTTCACGTTAAGAAACATCGTCATTTCTTGCTTCACGGACTCCAAAGTATATTTTCGATTGAACAAGCATATGGACCAGATAGTCTGGTTGTTCAGCTTCAATTCCTTTTTTTATTCTATTGCTACGTCTATTTGTAGAGGAAATATCCGAAACTGAACTAAAAAAAAACCCTTTTGTTTCCAACCATTAATATCTTAACAACCAGTGACCGTACAGAAAATTAAAGGGCAGTTTCGAAAACTTTAATAAATTTTCTAAAATAATATGTCAAGAAATTTAAAGAAAAAAAGTTTTTTCATTCGCAAAGTGAAAAAAAACCTGACTTTTTCCGTAGTTGTGGTAAAACCGCCGCATCTTATCAAATACTGATAGCAAAACTAAGGTTTTCTGGGTTTTTTTTCATATTCATCAAAAATTAAGGAGCAAGACCGAATTTTTTAAAATTATTTTATCATTTTCACGTTAAGAAACATCGTCATCGGTAACTAAAAAATGAAAAATTTTTAGTTACCTTAATTTTTGTGAGAAGTGTGTCTTTAATTGAACTGAATACGTGCTAATACGTTACTGTATGTACCTTGAATGGAATTTATTGTATGACAGTTTTAATGTAATATATTTTATAGGTGAAAATGTGTATGAAGTTCATTTATATGACAACTGTTCTCATGCCTAAGATTGAAAACATGACAATTTAAATTTAAATAATAAGCGTATTTTGTTGTATTACTTATCAAGTTATATGCTGATATATAACTAGAGGTTACACTAAAAGGAAGTAACAACAGATAGCGTCCCGCTGCTACGAGTAAGCATAGGCCATCCTTCATTCATAAAAGAGAACATAAAGGTTTCCTCACGATGTTTACCTTCACTGGCGACCACGTGTTAAATTATTCACCTTAAATTCGAATTAACAATTTTATTGGTACCGGTGAGGATTGAACACGATTTGTTGGCGGACGATGAAGCTATAAGGCCATTTATTTGTTTTTGTTTTGGTTTTTTATTAACTCTAAAGACAAATTAATGCTACTGTCTGATAAAGTAATATATATATATATATTTTTTTTTTTTATTTTTTAATTGATCAAATGATTTCTTTTATATAAGGAATTATTGGTGTCTTCTTTAAATAGATAGGAGTTATTACCAAGTGTACTAACATAACATGATAAGGTACGATTTGATGAATATTATAATGTTTCCTACTGTTATTACTTCCACAAATATGTATTCGAAGTGAAACGAATTAATTTTATTTCTTGCCATAGTATACTGATCTTTCGAAATATTTACCGTGTTTTTACGCTTTATACTTATTATATAGATCAGGACGTCTAAATTAATTATCTATATTTTCATTGTTTTGTAAATATGATAAAATCAATTGATATTGAAAACGATTTTGATATTTATATAAGTGTTTTAAATACCCTATAACAAATTTTATCTTCTGCAGGAAACTGTAGGTGACTGTACCTAATTTTTATTAATTTGCTTGAAACTCTATAACCATTTTGCAATACTATATATATATATATATATATATATATTATATATTTTTTTTTTTAAGATAAAGTAGCGGTCCAATTGTACTTCCTTGTGCTACGCCTAATATATTTTGCAATTTTGTTTATTAAGGAAGTTTAAAGCCAGGGTTTTGCCTTTTATTGAGAGAGAACTAGAAAGTATTTGCAAATTTTAAACTTCTGAATCAATAATTATGTATCTGTGAATGTTTTAGTAAAACTTTCCTCTTTAAGATTTGTTTTATTTTACTATAAAGTGTAGAAAATACTTCGTCAATAGCGATCCAAGGTCGTGACAACCACACTTAACAAAGTGTGAAATAAAAAAGTGTCGACGTTAAAATTTATAGATACTTTACGAAATTTGAGCATCGCACTGTTGCTGAGTAATAATTCTTCAAACTAAGCCACGTACCATTACCTCATAATTTATCTCAGACGATGGAACTTTCCAGATGCGATTTAAAGTCAAATTATTTTATTTTGATTAAGTCTGATTTAAAGTTCTCATGACCGTCAAAATCTACACCGGTTTGCAAAAAACAAGACCTTCTCAGAGAAGTACTGGCAAGAAACTCCCCATAGTGTTTTATGACCATGATAGAATTTATTTGCTTTTCAAATACCTTAGACTTTGTACGTGCTACTACTAGAGATATTTTCTTATAATTCGATACATGTTCTAAAAATTTAACACATTTGGTGATATTTAACAAATAAATAAAAAAATCTACAAAGACCAAAGTGGTAACCGACAAGCTTACAGTACCCTCAGCCAATAAACAACTGTTTTATTTATTAGATATAAATCTCATAACTGCGTTGTCACCCTTTCAGACTGAATGGAATGTTTCAAAACCTGTAACTATATTGCGTCTCTTACCTTTAAACCGGAAGTCATCTGTGTGTGTCCTGTTCGGCGCCAGAAATAAGTAAAAGGTTGATACCAATTTAGATGAGCTGCCAGTAGCCCCACAATCTAGTAAATCCGTCAGAAGTCTTTTATATTGGTTTCCAAGCTCTAAATATTAATTCATTACACCCTATCAAAATTCACTGATGGAATAAAACCATAGATAGTGGGGATGAGACGTCATGTCAATTCCAATTAGTGTTGAGAAATGGCCAGGAATATCCTACCTCTCGGACAGATATTGTAACTAGGAAAGATTAGCTTTAAGAAGGAAGCCCATCGGAGGATTCAATTAGGCTGGGCAGGATTTAGAAAGCTCCGTCGGGTTTTCTCGTCGCCTGTTTAGTTTAGTTGAAGTCATCAACCGATGCGTCCTGCCCATACTCACTTAGAGGCCGAAACGTTGACACTGACGGCTACACTTCAGGTTTAAAGTCGTTCAGCGAGCGATGGAAAGAGCTTTGCTCAGATTTTTCCGGTGGATAAAATTCGTAATGAAGAAATCCACCGTAGAACCAAAATTACTGACATAGCGTTTGTAAACTGAAGTGGCAATGGGGTGGTCATGCCTGTCTCAGAAGTGACAGCCGGTGGAGAGGGACGCTCCCTGACTAGATAGAGTGACGATATGCCCAAGGAGGTGGTTGGTGGAAACTGAGAGGCCTATGTCCAGCAGTGGACTGCCGCAGGCTGATGATGATAGACCGCGGGGATATTTACCTTAGCTGCTACGATTGGTTTAACTTGAGTTGTTATTAGGAAGAAGCTCCTGCCAATTTCCTCTTTCATTTCCCTCTGTGGCCTCTTAAGATACACACGGGATGATATAGGGTATACGATTCACTTACGCCTTTTAAGATCTAAAACTTATGTGCGTAAAGATAAAGGATACTCGATACCTTCTGTTAGACGACTACCCTCTGTTACGGTTAATTAATAATACCTTTATGACTTCATTATAAAAAGCTTCAGTCGTCCCCCGGGTAAATCTTTACTTAGAGATGGTACAAAAAAGCTGGCAGCTTGTCACAAATATGTATTTATTTATTTAAAACGTTACAATATTAAATATTTCTGCTTATCAAACGAAACGCGACGAAATGTTGACAACAATATTATTTTAATACTTACAACCTATTAATACTTGAATTATTAATAAGTACATTTCATAAATTTACTCTACACTTATCCTTTATTCTACGAAATTTAAGAAAGAGGTTTATCCACGTCCGTTTTAGTTGACGGCGCGCAATAAAACTTATATGTTATGGACCAAGTGATTAATAGGTCATTATTCATAATGTCCAGATAGTTTTTAAACGGCCTAATATGATTAGGCTATATTTGATAAATACTATTGAAATAATTAAATTGAACGGGCTTTATGATAAAGTTCGTTATCGATCAGGGTAACAAAAATATGAGTTAGGTTATGTTTTTTTTTATGTCACACATTTAACACTTCAATATAATGGGAATAAAGTTTTTTTTTTAATCAAAGGGAATTACTTTGTAATGCAAAGGAAGAAAAACTTCATTGCTACTATTTGATACTGCAAAGTGTTATTTCTCTTCCTTCACATTTTAACACTTGTTAATTTCGGATTTGATACATACATCATTAACTTATTGTCTTAAAAGTGATAACCATGGTGACTTGTCATTTTTCATATTGCCCGGGCATTATAAATACTGCCCACTAGATCCATAGCATATATCAGATCGATATTTGATAACATCGCGTTCGCATTTATACCGTTAAAATTACAAGGAACTTTTTAAAATGTTTTGGACAAAGTACAACTTATAAATAAAATTTGATTGAATAACGCGTGATGGTTAAACAGTACGGACTATGTCAAGCCTCGTCGCTGCATTTCGGTGGCGGTTCAGTTGCGAGGGAGCGCGTCAGCGTCGGCGACCGAAGCGGAGGAACGAGTGAACGACGTCTTGTCTTTTCATACCCGAGTCTAGCAGTTGCGGGTAGTCGCGGACTAGAGCTGAAAATATAGAGATTACACTTTAAGGCTAAGAAATCATATAGGCATATATATTTTTATAAATAATGGGGTGACAAACGAGCACGCAGTCACCCGATGGTAAGTAGATGCTGTGGCCCATGGACATCTACATTTATCCTCGATTAGGAATCGGTTAAGAATAAGAAAGGGAGAGACGAGATAACTTAGAGGTTTAGCGCTCGCAATCCGGGTTCGATCCCCGCCGGCACCAATAAAATTGTTAATTGCAGTTTTAAGTGCTGATTTATCGCACAACATTGAAGTTCGCCAACACGCATTTAAGCAACGCGCCGGACATTTCCTTGCCCTAAAACCCTTTCAGAAATTAGAGGAGGCCTGTGACCAGCAGTGACACGTATATAGGCTGGAACTTTAAGAATCAAAATGGCACCTCTGAGGACTTAGATGGAATGCCTCGTTTCCAGTAAAAGAAATATTTTTATAATATTACAGCCCGCAACATATTATCAACCTACTTCAAAAAAAAAAAAACGATATAATATAATATAATAGGTTATTATTGTACCTAAAATACCTCGTCGATTGCCACCAATTATATCACAATCGGTTGATCCGTTCGAAAGTTATCGTTGCTAAAAATTTAAAAAGGAGGTTTATTTAATAACTTCAAAATTTGAGCTCGGATCGTTTTTGATGTAATGAGTTAACTATTAGTTCATAAAAATATTTGTCGAGCGTTTTGAGATCGAACATAGCGGGAAGTTCCAGGGATGGCCTGCAGGGTCAACAGATTTTTTTTAAACTTTTTTCTGGGTGACCGGATTTTTTATTTGAAAGCTGGTGCTTCTCATGTAGTTTCATATACGTTTGATCAAGAGCTGACCGGTAGTTTTTGAGTTATCTTTAACAATGCATATCTAATTGACTTCGACTACATTGATGATGTTCTCATTTTATTTATATTGAAGTCGGTAGTACAAATTTTATCATTTTACCACTTGTTTTATTCGCTACACTATGTAATAGCACATATTTCAGAAGCTATCATAATATGTGGAAATCATCTAGAAGGTGGCAGGAATTTTCTGCTAAAGAGTTCATCTGGATAGTAGGCAACCTTCGTACTCATTCCTACCGACAAGTTGCAGTACTTACTGTGTAGTGCTTATCTAGACATTCAGACACCTGTTTGACGGCAGTCTGCTTACATATTGAGTAACGTAACAGTTTTTAATTTTTAGTGACCACCATGGACATGCTACTGCCGATCCCCTGGTTTATTTCCCTCTGTCGTCTCTTACGACACATGGAACGATATGGGGCCTTGGATATTCTAAAGCCGTCACTACACGGTCAATTCCGATTCACTAAGCCTTAAGTTGCACCTACCAACAATAGACAAAACAGTACCATTTAGTTGTGCAGGATGCAATTTATTGGCTGGCCTGGTGGTCGAGCAGTTCACAAGGATAGTAAAGGTAACTCGGTACCAACTACCAGACAATGCAGCGCTATCTACTTGTTTAAGTGCATCCTGCCAACAGGTGGTAAATGTACGTGACATTTAGCTAAGTATTCAGGCACTGTTAAATCAGCGACGGCGTATATTCAAGGACAACAATCCTAGACGATCGACCACGACGACGACGAAGATCTCCTAGACGAATATTTTTTTTACGTGGTGGAGCCACGCTGCAGCTATATATAGTTGTAGCAATAATGGTTGTGCTCGACCTGGGACCACGCTCTCACAGAATACCAACGTAAAATAGCAGCGTAATGCTGCTGTGTTTCGTATGGTGAGTGTAGAAAACCTTTGATAGTGGAATCGAGGCATTCCATCTTAGTCTTCAGGGGTGAAAACGCATTTGCATTTTGATACTTAATCGAGGAAAATGTAGATGTCTATGGACCGCAGCATCCACTTACCATCAGGTGGACTGTGTGCCCGTTTGTCACTCAAGCCAAAAAAAAAACGCAGTCTAGTTATTTGTGTGACGTTTACTTGGTATTCAAGTACTTTTTCATCAGCGGTATACAGTCATTTTGGGGACAACGTCGGTTACTCGACCTACCCACAGTTGGAAGTTTGGTAGTTTTATCTATATTCACTGTAGACGAAACAACGCCAACAGATTGTTGGCGTAATGTTACCTTGGTATTCGGTCATGTTTCCACCAGCGGTGATGTACTTACATTATGAGGATAGCAACGGTAACAAAACCTACCACCAGCTGGTAGTTTAGTCTATAGTTACTGTGGATTTAGAAGTAACAACGCCATTTAGTTGTTGACATTTACCTTGTTATTTAAACATTTTTACCAATGGCGGCGTACACTATACACGAAACAGCGCGATCTAATTGTTCTTATAGGACAAAGGTAACAAACGGGCACACAATCCACCTAATGGAAAGTGGATGCCGTGGTCCGTAGACATCTAGATCTATCCTCGATTTAGAATTAAAATGCAGATACATTGTTACCCCTGAGGACTAAGATGGAACTAAAGGAGGAGAAAGAATGCTACGTTTCCAGTAATGTACAACCACTATACGAAACATTGACGCTAGTATTCTGCGTGAGTATAGTACCTCCCTGATCAAGCTGAGCTATAAGTGCTACAACCTTATTATAGCAGCAGCATGGCTCTACCATGTAGAACAGGTGGTTTGCGTGACATTTACCTTGGTAATCAAAACTAGATCTACCACTAAAGACGAAACAGTGCCATCTAGCGTGCGTTACGATTGTTTGCTCTGACATTTACAACTTGATCTACCACGAAAGAGAGCCACCTAGTATGCGTTACATTTACCTTGGTACTCGGGCACCTGCTCGCCGGCGGCTTCCGCGTACAGCTCGATGAAGGTGTTGAGCGCCTGGCAGAAGCGAATGGCTCGCGGGTCCTCCTCGGCCAAACCGGCGCAGCGCTGTGTGGGCGCGGCCAGCGTGCTGCCAGCCAATATTGCTAGGACCGCGCACAGCGCCACTCGACTCCATTCCTTGCTGCAGACATCACTTGCCTTTTAGAATGGCATATATTTAGGCGAAAGTAGACTAATAATATTTAGTAGCACTCGTCTCCGTGCAGGGGCGGATTAAGTGTCGTCAGCACCATAGGCAAGCAACTCATTGGCGTCCCACTGGCGGCCATTTATTTAAATATAACTACTTATACTAACTTTATTCAGTTAGCTCCATCTGAGCTACGCCTCCGAACGGAGCCGTGGTAGCTCAGATGGTTAACGCTCGCTGTAAATATAACAGAACGCGAGTAACCCGGGTTCGATCCCCGCCGGCACCATTGTAATTGTTAATTGCAATTTTAAGTGCTGATTTACCACGTGCTCGGCGGTGAAGGAAAACATCGAGGAAACCTGCATGTCTGAGGAATAAGAAAAAAATATTTCGAAGACATGTGAAGTTCGCCAACACGCATTGGGGCAGCGCGACGGACACTTCCATGTCCTAAAACCCTCACAGAAATGAGGAGGCCTGTGCCCAGCAGTGGGACGTATATAGGTCGTAACTTTACTTTTTTACTTTACTAACTTTATTATAAATTATAAATAGTTTATTTGCGAACTAATTGGGTAGGCTAGGACACGTGTTCCTTTAGCAAGTGGGTGTGAACGAAAATTGTGATGAAAGAATGATCAGAGTGGCAAGATGTTGGTTCTACAATCGGTGTCAACCTGCCAAGCTGGGTGATTCATCCTGCCCTACACTATGGGAGAGGAGGATGCAGAGGACTTATACGGGCTAAAGAAAAGAGAAGATTTAGAGTGTATGGGGGAAAGTATTACCAACTTGCCGTCCGGCGGAAAATCCACTTATAAATGCCAAAACCCAAAATATACAGACTGAGTTTTTTATCAATAGGGGTAACAAACAAGTACATTGTCCACCTGATGGTAAGCAGATGATGTGGCCCATAGACATCGACATCTAACCTCGATTAGGAATCAAAATGCAGATGTGTTGTCCACCCTTGAGGACTAAGATGGAATGCCTCATTTCCAATGAAAAGAGTATCCCGTTCTCTACACTCACTATACGGGTGAGAACCCCTGAGAACTTAGACGGAATACATCGTTTCCAGTAAAACGGGTCTCCAGTTCTGTACACACACCATACGAAACACAGCAGCATTAAAATATTATTTTACGCTGATATTCTCTGAGAGCGTAATCCTGCATCGGTCGAGCCGACCTATTCGTGCTACAACCATTTTATAGCTACAGCTTGGCTCTACCGCGTTGTATAATCCTTAAAACGTGTGATTTTTATGTTAGAGTAGTAAAAGAGATAACATTTCAAAATTTATGAATAACTACTACACCTCGCAGGCCCATAACCAAAAATAAAAAAATACGATTAATAGACAAAACGGGAGATCATTGATTAATTCATTTATAATAGTTTACCAAAGTCCACTGCAGAACAAGGGACTCCCCATAGACTGTCTCAAAAGGAGTAATTTGCCATAGTTGCCACGCCTGGCAGATGGGTTGGCAATTCCATTTTTTTACGTTCTTGTAGTTATTAGGACAACGATGCTGAACTGACACGGACTGATTACTGACAACGAAATGCATCGACAATCTGGACATTGATTTTACAATATTTTTGTAACAAAACTTTAATATGAATAAAATCCCTTTTTTATTTCTTTGTTTCATTAATTCGTTATATAATATAAAATGGCAATATGAAGGAATTCAATGGATGCAACAACTCAAAACTGTGCTTTGTGGAATGCCTGGGTACATGCTGTGTCTTGGGTACATCTGGTCTGCCTCACTCCGTCGACTCTTACGACACCCACGGGACCATATAGGGTAGTGGATATTCTTACAATACCACTACACGGGGGATGTGTTGCTACCTCTAAAGACTAAGATGGAAAAATATCCTTCAGCCCGTAATAATATTAGCTCTTTATAGGCTTTAGATCTAGCACAACAGATCGGGCCCCTGCTGCTTTTCCGTAGAAATATGTAAAAGGGTTTGATACCTATCTAGACGGACTACTTGGTAGAGAAGGAGTCCTACCCCCCTGTAAAGTTCGCTTAATTAAATAATTCGCAATAAAATCGTCAGTAATCTTATACTCGTATTAATCGATGTTTGATAAATACCTTTGTGGTAGTACCTATTTGTGACACAAATTCATCTGAGCTGAAGTGCACTTATGTATCATAATCGTGCATCATAATTATAATCATCATTAGCATTTTTACAGCCATTCAAAAGTACAACTTGGCAAATCATTTAAAAGTTTGAAAATTTTTGAGGGACTATTGTTAGCTGTACCTTTCAAATCTTATTCGTAATGATTTTTTAAAAATCTAATAACTGTTAGCAACTATTTTCTCTTTAAGATTTTCATAAATCACATAACAAAACTATAATTGCCTAATGGCTAACTATGAATTATTTATTATTATTTATTTATTTATAAGTAGATTAAGTAAATTAAAAGTCAAGTATATTCTACTTAGGTTACCACTGCAAGTAACAATTTTAACGATAGGTAATCACATTAATGTGCACAACATTTAAAAAGAAAACTATACACAAACAGATTGTAAATTTTCAAAAAATAAAACATAACATAACATAAGCTCTCACGTCTGTTACCCAGTGGGGTAGGCAGAGACTACGGACTTCCATTTAGAACGATCCTGACAAACTTTTTATAATGTTGAGACATACCTGTTTCGCTTCTTTAACATCCATATACCTACGCATACATGCTCGTCGGTTAAGGATACTCTTAATTGGACCCATCTTATATTAAAAAGTATTGCCGAAACATTAGCAACACTTATATATTGTATTACATAATCCGGTAACGGTTCATCACAAATTTTCGGTCAAGGTGCTGAGTCACTTCCAAAAACCCAAACAGTCAGTTGCGCGTTTTGAAATATAACGGATAAGTAGGATAGTTCGCAGTAAAAGCTGTGGTTGGAATGTCTCACCTATACTGATGAGGTTTACTTATAACAAAGTCTCCCAACTAACCTAAGACCATGGGTGGTGTACAGCGTTCGAAACATCTAAATAACTTAAAATTAAACACGCTAAATCCGTATAATTAGTCTTAGTAACAAATTTTTTGTAAAAATATTGAAAATATTACGTATTTAATACTTTTTTCGTATGGTGAATGTGGAGAATCGGAGACCTTTTTACTCGAAACGGGGCATTCCATCTTAGTCCTCACGGTGTCACCCGTGAGGACTAAGATGGAACGCATTTGAATTTTAATTCGTAATCCAGGATATATGTAGATGTCTATGGGCTACAGCAATCACTTACCATCAGGTGGACTGTGGTGGATGCTGTGGCCCATAGATATTTACATTTATCTTGATTAAAAATCAAAACGCAGATGCGTTGTTACTCCTGAGGACTAAGATGAAATGCCTCGTTTCCAGTAAAAAAGAGTCTCCGGATCTCTACACTCACCATACGAAACACAGCAGTATTAAGCTGCTATTTTACGATGGTATTCTGTGAGAGCGTAGTCCTTCCCCGGTCGAGTCGACCCATTCGTGTTACAAACATAATATAGCTCTACCACCAAAATTCTTTATAAGCTATGCTTTGTAATATTAATTTAAAAAACCAAAAAAACAGGACACTTGCCTCCTCATTTCGAAACGAATGTTTTTAAGGCCGTCTACTACTACACTTTTAGAAGGTCTTAGAAACACATTTGACAAACAGCATTATATCTTCTCACGTCAAAGAAATAATTTCATTACAGTATCTCAGATTTCTGAGATATACTCCATTTGTAAATAAGTCAAATTCATCAAAAAAATTGTTATATCTAATTAGTCAAAATTTGCACGCCTCGATAAGGCAGAGAGGAACTTTTATGTTTTAATAATACTCTTGTAATATCTACCTATATTCTATGCAAAATAATAAATAATTATGAATTATGAAAATAGTGCCTCAAAAGACCGAGACGACACAGCAGGGAACTTAGGCGTTTAAATGGGTGGTTCTAAACGTGGGCCTCATCGTGGATAGTCACTGGAGTTTAAAAGAACATTTCGAGCGCCGAAATTGCCATGCTTTGAGTATTGCTCAATTTTAGGGAAACAATAGAAGTCTACCGCCTCTATGCTGGAGTGACTGCCTCTATATTCTTCATATACTTTAACTTCAACACTACTGTGTAAGATGCCCTTAAATTAAATATTTCATATTTAAGTGACAGAACGCAAAAAGTTGTCATTAATAGTATGAGTTCTTCCGGGTCGATTGTATAAATGGGCGTGCCTCAGGGCTCAATTCTCGGCCCCTTTCTGTTTCTTGTATAATTAATGACTTACCTTACATAGTAGAAGATAACCATGATATAGTATTATTTGCTGATGATACTTCATTAATTTTCAAATTAAAACGACCATTATTAAATGACGACGAAGTAAATAATGCTATAGCTAAGTTAGTCAATTGGTTTAATGTTAATAATTTGCATTTAAATGGAACTAAAACTAAATGTATGAAACTCGTAACTCCAAATGTCGAATATGTTAATACTAACGTAATTTTAAATGGGGAGGAACTGAGTCTTGTTGATACCACCATTTTATACATACCAGTATATAATTTAAAACCAAAAGAGTCACTGAGACAAAAATTTAAGGAAATTAATATATTAACTCTGGCCTCTCAATAAATTTATGAAAATGTAATGTTCGTACTCAAAAATAAAAGTAGTTTTGCATAAATAAGTGATATTCATTCTGTAAATACTAGGAACAGACACAAGCTACTAGTACCAGTTACTCGACTCCACCGAGTCAGTAATTCATTGGGGCGATGTATACGCTTTTACAACAAAATCCCAGAAAATATACAAAATTTGTCATACATAAAGTTCAAAAATGTTATTAAACGAAGTTTGTATAAAAAGGGTTATTATAATATTAAGGAATTTATGGATAATAATAACCCCTGGGAAGGGTGATCGCTACTAAGCAATTTCTAATTTGTCTCTGTAAATGTTATCTGTCTTGTGTTGTCAATTGTAAACATGACTGGAAGCTATTTTGGAAAAAAATAGTCTCGCTGGGTTTCTTGCTGGTTTTTCCCAGGACAGAGTTTTGTTTGCGAACTAGTGGTAAATGAAAAAAAGTGACTTTCAAGAAGTATTGTTATAATCTACATTGAATAAAAAAAAAATCTGTTTCTGTTTCTGTTTCTATGCAATCGTCACGAAACGGTTGTTGGCGTGTGGACGAAACGGCGGGCCATCTGATGATGTAGAAATAAACAGCGTAATACGAAGAGTGGCAGTGGTAGTGGATATTCATACACCGCCACTACACGGTGTTGGTGAAAGCTTTATTTATTATTTATTTAAATAACGTATAAAAGGACGTTCGGCACTTGTCTACTTTTAAGTGGAATGGTTTTTCCATATTAGTAATGACACATTATGTTGTCGTAACACTTATTTCAAAGGCGAGCTTTTTTGATAAATCTGGATGAACATGATTTTATATAATCAAACTTTCTTTCAATCACGTTTGTGTTTTATGTATCGTCTCAGATTGATCGGCCAAGATTTTTGTTTTCATAAAAAGGACTTTCAGCTTTAAAGTCATAGTAAGATATTACAGAAAATATTAAATGCTTCGGTTTTGGCATAAACTTCATCGCCAGCCGATTGTTGCTCCTGTTTTAATTTGAGATTAAATGGAGTATGTCGTTATCGACTGACTGCTGACGTTTAGCCGCCGTCGAAATTTCCTAAATACTTTGCAATGTGATGCATCAACCACAGAAATCGTAATAATAAGATAATAGAAGTCGCATAGATGCGTGACCTTTTCGCCGCTATGATGGGTTGACTAACATCATTCACCATTTTGTGATTTAGTTGCGCGGGGAACGTCGAACGTGAATTTATCTTATTATAAATTTATAATGGTGAACTGTAGCATAATCAGTTGTAAAAACTCATCAAGGACGTGTAATTCGACTAATAAGGGCATAACATTTCATCGGTATGTTGATTATTTACTAATTATCATTGTTTGACTAATTTATTTTTTATTTACTTTTACTTAACTTTTATTAAAGTCATTTTCACAATAGATTTTTTAAACTATCACCTTTCACTCGAGTCAAAATAAAGAGTGTAATAAAAGAGGTAGATGGTAGATAGCAGGCAGCGAGACACGTCGCACCAAAGCTTCATTCTTGTGCGCAATTTTCTTTTACCTTTGTGTATCTTTAGCTTTGTCGCTAGGTTTACACGACTCACGATAGCGTGTAAAGAGATCTGCAAATCGTATTTCTTTGTGATATTATCATAGTAGAAGCATGTTTAATGTAGTAAGTCGTGCTCACCTAACAATTTGAGAAATAAAAAAATATTATTTCATTGTGAAACTGACTTTATATTTTTTATAGTTGTTTGTTTTAAAACCTTTGATAAAAAAGACAAACAAAAATAATGTTTTTGTGTAGTTTTATAGACTCGAGATAGAACTATAAAATATATTATGAGATTTTTACTATAGGCATATTTCGTTATTGCAATTATGCACCTTGAATAATTTGGTTGTTTGAATTTATTGTATTCTATAATGCCTTGAAATAATATAGACGTTTAAAATGTTAAAATTATGAAAAAATAACAACGGTTGCTATTTTCTGTGTCCGTGAGCATTGATGATAAAAAGTATCATGAAGAAAGAGTATTATTCTAAAGAATTCCTTTAGATACTTCCCTTCTTCACGAAAATTCAATTTGTTTCTTTAACAAGTTGTTATAAGTACAGTCAGTGGCAGATTATCCTAAAGGCAAACTAGGCACGTGCCTTGGGCCCATGGGAACACGGGGCGCGCGGTGGTTTTAAACGAAAAAAACTTTATTTGATTTTACTTTAACTTTATTTGAAAAACTTTATTTTGTTTATTTGATTACTCCTATATCGCCCGCACTCTCTTATCACAATTATGATTCACGCCCACGTGTTAAGAGTACTGGTGTCCTTATTAATTCGCAACTATCAGGTTACTATTAAACTATACTATAAATTAACTACTTAAAATGTCGCCATCAGTATGAGGGTGTGCATTATCATGCATAAAAACAAATCATCTATCTAGTATAAAAGTGGCAAATGGCACTACAATTACTTCCAAAATGTCAGTTACATCCTATCATGCCGCTGTCAGTGATTCATTCTTAGGTGTCTCCATACAAATACCTCCCCATATCAAAACGGACCATTATCCATATGTCCCGTTTCCAATAATGTTACTGTGAACGTACATATCTCCCGGGCGGCTTCACACTTTAATCATGCCATAATCTGGCTACAGGCAAAATCTGGACTGCCGAATAGTCTTAGGTTTTGTGCTGACTTAACCACTGAAATTCTTCCCTGTTCTTACCTAGAAGAAGTTAAGGTTTGTTAAGAAGTATATGGATTACTGTCAGGTTTGCCGATAATTCTTTACAAATCGGTGTACCACACATTTTGATATTCGTAATGTTTGAGCCACATGTTTATAGGTGTGCCCAGTTTCGACTAAAGTAACAGCTCAACCGAGGCGTGTTTAGATATGGCATTATCAATTCACATTTAATACGACAAACAAGGCAAACATTTATACAAAACCTAAACCTAAATAAACTCAAATTCAAAGTTGGTAAATTTTTCGCAATATCGCAATATTATGCAATAATTACATATGTAGGCGCGTCTATAAAATACCGGTTGGATCGAGAGTAAGCGAGAGTTTCCGTCAATCGAGCTGAGCGTCATATCGATGGTGGCGAGGTGAAATTGAGGGTATATCAAGAAACCCCTCCACCTGTTTGTGCAGTATGAAGTAGTTAGGGTAGGTGCCGAGCTCGAGGGATTCTGCCTAAGTAATTCGACGAGTGCTAAAACTCGTACGATGACAGTATCGTGATTTTGTTCGTTGTAGTAATTCTTCTAGTGTAGTAGTGCAGTCAAGAAAGATGGTGCTGCTGAGAAGCTGTTCTGGGTTACAATAAGATGGGAAATATTGCTGTTGGTTTGCATACTTTGGTGTTATCATGTAATTACGTCTCGCACGTTACACTACTGTGTAACAGTGACGGGGACATATTACGGTATGGTCGAACTGTAATTGCTCTATACCGAATGTACAGTGCAGTAAGCTGTTTTATTGCCGATACTGATTAATTTCGTAAGCAGGAGAGCAAGCTTAGCTTCCACTCTCATGCTATTATTATTTTTAACAATTAACCTTCTGATGCTGTTCCGAAACACAAAAACAAATGAAATTCGAAAAAAAAATCTAAAACTTTTTGTAATAGTATTTACTAATGTTTGTGGCCAGTATGTACGGTAATTACAACGGTAGAAATTGAACGTTTTTTGCGTTTTTCTAAATTTGTCCATGTGTGTAGTTTATTTGAAAAATGAGTAAATAATTATAATTTACAATATCGTCACAGGCATCTATCTATCTGCTCGTAATTCGTCTAATTAACATTTACATCCATGCGCGGTTTATAGACGGCAGCTTCGAATAATATTCTAAATAGTAGTGTAAAGCTCCAAGTAATAAAACGCTTGATTTTTATTATTTCATAATTATAATTTCATAATTTTATTTAGTCTCGCTGCCATATTTTCCAAGGTTTTTAGTCATTATTTTAATCATTGAAAATCAGCGTTGTGATTTGGCCACAACTTATGATGATTAATGATTTTTGGCATACCTTCGACGTAAAAGCCAAATTTATTACCTAGGCTTTCGTATATTTGTTATAAATTAGAACTCTATTGTTTAACACTTCATTTAAAAAAAAAGTAAATAAAATTCCTTTTCGCACCAAGTTATCGCCCTAATCGAGATCCTTCGTTCATAATACAACAATTTGTCCCTACACTAGCAATGTCGCAAACAAATCACAAGTACAATAAAACTAAACACTGGAATTTAGGTTTAGGGTGGTAAATTTGCGAGCCCAATCTTATTGGAATACCGCAAAGCGTTACCCAAAACTTATTGGTTTCAGTATAACGACACTAAAAACGCCATTTGGCGGGAAATAGTTACGTCAATCGTTGCGCTTGTACAAGGGTTCCCATCTGCGTAAAAATGTTAGTATTTTTACTGGTTTGGTGCCAATTCTCCGATTAAATGTGGTTTGAATTTATTTTCTGGGAGATAGCGGTCACTAGATTTACATCAAGATAATAATTTTAATTTTAATTATATTAACATTAATGCTACACTTGGAATATTAAGAAAGTTTTAATGAATTTATCACGTGTAATTTTTTTTATTTTACTTTTTTTCAGACTTCAAAAAAGACTTCTATATATAGGTGCTCTACGGGATAGAACACGAGATTTCTTTAAATGTTGATATTTGGATATTTCGGACGGGCTGAGCAGCTTTGTGGAGATTACGTCATAATTCATCGTCATGTATTCCTCAAAACTTGAACGTAAAAGTGTACCCCGCTTGAATTGCTTGTAAAGCTTTATAGAAATTTCAAATCTATTTGTACTTTCCGAAATAAGAATGGGTATAATATAATAGAATGATGACATATGGATTTCAGATGTGGTCTTTCACCGTTGGTCGTATGAGAAAATTCAAGGTTGCTCAGTAGTTAGATAATCTCGGAGTTTCTCTGCGTGATGGAATTCAAAATGGAGGATATCTGCATTAAAATCAGAGTAACCAACATGGCACAACGGATACATAGTAAACTTAAGTGACAATGAGTCGGCCATACAGCTCGAAGAACTGACAGCTTATTGGGAAGAAAGGTTCACAAGTGGGAGCCTCGTAACGGTAAGCGAAGTATATGGCAGCGCCCCACTCTATGAAGTGAGCACACGGTAAAACATGCAGGAAATCGATGGATGCAGGTAGCTCAGGTTAGTGTTTAGTGGCATTCTTTGTGATGCTGTGGCCCATAGACATTCAACATCTATCCTCGATTAAGAATCAAACGTAGGAGCGTTGTCATACTTGAGGACTAAGATAGAATGCCTCGTTTCCAGTAAAAAAGTCTCCGGTTCTCTACACTCACCACACGAAACACATCAGCATTAAGCTGCTATTTCACACTGATGTGTGGTCCTACCCGATTCGGGCTGACTCTTTCATGCTACAACCATATTAAAGTTGCAGCGTGGCAATACCGCATATAAATATAGAAGCTTATTGTACTTTTCTCTTCTTATTTTTTGGTAGATATGGTAATGGTTGGGTAATTTATGTGCAGAGATAAAACATTATAAATCAAGAATCTTTACTTCGCCACAAAACGGGACTAATTTCACAGTCCGGCTTGAATTCCAATACCCACTAACAAACAGGCCGGTCCGAAAATCCTTATTTTTAATCTGTTTGGTCTTTCACAAAGTCCGAAACGAAACTTTTGTGTGACGCGCTGACAGTCACTTAATTTTGTCGTTGAAATACGGACTGAATACAGATTAAACAGGCTCTTAGTGTTTACAGATTAAAATGAACCTTATACAAAATATGCGATATTACAGTAGTAAAGCAAAAAATGAGTTATTATATAATATTAAAGAATTTATGGTTGATAATAACTCCTAGGAATGAAGTGATTCTATAGTGAGTGGTGAAACTATTTTTTAATTTCTTTTGTGTTTTAAATTATTGTGCAACATATTAAATGTTTGCAAGCTGTTTACAAAAAGAAAAATACCCCGCTAAGTTTCATGCTGATTCTTTCTAAGACAGAGGTATTTTCCGAACCAGTGGTAAATTATTAAACGTAAGAGTACTTTTAATAAGTATTATTTATAATCTATCCATACTAATATTATCCATACTAATATTATAAATGCGAAAGTGTGTTTGTTTGTTTGTTGCTTTGTTTGTCCTTCTTTCACGTCGCAACAGAGCGTCGGCATGGCATGAATTTTGGTATGGGGGTAGTTCGGTGGCTGTAGAGTGACATAGATAGAAGAGACTACTTTTTTCGGCGGAAAAACATATCATTCCCGTGGAAAAATCGAATATGTTGCAAAATTAAATTCAGCTAGGTGGCGCCACCGTGATTCTACAAGACGGACGACGGTACGATGGACAGAAGGTCAGAATATCTGGATTATTATGTCTTTTTACCAAAATTAAGATAAAAAATGTATTGATCTGTATTTTTCCACGCAGGACCGGGAAGAGAGCGATAAAAAACATAAAATTTACCAGCTGATTTTATTCAAACGTTTTGGTGCATTGTAATTCACAGAATAGGCGATAACCTCGCAGACGATATTAAGTAATCCGTTGATGCTCTGCCTACCCCGCAAGGGTTACACGCGTGATTATAAGTATGGATCAGAAATACTATCACCACCTGTCACGCTTTCACCCTTAACTATTACTTAACTGTGGTAGAAACAGTTCTTAGTAAACATTATTAATAAGCCTTAGTAGTATTTATTGAACGGAAATGAATACAGTTCTTATATGTGGTTATGAATGAATTGGTATTACAATAAGAAAAATTGTGCAAAATTATAAGAAAAATATTTTTTGAGTTCTTATTAACTAACGTATACATAGTTTAAATTGATTCCGCTAGATGTCGTTACTAGGTTTTTAAAACGCGGTAACGAAATGTTTCCTGACATGTATAATTTGGTTTAAGTTGATTCGATTTTTTTTTGGCTATCGTTTTCGGATTCGTGTTGTGTCTTAAATTGGTTTTGTTGTTTTGATTTAAAAAATATTTAAAAGGAATATTTATTACTTTTAGGTATTTTAACGTTTTTTATAAATAGGTTTTTTGTTACTTCATAATGCCTCGCAAACGTAAGTCCAGCCTTTCAAGAGTATCTTCTCAAAGACAAGCGAAAAGATTAGCTCAATCGCTAGAATCTTTAGAAGATGCTGAACTGAGAAGGCAAGAACAAGCTGCTTTTAGAGCATCTGAGACACCTTCTCAACGTCAGCAAAGGCGTCTTGAACAGACAGAGCGTCAGGCTGCTTTAAGAGCTTCCGAAATACCTCCTCAAAGTCAGGAAAGGCGTCTTGAACAGGCAGAGCGTCAAGCTACTTTAAGAGCTCCAGAAACACCTTCTCAAAGTCAGCGAAGGCGTCTTGAACAGGCAGAGCGTCAAGCTACTTTAAGCGCTCCTGAAACACCTGCTCAAAGTCAGCGAAGGCGCCTTGAACAGGCAGAGCGTCAAGCTACTTTAAGCGCTACTGAAACACCTGCTCAAAGTCAGCAAAGGCGTCTTGAACAGGCAGAGCGTCAATCTACTTTAAGAGCTACTGAAACACCTGCTCAAAGTCAGCAAAGGCTATTCGAACAAGCGGAATGTCAGGCCGCCTTAAGAAACGAGGAAACACCTGATGAAATTCAACACAGACTCATTGAGCAAGCTGAACGTCAGTCTACTATAAGGGCATTTGAAACACCAGAATAGACACAGGCGCGAAGAGACAGCTCCAAGCTGCACGTCGACAACATTTTCAAAGAAGCAATTGGTCGGTTTTTAATGACGCAGCATTCAATTATGATCCGTTGATTGATTATTGGACTGATGGACAAGGCGTGTCGATTTTGCAGCGCTTTAAAATGGAAAGATGAGACCGCAGGCATGTGCTGTTCCAATGGCAAAGTGTCTCTTCCGTTACTTGGGGAACCAGAAGAACCTTTGAAAACTCTCTTTTTATATGATGCTAATGAGTCACGGCGCTTTATAAACAGGATCCGGAAATATCTCATGCTTTCAAATGACGTCCTTCGGAGTTGACCGGGAAATAATAATGCCGGGATTTTCGCCTACATTTACGGTGCAAGGGCAAATTTATCATAGAATAGGTTCACTTTTTCAGCTGAAAATTAACAGCATAAATTTTTACAAGTATATTTTATGGGTGACGAAGAAATTCAGGTAGACCGTCGCTGCCAGATCCGTAGATCCAGGTAGTTGAGAGAGACACAGTGTTCAAAATTCAAAGATTCTTGCATGAACGTAACATTTTAGTCAAAACATTTAAAATTACTTTAGAAAACCTACCTGAAGAGGATTATAAAGTCGTCATTCACGCAGATCGGACTCCTCGAGGAGAACATGAAAGGCGCTACAATGTACCTTTGATAAACGAAATAGCAGCCGTAATTAGTGGTGATCAATTTTCTTCACGAGACATTGTCTTGCGAGCACGTGATGATACGTTGCAACGGGTAGCCGATACACACAAGTTTTAAGACGCTCTGCAATACCCATTGATTTATTGCAAAGGACAAGAGGGTTATCATTTTCAAATTCCACTCATTAACCCGGTCACAAAGGAGCCTACTCCGAACAAAAAAGTATCATGTATGGATTTTTATGCGTATCATATGATGTTGCGAGAAAATGATTTTAACTTCTTAGCCCGGTGTAGACAATTATTTCATCAATTTTTGGTAGACATGTATGTGAAGGTAGAAAGTGAACGTCTCCGTTAGATATCTTTAAATCAAAAAAAGCTGCGCGTTGTGAATTATATACATTTACAAGATGCAGTTTCTAGCGACGCCAATGTAAACCCCAGAGATTTAGGTAAAATGGTAATTCTGCCCTCATCATTCGTTAACAGTCCCCGCTACCTACATGAGTACACACAAGACGCATTCGCCTATGTACGAACTTACGGAAGACCTGATCTTTTTGTTACTTTTTCTTGCAATCCCACATGGAAAGAAATAACCGAGGAGCTAATGCCGGGCCAAAAAAGTACTGACAGACACGATTTAGTTGCTAGAGTATTTAGATTAAAAGTACAAAAATTAATGTATGTAATTAACAAAGGGAAAATTTTCGGAGAGGTGCAGTGCTTCATGTATTCAATTGAATGGCAAAAAAGAGGATTACCGCATGCCCACATTCTAATATGGCTTAAAGAGAAGTTGCGGCCCAGCCAAATAGAAGACATAATAAGCGCCGAGATTCCGGATCCTGAGAAAGATAAAGAAAGATATAGATTCACGGTCCATGTGGAGCACGAAATTCAATATCGCCATGTATGAAAGAAGGAAAATGTACAAAGAAATCCCCTAAACAGCTATTAAAAGAAACAGTGCACAATGACAATGGCTACCCTTTATAGAGACGCAGAGCTGCCGAAGATGGTGGCAGGAAAGTTAGAATCAAATCTCGCTCTGGAGCGTTCGAAACCTTAGATAACAGCTGGATTGTCCCGTATTCGCCCATTCTATGTAAAATGTTTAATGCCCACATTAATGCAGAAGCATGTAGCTCTGTCCGCGCAATCAAGTATATCTGTAAGTACATAAATAAAGGAAGCGACCTTGCAATATTTAATCTCAGGAGAGAAGGTAAGGCAAATCCCGTTAATGAAGTACAGACCTTTCAAGCAGGGCTTAATGTCAGCAGTAACGAGGCAGCGTGGCGTCTTCTTGGCTTCCCTTTACACGAAAGGCACCCAATAGTTACTCACCTTGCTGTGCACTTAGAAAATGGAGAGCGTGTATATTTCACCGAAAGAAATTTCCAAGAAAGAATTGCATCACCGCCTAAAACTACACTAACAGCCTTCTTTCAACTTTGTCAAACCGACCCCTTTGCAAAAACGTTGTTATATTCTGAAGTCCCCCGCTATTATACTTGGAATACATCTAGGAAGGAGTGGAAACGCCGTATTCAAGGCGCGCCTGTTGCAAATTGGCCCGGTGTAAAGTCATCAGATGCCCTTGGTCGTGTGTATACCGTCCATGTAACTAATTTTGAATGTTTCTGTTTACGATTGCTGCTGAACCATGTTCGGGGTCCTACAGGATATATAGACCTTAAAACTGTCAACGGTCAGGAATGCGCAACTTATAGAGAAGCATGTGAAGCTCTGCATCTTTTAGAAAACGATAATCACTGGGATGAAACCATGGAGGAAGCTGTACAGTGCCAGTCACCAGCCAAAATTAGGGATCTTTATGCAACTCTCATATCATCTTGCGGGCTATTTAATGCACATGAATTGTGGGAAAAATATAAAGAGTACATGGCGGAAGATATTTTGCGAAGGTTACAGCAGACACACGCGAACATGACATACAATGAACACATTTATAATGAAGCACTTGGAAAAATTGAAGATAAAGTAATGGCAATGGTAAGCAAAAAATTGAGCGACTTTGGAATGATAAGCCCTCAGCGAACAACCGAAAATGAACTAAGTGATGAAATTATACGTGAAATAAACTACGATATACCAGCTTTGCAGCAGCAAGTAGCCGAATTTGTACCCCGCTTGCTTCCCGAACAAAAACGAGTTTTTGACAAAGTATTAGGACAAATTGAATCTGGAAATGGTGCACTTTTCTTTTTAGATGCCCCTGGAGGAACTGGGAAGACATTTTTGTTAAATTTATTATTAGCGCAAGTACGGAAAGATAAAAACATTGCTGTGGCCGTAGCTTCCTCCGGTATAGCCACCAGGCTGCTAAGCGAGGGCCGCACTGCACATTCTGTTTTAAAACTCCCTCTAAATCTAGCTCAGGAAGAATCGCCGATCTGCAACTTTAGCAAAAATAGTGCACGAGGTATAATGCTACTACAATGCAAACTTTTAGTGTGGGACGAAAGTACAATGTCGCATAAAAAAATCTGTAGAAGCACTAAATCGAACGCTCCAGGATTTGCGCAGCAATACCGATGTAATGGGAGGAATGGTGGTTTTACTGGCTGGTGACTTTCGCCAAACTTTACCTGTCATTCAAAAGGGCACACCTGCAGGTGAAATTAAAGCATGCCTCAAGTCCTCTATTTTATGGAATAAGGTGACAAAATTCAGTTTAACTACGAATATGAGAGTGCATTTGTATAATGATATCAATGCTGGAAACTATTCTGACACACTATTAAAAAATGGCGATGGGTGGTTGGAAACGGATGCTGAGGGCTGCGTTAAATTGACGAGCGATTTTTGTAATTTAGTACAGAGTCATTCCGAATTAATTGCGAGCGTTTATTCAGATTTAAAGAACAACATGCATGAAGACAAATGGTTATGTGAAAGGGCGATTCTTGCACCAAAAAATGAGAGCGTTAACAAAATAAATTCAGTTCATTCAGTAATACAGTAGACACAGTTATGGACACAAAACAGAGCACTTCATATCCCGTAGAGTTTCTAAATTCTCTAGAGTTGTCAGGTGTGCCCTCACATAAGCTTCAAGCTTATGTGTTAAAATTAGGCGTCTCGGTCATGCTAATGCGAAATTTAGATGCTCCTCGGTTATGTAACGGGACAAGGCTGCGTGTGACACATCTTGGACGGAACATAATCGGTGCTACAATTTTGACAGTCGTACGACTAAAGGTGAAATTTTTTTTTTATACCACGGATCCCTATAATTCCCACAGATCTTCCTTTTCTATTCAAAAGGTTGCAGTTCCCTATTAAGCTCAGTTTTGCAATGACAATTAATAAAGCGCAAGGGCAAACGTTACAGGTAGCGGGGGTCAGCTTAGAAAAACCGTGTTTCTCTCATGGTCAGCTGTATGTAGCAGGTTCGCGTGTGTCAAATGCCCAGAATCTCCACATTCTTTCCCCGAATGGAAAAACATATAACGTTGTGTACAGTAGCGTCTTAAAATATTTTTAAGTTAGTTTTTTTTCCCACAATCAATTAATCAGAACTCCCACAGATCTTCCCTTTCAATTCAAAATTTTCTATTTAGCTCAGTTTCTTTTCAATTCCAAATGCTGCACCTCTGACGGACCTATTAAGCTCGGTTTCCTTTCAACTCAAAAGGCTGCATCTCTGACGGATCTTTTATTTGGCTCGGTTTCCTTTCAATTCAGAAAACTGCATCTCTGACGTATCAATTTAACTCAGTTTCTTTTCAAAAGTCTGCATCCCTGACGGATAATTATGCTCAGTTTCCTTAAATTAAAAAAAATATCCCATTTCCATTTGGAATAAACAGGCTATTTTCATGCTTTCCTATACGCTGCATTTCAAAACATTTAAATAGGCTGACGAATCAATTTTGCTCATTTTGCTTTTAAAGGCTGCATCTCTGACAAATCTATAAAACTCAGTTTTCTTTCAATTCAAAAAGCAATGGATAGTTCATTTCCCAGTGACCATGCGGGCGAAGCCGCGGGTAACAGCTAGTATTGAATAAAAAGATTGTTATTTCTATTTCTAAACACGACAATGCGGGTTTTTCACTGGGTGGTAGAGCTCTTTTGCCAAGAAGTCTATCTGGGACAACCTTCTTTCCTATATTTGCTACTATTCTATATTCCTCCAGTCTGAAGGGTATAGAGAACAGGTATAATTACAGAATGTGAAGCATTCTAGATGTTAATACTTAGAGGTGATTACGCATTTATAGTATTCTTTATTTAAAGTTGGCTGTAGGTGTCCATGGGTTGCAGCGTTTAAGATAAAGATAATGATATTTATTTTGTAAAACATGAGTAAAAAATAAACAACCTAAAACGAGCTCCCTGTTTTGCCATTTAAGGCGTACAAAAATTATATTAAATATACTAATTATTATACAAGATACATTAACTAACCCCACGGACATAATTTTAGATGTGCAAGAATTTTAATGGCATCTCAATGAAATTTCAGAAACGTCGCAATTCAATATTTAGCTTAAAAAATTAATCACTTAAGAAATCATGCAAGCTGTAATAACATTTGGCTATCAGATATTTTTTTAAGATGTAGCTTAAATAGTCTAGTAGGCAACTGTTTGATGTTGCGATTTTATTATATATTATTGAATAAATATAAAACTTGGTCTAAAATGTGCGGAGAAAAATTACTTAATACCGTTCCAGATTGCTTCAGATTTGAATTATGAACTATGTAATAAGTTGTACATAATTTAAGTTGGAGGTAGTGGAGGGTGAGGGCTTGTAGCAGGAAAAGAGAAATAATTAGCAATGAACCATTATTAAGTACATATCATGTGAACAACGAAACTCGGGTCTAAACTGGTCCGATGCCTTTTTTCGTACATTCCGGCGCAACTCGCCCGAGGAAATGACGGACCTTAATGATTCGTTAATTTGAGGTATTTGAACCCGAGAACTTGCTTCAACGCCAACTTTTTCGAAGTATTTCGTTGTTACGTTCGTATTTTGTAATGAGTATGTTTCAATTCGACGTTTAATATAGCCGGTGGTGGCGAATTACTGGCTGTTTTGAATTCTGGTTAATGTTGAGATGCTTTGAGTAAGTAAAAATTAAAAAAGTAATAAAATTTAACCTTATGGTTATGGCTTTAATGGAAAGACGTGAGTTCGAATCCTACCAACACAAACATTGGAAGTGGATATCGAAAGTACGAGTAACGTAAACAAAGTTATTAGTATTCCTTTAAAAAACATGAATGTAGCAGTTAAATGAAGGAAAAGATATACCTATTATGTAGAGAAAACTTTGATTGCTTATTTATAAAAAAATATTATTTATGGAATAAGAGTCACATACGAGTACAATGTCCACCTGATGGTAAGTGGATGCTGTGTGCTGAGACTCAAAATGCAGATGCGTTAAAACACGCAGAAAGTCGATTGATGCATCTGGATCAGATTAGTGTTTTGTGGCAATCTTTGTGATGCTGTGGCCCATAGACATTCGACATCTATCCATGATTAAGAATCGAAGTGCAGAAGCGTTGTCATCCTAAGGACTAAGATGGAATGCCTCGCTTCCAGTAAAACTATATCTCCGGTTCTCTACACTCACCATACGAAATACAGCATATTAAGCTGCTATTTCACATTGATGTTCTGTGGTCCTTCCCGATTCGAGCGGACTCTTTCGTGCTACGAACATAATGTAGCTGCAGGGTGACTTTACCACACTTAATTTAAATTTGTGGAGTGATTTATACAATTGTAGGCTCGCTAGCGCAGTGGCTAAGGCATTCGGCTGCAGCACTGTTTAGCTGCGGATTCGAATCCCGCACGAAACACATTACTCTTACGCTTACAAATATTGTTCCGGGGCTAGATGTTTGTCCGTGTTCATCTGTGAAACGCCTCCAGATACAAAAGAAAATCTTATTCTGTTGGTAATTTGTTATTTATAATATTGAGTTGTATTAAATAAATACGTAAAAGAAAACTTATGTGTAAGGCGGGACCGACCTTCATTTTGCGAAGTTGTTCCGCAATAGCAACCGTAATCGGACATAAAAATAATTTATTATATATGTACTTTGATTTACAAAAGCTAATGTTTTTTTTTCTTAAAAGATAACGTCACCCCCATACTAGGGTTTTTGTCCTGTATCGTGGAGACAGTTTACATACGTAAATTGTATAAGAACAAACATCCAGACCTGGAACAATTACTTGTAGGCCATACAAATACTTGTTCCGTGCGGGATTCAAACCCGCGGCCGGCAGCGTTGTAACTAATTGCCAAGCCACTGCGCCACGGAGCCGTCAAATATGTAAGTACTACATTTTATAGAAGTATCTAAGAGTGACAAACGAGCGCACAGTTCATATAATGGTAAGTGGATGCTGTTGCACATAGACACTCATCTATCCTCACTTAATAATCAAAATGCAGAGGTGTTGTAACCCCTGAAGATTAAGAAATCGGATCTTCGGTTATCGCCCCAAGATTGCTAAGTTACGCTGGTGTTCAGTGATAGCGTGATCTTTCCCCGTACTAGTGGAATCCCACGTGTATGGGATTATGGATGTTGCACGATTATGCTGCTTCAACGTGGTACAGCATAAAAAATCGAACGAACATATGACAAAGAAAAAATCTAGATATTTTAATAGAGAATGTATTGTATATGTATGTAATATATTATATATGTGTTATTGTCTAGTCTGTGACGCCAACAGAATAACAGCGCTGTAGAAATACCCACTGCTGGAGCATTATGCTGAGTTGATGGCCTTTTCGTTGCTGCAGTCCATTAAATTATTTATTTTGTATTCATTTTCATTATATTTTGTATATATGTATTATTTTAAAGCGGCGAGCGGCTTTTTTCTTTTCTTGATGCCACCAAACCTTAACTTGTTATAAAACAACATTAACAGTGACCGGAACTTGTTTTAATACAATGCCGTATGCCGCAGTAGCTGCAGTGGTAACTGTGGGCCGGGACGCCTTTACTTTCACAGTACGAAAGTATACCTAACTTTAATCCTCCGTCATCAATGTGATGGTTAATTAGGTTTTAATTTATGATTTATAGGAAAAAAAAGGATATTCATGTTTGGTAAATAAAGATAGAGGTTATTTTAATTCCACCAGTAAACTTTTTTACGTGGTAGAGTCATACCACAGCTATATTCTAATTGTAGAACGAATGGGTTTGCTGAATCGAGGAAAGACCACGCTCTCTCGCAGAATAACAGCTTAAAATAATAGTTCAATACTGCTGTGTTTCGTGCGGTGAGTGCAAAGAATCGGAGACCCTTTTTACTGGGAACGAGGAATTCCATCTTAGTCCTCAGGGGTGGCAACGCATCCGCAACAAGACATCGATGTAGATGTCTATGAGCCGCAGCATCCACTTACCATCAGGTGGACTGTGTGTTCAATTGTATCCTTTATTCTATAAAAAAATGCGCATTGACTAAACTATTTTTAGATATTATATCGCGTTTAAGATGAACTTTTTTGATGGTTCGGACGCTTTAAAGCACCCATGGTCTCGGGGGGAGCTGAGGTGTGAGGTGAGGTGTAGGTGAAACATTCCAAACGCAGCTTTTAATGCGAACTATTCTACTCATCCGTGATGTTTTGAAACGACTGTTTGGGTTTTCACAAGTGACTCAGAACCTTGACTCAGTTTCGAGATGAGTCGTTAACGGATCACTGTCCAAATATTCAAACGCTGCTCAATTTTAAAATGCCTTTAAGTCGACACCACGTGACTTAAAGGCCTCTTTAAATTGAGCAGCCTTAGGATTATATTATGTAAGTGTTCCTCCAATTTCTCTTAACATTTCATCGATACCTTTTCTAACTTAAGATGGGCTAAATAAAGAGTGGACCTTTAAATAAAGAGCACGTATAGGTATATGGATGTGAAAGAAGCGAGAAAGGTGTGTTAGGACCGTGTCAAATGGTACTTAGTTTTTGCCGCCCAGTACCCGTCTGGGCTACTGGGATGAGAGAGTCAATCTGTTTGTCTACTGTTTTGTTTCAGATATCGTACATTTATGTGTACGTACGATTTTTGTGTATTGAAACTGTTACTTGCAGATGTGATATAAATAATATTAAATTGAAAATTAAAGGAACCTCTGAAACAAAAAGAGCTGTTAATCGTCAAGCGGCTGAAAAGATTTTTTTGAGTTATAACTAAAAACACTCTCGATCGAGTCACCCTTCAAACATAAAAAAAATCAAAATCGGTAGTACATCGATCGACCGGACCTAAGCAGTCAGAGGCTCATGATAGCTTATGAATCACTACAGAAGCGACATGATGACTGGTAACTATACCGAATCATAAACCATCATCATCATCATTCTCATCACTATTGCCTTTTCCTTTATAATTAGGGGTCAGGGCTTGTCCAAATGAAGCCGTAAGAGCCGCATAGGCTAACCGCACAAACATCACAGAAAATAGATGACATATTATAACCCTATAGACGACATATGACCCTTTGTTTGGATCGGGGGTTAATACAATATACTAGGCTTCTAGTTTACCTGATCTATTTATGGCGTAATGGCGTTAATAAATTGCATGCCTTAAACGCAAATCACGTAGGTATGTTGTACTAGCGCCTAAAAATCAAGAATTCAACATTTTTTTACATGAAATCGTATCTAACTATCACATTGAACATATCTTCTTCTTAATATATATAAATTACGTGTCACGTTGTTTGTCCGCGATCTCTCCTAAACTACTTAACCGATTTTAATCAAATTTACACACCGTGTGCAGTTTGGTCCAACTTGAGAGATAGGATAGTTTGTTTTGCCCATGAGTGACCCATATTTTTTTTTTTGCGAATTTAAGGATTTTCAATAGGACATGACAATATGTCGTCGAAATGGGCAGAACAACGTCTGCCTGGCAAGCTAGTAAATGATATAAAAACACATTGTTAGAAAGATAAATGATTGTTGAAATTATTAGAATTTTTATTTTTTTATCCATAATTAAGAACCCATCTACATAAATCGCAATATGCCTATGTTTATAAACTCCGTCACATTATGAAATTTTATGTACAACAATATCCTTTGTTATGTGGTTTACGAAAATTTTAAGGTGAAAATTAGCGCTTTATTAAACATCGATTATTATAAAAATATTGTCTTGTGAACTTTACAAGGTGGTATTCTGCCTAGTAGTCGGTCTGAATAGTTAACAAAAGCAACAGTGGTCTGCTCTGCTGCGCTCTGATTTAAAGGCTATAAAGAACCAGTATTATTACGGGCTGTGCGGTATTTTTCCATCTTAGTCTTCAGAGGCGATCCATCTCTCTACATATATATGTTGTGAGAGGTGACGGAGAAATGCTGACCAGGAGTTGACCTGCAGCGTTGTCAAAATAACAAATAGAACATTAAAAAAGCTGCAGTTGCTCACCCGTCTGCCGAGCGTGGCAACTATGGGAAGTATATACCTAGTCTAGTCTAGTCTACTAGTCCCTTATGAGATAATCTGTTAGAAGGCCTATGTTCTGTAGTTGACTTAAATGTGTGTAGTAGTGAAATAAGTAATCTCCCGTATATCTTTTTTTTTTTTTTTATATTATTTTATATATATCTACTTGACTGCTTCGTTGGTCTAGTGGTTGTTGTAGTGCGAATGCCGATCATGAGGTCCTGGGTTCGAATCATGGGTCGGGCCAAAAAATCAATTATTGTGATTTTCCGTCAAGAAATTCTCAGTAGCTGTCCGGAGTCAGGAAGTTGGCGGTGTCTCACCCCCGTGCTTCGTGAAGCACGTAAAGCCGTTGGTCCTGCGCCTGATCTCTCTCCGGTCGTGTCGGTTTACCGTCCCATCGGATTATGAGAGTGAAGGAATAGAGAGTGCACCTGTGCTTGCGCATATACTTGGGCACTATAATCCTGTCCTGCGCCGATGGCTAGTTTACGTTGAGGCTGGCCGCCGTGACCAAAATTCGGTCTGGAGGACATTATTATCTTATATGTGTATGGTATTTTTACCTTCTTTGTTCGAATTAGTTATGAGTCTACGTAATGCCGTAGCTATCCATCAATTTTAGAATCTCTTTTGCTACTCTATAATAAAAATCAGGCGTTAATTTGTTGACTATAGAAAGGGTGGGAAAGATAATTGGCGAAGTAATGGTATACGGATGTATTAAAATTCGAACTATATACATATACAACTTTCTCATCATTAGTTAGCTGAGTTTTGTACCAGTTAAGCTATTATGTTATTATTTTTAATGAGGCGTTGATGACATCCACGACTTTTTCTGCCAGCAGGGAGGCGCCACTTTGCAATGAGATGAAATATTTCGCAGATTTCATAGTGGGAAACATAATTTCTTAGGAAAATGTAAGGGTTATTTTTTCCGTATTATTAGTTATATTTTACATTAATTAGACTTAAAAATGAATATAAACCAAACTATGGATATAAATAAAAGTAGAAAAATTAAAAAAAGTTAAAAGTGCAAGAAAATTAAAGATCAAATCACGTGGCATTGTTTTGTGTAATAATTATTATTAATATTCTGGAAACTGATAAACTATTAGTTAAAACTAATTTCTCAATTAACTGACATTGTGAAACAAAACACTTTACCTCAATTTTATACGTGGTAGAGCCATGCTGCAGTTATATTAGTAGTATAGTTGTAGCACGAATGGGTTGGCTCGACCAGGGAAGCACCACGCTCTCACAGAATACCAGCGTCAAATAGTAGCTTAATGTTGCTGTGTTTCGTATGGTGAGTGTGGAGAACCGGAGACCCTTTTTACTGGAAACGAGGCATTCCATCTAATTCCTCACGGGTGACAACGCATCTGCATTTTGATTCGTAATCGAGGATAGATGTAGATATCTATGGGCCACAGCAACCACTTACCATCAGATGAACTGTGTGCTCATTTATCACCCTATCCTATATAAAAAAAATTACAACAAGGGACATCTGGTCACTGGAAAGATTATTAGCCATCACTTTATTTTTTTTAAATATTTTAATGAGCTAAAGTTATTTGCGGCCAATCCTTCTTCACTCCTTACATAAAAATGAAGTGTACCCAAACAAGAACACTTATGACAAACATATAAATTATCTAAATGTAGCTTAAGTGCTAAGAGTAATTGATTTAAAGAGGCACGTTTGTCATTTATTCGCAGCTATAAATCAATCAAAGTTATTATTTATTCGTTATCACCTCTGTTCTATTAAAAGCTCAGTTATAAGTCTCCTTGTTTAAGTATCTACAGGTTCAATCTCGTGGTGTTTTGATCTATATTCCATTTCATAACGATATATGCAGTTTAATATTATAATTCTGGTTTTTTTTAAATTTTTTGGGCTGGTAAACTTCCTTTAGCTACTTCTTTAGTAAAAACAAATAAGAAAGGCTACGGGACAGATTTTTTGTATAAATATAGTTCTTCTGTTAGTAGGTGATCTTTAATAAGTTCAACGTTCAGTAATTCGCAAGTTGATGAGTCTAGGATATTGTCAATCAGCATATTTTCAAGAAGTTAGGATGACAAACACATATCACATACACAACTACCCAAATGACAATCTGTGGTCTATAATTACTCTGTACTCATCATACGAAACACAGCATTAGTTTTCTTTGCAATCGAGCCGACCAATTCGTGCGGTGTGGACTGCAAACTCCGAAAGTCGTGGGTTCAAATTCGCCATTCGACTATTATCGTTAGCCGCCCCAGACGCAAGCATTTTGAGCTTACTTAGAGTTGTTAACTAATACTTCTAGTATTAGTAATGTTATAATAACGTTACTAATTTTTTTTAACGCACAAAAGTCCAATGACTAATAGCAGCGTTGGACGAAATAGTCATATAATCAAAAAATCCACCTCTCAAGCGTTTCGATTATGTCATATCCTTCAACCTTTAGAAGAAATAGTCCATAACTGTAAACTTGTAGTAAAGACTCATTATCCATTACGGCCTTTAAAAGTTAGTCATAGCCGCTACTCTTGAACCAGCCTGGGGTTGGAAACCGTTTTATACGTGGTAGAGCTACGCTGCAGCTATATTATGGTTGTAGCACAAATGGGTCAGCTCGACCGGGGAAGGACCACACTCTCAGAATACCAGTGTAAAGTAGCAGCTTAATACTGCTGTGTTTTGTATGGTGAGTGTAGAGAACCGAAGACCCGTTTTACTGGAATCGAGGCATTCCATCTTGGTCCTCAGCATCGGCATTTTGATTCCTAATCGAGGTTAAATGTAGCTGTCTATGTGCCGCAGCATCCACTTACCATCAGGTGGACTGTGTGCTCGTTTGTCACCCTTATTCTATAAAAAACGCAGTGTTATTGTAATTTTGAGTTTTTATCAGACGCTGCTGCCCATCTCATGGTTTGTTTACATTTGCTGTCTGGCTGTGAAAAATTTCATCTTAGTCTTGAGGGGTGAAATTTAAAGAGAAGGTTCAGAATAAATTAAAAAGTAAGTAATAAAGTAAATGAAGAAAAATTAATTAAAAAAATCTCAAACATTCTGTCCTTTTTATCTTTTAAATTCAAAATGCGTGGTAATGCATTATTTTGTACCTAATATTGGAAAGGTGTCAATGATAGGGGACGTGTTACTTGTTCTAGATCTTTAATTATACTGCCCACTAAACTTAAGAGTGCATTTATTTATTACACTACTAGTAGGGTGGAGGCACATCCACCATAATTTTAACTGATTTTACTGCGCACGCAAAAAATCGTAAGGGTCGATCGGTTGGTAAAAACGTTGTTGCCCATAAATCACATTCAATTTGGGAAATTTCAGATAAAAGTAGAAGTACTATTTGCAAAAACTGCAATAACGGTATACCTTTATTTATATATTTGAATTTAAGTTTGAAATTTGGCTACTCATTTAAAAATTACCCTGTACATTTTCTACGCCAGCAATTTCTTGTCCCTTAAAAGTGTAATTTAAAATTATGCCTAAATTTTTTCCCATGTCATCGCTATTCACAGTTATATTCTTTTTAACTATAAATTTAAAAATAAAGTATATTCTTAGTCTATGATATCTTCGATGTTATATATACATTTGAATTTTAAGTCTTGTTAAAAAGTAGGCAATCATTAGTCACCTATTTACTGAAATAGATAATAGAATATTTGAGTGACGTAAGAAGTAAGAGCGCAAAATGAAGCAAGATATGGACCGCAGCATCTTCCTGTAACTTAAAATAATAGTAAACTGTGGTTTCTAGCCCGCCAAAAAAACGTGACAACTTTGGCAAACATGGGGCAAAACCTAAGGGGTAAATCTTTGATGAGCAAACATTTGATATACTGTAACCAATGATTATAAAAAAAATGTACTTACATATAGGACTTCATTAATATTTTATTCCATGTTAAAATACACAATCAAACAAATTTTAAACGGTTTAAAGCACAACAAAGTTTTCATTTTTCGCAATATATAATTATTATAAAGTGTAAGTCTAACGTCTAAAAAATATGTTATTTTTTAAATCACCTAACAATTTTACTACACGAATTAATAGTGCTGGTCGATATAATCTTATCGATTACTTATCGATTAATCCAAGTTACGCGTGCGCGCATTCAAGGGATACTGCATGCTCATGCAGGCACCGCATCAATTTATCTCAAAGACAGCGATGCAGAGATTTTAGGGACGTGCCTTATTATCGATAGGTTAAAGACAACATGCGTTATAAATTTGCTCTATATTTTATCTAAGGCTCTTAGGAATGTTAAAATGACGTAGCAAAGAGAATATGTGCATTTAAATAGTATTATTACCGTTGTTCCTATATGCACAAATATGTTCCATAAGTGTGGAAAATTATTTGCATGTTATGACTATGTACAGCTATAACGGCTTTTTATAAAAACGTGAACTTTTTTTCATTCCTACAGCCTTGCATATATTGGCAGCGTACATAATTTATAATAAGCTTTTTCAAAACGTAAGATAACCCATCGCCCCATTTCTTCCCGTGAGTGTAGTAAGAGTTTTTTTATAGAGTAAGGGTGACAAACAAGCACACAGTCCAACTGATGGTAAGTGGATGCTGTGGGCCATAGACATCTAACATTTATCCTCGATTAAGAATCAAAACGCAGATGTTTTGTCACTCCTGAGGACTAAGATGGAATGCCTTGTTTCCAGTGCAAAAGGATCTCCGGATCTCTTCACTTACCATACGAAACAGTAGTATTAAGCTGCTATTTTACGCCTTGTACTCTGTGAGATCGTGGTCCTTCCTTAGTCGAGCCAAACTATTCGTGCTACAACCTTAATATAGCTGCAGCATGGCTCTACCACGTATAAAATAGTGGGTTTTGTATGGAAAACGCCAGAAAGATCTCAAGGCATCCGACATATGGCGGTATCCACCAACTTGCCATGTACACTTAAAATGCCCTGACTGAAGCATCAAAGTTAAATTTAATCCACTTATCAAGTTAGGCGATTAAGGAACACCATAACGGGAGATGTCCATGTTCAGCAGTGGAATTTTTAAGGGCTGCTGAAGAAAAATATGTAGAAATTGAAGTCGCTCTATTTGTAGAATCTTTAGAATCTAAAACATTATTTTTATACGTGGTGGAGCCATGCTGCAGTTATATTAGTAGTATAGTTGCAGCACGAATGGGTCGGCTCGACCGGGGAGGGACCACGCTCTCACAGAATACCAGCGTCAAATAGAGGCTTAATGCGGCTGTGTTTTGTATGGTGAGTGTAGAGAACCGGAGACCCTTTTTACTGGAAACGAGGCATTCCATCTTAGTCCTCACGGGTGACAGCCCATTTGCATTTTGATTCGTAATCGAGGATAGATGTAGATGTCTATGGGCCGCAGCCACCACTTACCATCAGGTGGACTGTGTGCTCGTTTGCCACCCTATCCTATAAAAAAACACAAATCTTACAAAATTAGGATGGCAGTAAGTGAAATATGTCTTTGTATCCACTTTTTACAAATAAAAAAGCTTTGTGCATATAGATTTTTATGTAAAATAGCATGGTATGTTCATATTTATACCGTTTCTTTGACCATATTGTGGAGGTCTAAGATTATTCACTACAACATTACGTTCTGTGGCTATCGTAATGGCAACAAAGGGAAACAAACCAGTAGACGGGCAGCAGAGTTTTGCTAATAATAATAATCAGAAAATGAATTACGGTTAGCAACCCACCTACCAAGCGTATCAACTAGGACTAATGAGGCAATCCATGGTGAGGCAGATATAGTATTGATGAATGATGAATTAATTAATTCATATTTAAATATTGTAGGGTGAAAATTTTCAAAATTTCTTATCCAAACTTTTATAGATACGTGTGGGCAAATATTAGCACACAATGTGAGTTAGACGGCAGTAATACAAACCCGTTGGCTTGCTAAGAAGAGTTTTCATTGTACGCTGTTATATATGGTATGGTATGTTTGTACTTTTGCCATAATGTAGGTTAATGAGTGGTAAAATTAAAAATTTTGAATGAGAACGCCATCAATATAGTCGAAGTCAATTAACGTATTTAATTGATTATTAAGCATAACTCAAAATTTACTGTTGAATAAAACTATATATACGGATGTCATCGCGTTTAATGAACTTATTTTAATTTATTTTTAAACCCGATAAAATCCATATCTATAGTTTTATTCAATGTGTGGTGTTCGCGTAAATTTAAGAAATCATTATGTCAAATATTACTGGTTAGATCGTGATCAAAGTTATATGCGACCATATGAGAAGTACCAGTTTTCAAATAATAATAGAAACATTAAAATCGGTTCACCTAGAAAAAATTTCTGAGGTAACAAACATAAAAAAATGCAGTCGAATTGAGAACGTCCTCCGTTTTTTGAAGTCGGCTGAATACGTTTTTATTTGTTTTTTTCATTAAATATGTCACTTTAGTTCTTTGGTACTTGAATAAGCGTAACAAACAGGCAAACAAATGCTTTCGTTTTTTATAGTGACCTTCAACCGCCTATAAAGCAAGAAATTTATTTATTATATGGTGTCAGTCCATAGTTGGACACTGAATCTTAGTGTAGGATGAATTTTGCAATTATTGTCACATTCAACAGTAAGATTGACGATTACAATGTTTCGAATTTGTGACGAATGAACCAAGGCATTGTAACCGATCTGGGTATTTTACGAATAAGTCTTTCTAAAACGTCTTATTGTAGCCTCTTACGACATCTGCGGGATAAATTGGTCAATATTTTTTATTTAAAGATGTTTATTAATTTACATTTACATTATTTGAATTTTTTTCAACTTTTTTAATTTTATTTCATAATTATTTGTATCGATAATGTATTACGCAATCGATACCATTTTTCAAGCACATCATTAAAGTGTGCGTACGTGCAAATTTGCACGCAATGACGCTACAAATGCACAATATATCGCTACCATTCTTAAACTATTAACAGACAAATGCTTGTTAGTTTAGTCAAACTAAAGATCAAGACTAAAGATCAAACAATATTAGTCTTTATTGGATCGGCTTTAAGCACTAACAAAGCCTAAACCATTTGGCAAATCTAGAACTTCACTTATAGAGTTGTTTGAAATAAATTAAACTTTTATTTCAGAAAACTTTAAGTTCTAAATAACTTGTTTATCTAAAGGCTTTTGCGACATTCCTGCACGGAATTTAAAACTATGTTTAGAGTATCTTGATGTAATTGACCGAACGACACGCATTAATTTGAACATAATTGTAGTAGGCCTTTAAAACTATTAACTCTTAGGCGCATCTGCTATTACAACCAATAAATTTCAATTAAGTATTTATATTTACATCGGGATTAAGTTATTAATGTTTATAAATAAATCGATAGTAATCTGTCTCGTCACTAATGTATAATATGTGAAAGTTACGTTTTTTGTACACTCGTTCTAAGCAGTATTATGTTTGCTTATTAACTCGGGTAACGATTAATGATAATGAATATGTATTTTAAGTGGTAGAACCTTGCTGCACCTATAATATGTTTGTGAGTTTTCAACCGGGGAAAGACCACGCTCTCATATCAGAATAAAATAGCAGCTTAATGCTGCTGTATTTCTTATGGTGAGTGTAAAGAAATGGAGACCCTTTTTACTCGAAATGAGGCATTTCATCTTAGTCTTTAAGGGTGATAAGTGATAATGCATCTGCATTTTGATTGTTAATTGAAGCACAGAATAAATAATAGTATGCCACCGACTGCGTATGAATCACGGGGCGCCTCGCGATTGTAGGTAATTATTTCACGCAGGTAGCAAGAGTTACAGAGGCCTGACTGAGGGTAGATGAAGATGAGTATGGGCCGCCGCAACCACTTACTATCAGGTGGACTATTTCCATGAATGGATGCTATAGCGCGTTTGTCACCCTAATTCTTCAAAATAAATTAATATATTACTATAATAATATTCTACATTTTGTCAATTGACTAATGCTAAGTATAGTTTGACAGCGGCAGAGCTTTCATGATAACTTAACTAAAGTCGGTTCTAAGTTCTAATCCGGAACTTACCAAAAATGTTTATAATGAATCATATTTCTATTGTGTCCGAATAAAATCATTTGTTATATATTAATTTTTATACATGGCCAAGTACCGTTTAAGAATTGCATATTAATTTTTGGTGTTTTTATCAATAAAAATAAGTAGTTTTTAAATATACCACGAAACGTTTCTACATATTGTAAGCCATCCCATGCAAGAAGCGCAAAAACTTACTAAAGCAATATTAAAGCAAAACTGCCGATAATTATTAGATATTCATATCTAAAGAAAATAATATTACTCGAATTTTTGCAACTATTTACCGTTACATATCAAAGTTCACAGCTGAACAAAGCCTCCCCAAAAATTACCTCACAGAGATATTTGCCATATTTGCCACGCTTGGAAGGTGGGTTGGGAACTACATTTTTTTTAAATATTTTAGTTGTGAAGGCTACCCATCTCCTTGTTTGTTTTCCATACCGCCTCTTACGACACTTACATTCATACACGGTCATGGTTTTGTTATTATTTAATACACTTTATCGTGTCTAAAATATGTATACTGGTTGGTACGACTACTTCACTGCCTGGGAGACCGTTTAGCTAGATTCGCCAATTAGCAGTACTTACACTAATGTGTTCCGGTCTGGAGGAAAAAGAGAACCTCAGAAATGACAACGCATGTGTAGATTTCGGTTTTTGCACAACGAAACATTCTTTTTTTATAGAATAGGGTGACAAACGAGCACACAGTCTACCTGGTGGTAAGCGGATGCTGTGGCCCGTAGCCATCTACATTTAACCTCGATTGAGAATCAAAAAAATGGCGTTATCACCCTTGATGACTAAGATGGAATGCCTCGTTTCCAGTAAAGGTCTCCGGATCTCTACGTTCACCATACGAAACACAGCAGTAATAAGCTGCTATTTTACGCTGGTATTCTGTGAGAGCGTGGTTCTTCCCCCGTCTAGTCGACCCATTCGTGCTACAACCATAATATAGAGCTGCAGCGTGGCTCTACCACGTACAAAAGTGTTTACAGAATACGAGCTAACAGGAACCTTTATATTGTGGGTAGAAGGACTTCTTTTGTGCCTTGGATAACGTTTGCGTAGATATTACTCTGTCACCGAACCCTAACCCGTTCTGGCGCTAAATACCATTGCTTGCACTTTTGTGTTCCGGTCCCGTTCGGTATAGGTTGTGAGGGCATTCCATATTAGTCTTCAGAAGTGACAACGCAGCTGTAGTTGTCTTTGTTTGCAGTTGGTTGCAGGTGTTCGTGGCCTGCAATACCTACTAACAACATAAGTAACAAAACAAATAATGTAATAAGACCTCCATAAAAATTGCACAAAATATCAGAGCTTTTTGGCGAGAATCGCTACGTAGTCGCAACGTTCTGAAAGCAGATGAGGGTATTAATATGTATGTAACAGATCTTTGTTTGTAAAATGTACCGTCTGGAGCTACATATTGAGTTTATTGCGAGAATTTACGAGATCATTGTCAGAGGCTATAAACTTGATTCCATTTTAACGTTTTCTCGTCCAAACTGCACCAATCAACTATCGACTTTGCAGTTATATTGAACCACTGCAAATGAATAAAATCAAATAAATAATTTAAAATGAGACCTTTAGAAGCCAATAATATTTACATATTTGATATAGTAAAAATATTTTTTTAAACTTTTTATATATTTTTTTTCTTAATTATTTCTTCTATTTACGCGAAACTACTCATTGATTAGAACCACTTTTCCAGATTTTATCCCGTTTAATTTATTTTTATTTTTAATTCCCGTCGTTTCGGGCTTTTCAGCACCCATGGTCACGGGCACAGATAATACAATGTACATATAAGAGTCACGAGGGACTGAGTTGACTGACGTCCAAATGTCAGTTTTAACCCGGAATACCTTCAGATTTTAAATTTTTCATATTAACAGATCTGATCGGACCATAAATATTTTTTAATAAAAAACAAATAAAAAAATTACATACTTATATAAACATTTTTTTAATTATTATAATGGCATTTTTATTTCTGGTTTCTTTTATAAATACACATATTTTTAAATAAATTTATAAAAAAAAAGATAGTGGTTGGAATGGTAAATTTTAATTAAGACATTTTGTGTCTGCATACAACGAAACTTCTAAAAGTCAAGTCGATAGATAATTTAAGCCCATCTTGAAACTCGTGTTACTCGACAATTAACGGCTGGGAACACGTTTGTACTGCATTTATGGCGTTGGATTACAAGAACGGCTATAATGAAGCTGTGTTGCTAATTCATGTCATTACGTCCTAACAAAGGAAGGAGATATTAGGAGCAAAATCATATCAGAATTTTGTTACACTAGCATTTGCATTTGGACTTTCAGACCGGACGAACAATATTAATTATAATAAAATAAAAAAAAATCCATAGACAATAGTACCTAATTCATGAGTAGGGATTACGAAACTCAAAAAGTGGTTATTTCGATTACGCTTTTCGATTCGTTCTCGTTTCGAGACTCCTAGCACATATTGCACTGCTAGTATTCTTTAATATTTTTATTATTGTTTATTTAAATTACTGTGTTAAATTTACTAAAATACTAATTAGTATGGATGTAAATATCTGAAATAAACAAATTAAATTTAATTAATTAATAACAATAAAGGAGCGCTAGGAAGTTGGGGTATTTTTCTTTTTTGCCTCATAGTGCAAAACTAGGTGTTGGTATATTTTACGCCGCTACCACATGGTGAGGAGCCGAGTTTGTTCCTTCGGCTTTGTCGCTCGTTTAGAACCAGGGGACACGTATAGGGTGGCCTGGGATTAGGTGGTCGAAGTCTACGGACGTGAGTGACTTATCCCCCTAGGCGAGAGCGGTGTGTCAGTATCGTGCCAAATTAAAGTCTGTAGTCCTTGCCTATCAGATGGATGGGTGACAGGTGTGAGTGCTTGTTTTATGTTTTTTTTGTGTAAAAATTAATAACTGTTTAATTTCATCAGAAATATTATGATCTACATTAGAATTTCTTTTGAGGTCGATTCTCGGTGGAATCGAGTAACTTTTGTCCCCTCCTAGTATTTACAGAATGAAGATCACTTATTTTTGTAAGACTACTTTTATTTTTATGTACGTACGTTACATTTTCATAAATGTGTTGAAAGGCTTTAGGTTTAAATTCATAGATTGATTTTATGGTCCTCTTCATGTGGTAGTTAACACGACGAAAGCGATGAAACGAAAAAACCAAAGTGCGTTCATTATCTCCTCTGGAGAAGAAGCGTTTGAAAATGCAGCATCGATATTGCAGGTTATCTCTGCAGCATTGGAACAACATCGGAGCTTGTATTCAAAAGTAATTCTAATTTATTTTAAGTCTTCATGTTTAACTCAAATTGTTTAACGCACCTGATCTGAACGTAAAGCCAATTAAAAGTCAATTTTTTTATAACAAAAATGTTATAAACTGATTGAATTTCGTATGTTATGTCTTGTGTAAAAAAGTTTCAATCACGAATATTAGACCATGCAGGTTTAATTTTAATTAAAAGTGGCCAGTCATTAAAACGCCAACGTCATCGTTTAATCCCTTCTCATGTGTTTATTTTCTTAACTTGTTATAACCCAGGGTTTGACTACAATGCCTCCTGATGGTAAGTGGTGATGAATCCCAAAATGGTAAATCGCACTGTCTTAGCGTTAGTGTAACAAAACCCTATTTACTCTTGCCTTTAAACATCTAGAATGTAATCGGATTGTAAGACAAACATTGACAAATTATTTCACTCCTTTGTTTTCTATACGCATTACAAAAAATATTTAAACCGTTTGGTTCAAATGCGAGGAATAGACAACAAAGGGATGAAGGCTTGCCCGGTTTTTTTTTAAATTTATTTATTATTAAAAATACAAAATTTAGTTTTTAAATATACATATTCCCACAAAACTGCTTACACACCGACGACCGATGATGAAAAGGCAAGGTAGGAATGTAGGCTTGTAATTCCTGCGCACACTCACCAAATTCTATATATTTTATTTAATAGAACCGGATTAAATAGCCGTTTACTTCCTGTCCATGACGAGTGTCATCGAAACAGTGCATTATTGATCCCAATCTTCCGATCAATGATTCAACAGACCGTAAAAGGGTCGCGACCCGTAGACGATATTACTTATAATTGTCCGTGAGAACAATAGTTAAAACTTAACGGGCATGATTCATTACAATTCTATGATTGTCTCTTTTATACGTGGTAGAACTATGGTACAGCTATATTATGGTTGTAGCACGAATGGGTCGGCTCGACCGGGGTACCACGCTTTCACCGAATACCGGCGTAAAATAACAGCATAATTCTGCTGTATTTCATATCGTGAGTGTGGAAAACCGGAAACCATTTTACTGGATACGAGGCACTCCGTCTTAACCTTCAGGGATGATAACGCATATGTATTTTGATTATTAATCGAGGATACGAGTAGATGTAAATGTCTACGGACTACAGCATCCACTTACCATCAAGTTGGCTATGTGCTCGCTTATCACACTTATTCCATAAATAATGTAAAATTATTACAGGACGTATATAATATTTTAAAACGAAAAAAGCTGACTTTGTTCCAAAGCTTTGATTTCACTACTTTGATATCTATCAACGGTGCCTGATCAGCAGTGCGATTGCGTAACTCTGGTAGGATTCATTTGCCGATGGGAATCTTTAAGCAGTTGCTCAACACTTTTCCATTATGATAACATTAAAACAACAAACAAATTTATAGTCCACCTGATGGTAAGTGGCCACTGCAGCAGAAGGACACCTGCAACCACTTTGACCACTAATGAAAGGCCACAGATGCTTTGTCACCTCTGAGAACTGTGATGAGTCCTCACAGCCTGTTATAAAGGTTCTCTGTACCCTTTAGACTGGAATAAATAGTGCGAACAGTCTGGGTCTTGGTGAACTTTCACGGGCTAATAAAGAAAAAAAATCTACATAATGATTTACTTTAAACTGAAAGTTGCCGCGGTGAACTATGACATTGGGACATCGAACACCTCAGTCTCTCCGTAACCATGGGTGTTGTGTACTCGTAAAGTCGGGAATATAAAGTAAATTAATATACGCGATAAAATCCGTAAAAATTAGTTCCATTTTAGTATTTCTAAATTTAAAAAGTTTTAAGGTTTGATTTTTGACATACAATACAAAACCCTTGTCCGTGTATTAATTTTATCACGTTTTTATTATTATATTTATTTCTTCTTAGTCTGTCGTTCCGGGCGGAATTTAGTAATTTATTAAACTAACTTTCCGATGAGTTGGAAACCTAAAAATTTGAACATAGCTGAAAATCGGATTATAATACAGGAATATGATAAAAACGTGGTAGAAAATATTCATTTGTTTATGAATGATTTTGTTTTTGCGCAACATTTAAGAGAGTTCAAAAATGTAATCGTGTCTCTACCATAAAACTACCTCTACTATTACAGCCTATCTAAAGTCCACCGTGGAACATAAGCCTCCCCCATAAATTACCTCAAAGAGGGAATACTTGCCATAACTGCCACGCTTAGCAGGCGGGTCAATACCGTAGTTTATAATTATTTTGAGCTGTTAACAGAAAGACGCTACTGCCCGACTCCTGGTTCAGTTTCCCTCGTCGCTTCATGACACCTGCAAGATAATATGAAGTAGGGGAAGTGCTTAGTTAAATAAGTACGACGAACTATTTGTAAATTATACATGTGCCGCTGGTAATTTGGATCAGCGAGAAAACTTTTCTATTTTGTACAAGGCCAATCTGGAACACATTTATGATGCATAAAGGCTCTTCACACGTGCCGTATATCGCACGATATGCTAGTCTCACACGTGCCTTACGCAAAACGAAAAACATTCGTGAATAATATATGATACCAAGGTGAGAACATCAAGTTTTAGACCAAGCACAGAAAAAATGAGCTCAAGAATCTTGAGATCACTTGGGACGTGTAGATTATTTAACCGACCTGACATTGTTCGTAAGTCCTCGGCATTAATCAGAAACTTTTTATTTAATATAAATATAAGTATTATTTATATAATACTTATTGAAAGTCATTCTTTTGTCTAATTACCACTGGTTCGGAAAAAAAAACTCTGTCCTGGGAAAAATCAGCAGGAAACCCAGAGGTACTTTTTTTAAAAATAACAACTTACAATCATGTTTGTTACACGATTAATCAGCACAAAACAAATTAGAAATAGCTTGGTAGCAATCACCTCATTCCCAGGGGTTATTATCATCCATAAATTCCTTAATATTATAATAAAACTTTGTATACAAACTTAGTTTAATAAAGTTTTTGAACTTTGTAAAGCTTAAAGTTTGTATATTTTCTGGGATTTTGTTGTAAAAGCGTATAGATCTATTAATTAGAATTACTAAATGAGTAGAGTAGAGTAACTAGTATTACCAAATTTTAGCTGTTTCTAGTATTTACAGAATCTATATCACTTTTTTTTGTAAAATTCCTTTTATTTTTGTGTACGTATATTAAATTTTCATGAATGTATTGAGAGACCAAAGCAACTCTTTATGTTTTAAATCATATATTGCTCTTAAGACCCTCGTCTGTAAAACAAATATAATTTCAATGTCAGTCGCGTGTCCTGTAGCAAAATATCAAACGACATTATGCTATGTAAATAGCTAAAGTAATCTAGCTGCTTCAACATTGATAAGGCCTCTAGCTTTTTTTCAGCATATGCTGCAAAACTGAGTCTGCTTGCTAGTTTGCATACTCATCAATAATATGGTTAAGGGGGTCGGTTCGTCTGGGCTTGCGGAACGTTTTGTGGCGTAGCATGCTGTCCGCGGCTGCTGGTGTCAGTAATGCGTCAAAGTACCTACATATTATATTAAAAACTAGCGATAATTTATTTTTTATACTTATCCTTATCCTTGGCAAGTGCGTATGTGCAGATAGGGTCAATTTTATCAAGCTTTTACCTTAAGGTTCAAAATTTGTAATCAATTTTTAAAGCACTCGCTGACATCTTATCGAGCTGAAACATGGCATAATTACGACACTTCGATGACTGTGCAATAATATGGTATCAAGGGATTCAGATCAGTATCTGATAACGGGCCCGGAAGCTGGCCCTAGAAAGCCCTATAAAAGCTCGTTTTAAATAGATATTAAATTACATTATAATATTATATTATCAGAAATTGCATGCACATCATGCTAAAGTGTTGGTAACATCTTATTTAGTAACAGCTAACTTTATTTGAGATTTTCACTGGCATAATTTAAAAAGATAAAACTGTTTTTTTTTATTGCAAACCTAAAATGCCCCCTAAACTCCACCGCCTGTGGCCCCAACCCATGCTACTCGTACGCCACTGGAAGTTTTAATTAATTGGTGTAATTTTTATACTCTGATATGTTACACCGGTTAATGAGACTTTATTTAAGAAAAGGAATGTTAATTTTTTTTACAAAGATAATAAACGATATTTATTTAATTGCATTTATTAAAATCAATATTACCTGTTTAAAAAAAGAATGTTTATTAGCTGCGTTTAACAAATATTTAATATATACAAGAACGGGTAATAACGTGTAAGTTAACAAGACTTTTTTCTTAATTGTCACTTCTTTCAAGGGAATAAGGATTGGGATACGAGTTCTTCGCATCTAAGACTTTTGTACGTGGTAGAGCCACGCTGCAGTTATATTATGGTTGTAGCATGAATGGCTCGGCTCACAGAATACCAATGTAAAATAGCAGCTTGATGCTGCTGTGTTTCGTATGGTGAGTGTAGAGAACTGGAAAATAAGATAGAATGCCTCATTTCCGTTTTATCTGGAAATGAGTCATTCTATCTTAGACCTACGGGGTGTCAACTCATCTCAATTTTGATTCTTAAACGAGGATATATGTAGATGTTTATCAGCCCCAGCATACACTTGTTAAAGTTGAACTGTGCGCTCGTTTATTACCAGATTTTAAAATAGAATACGTTCTATAAAAAAAACTGTATATTCTAGTACGGGAAATTTTGGAAATAGAGGATATTCAATGGAGCAAAGTCTGTCTTACCAAAGGTTAAAGGTTCATATTACATTAAAGGTTATAAGGCTTCAAAGCTATAATGTAATATCAATTTCAACTAAAGTCTAAGATATAAAACAACTGGGTAAATGTCTGAAGGGTACGGCAATAATTTTCATCAACAGCTCCTCTTAATCAACACTGCCGGACATGGAGCCTTTTTTTTTATAGGATAGGGTGACAAACGAGCACACAGTCCACCTGATGGTAAGTGGTTGCTGTGGCCCATAGACATCTACATCTATCCTCGATTACGAATCAAAATGCAGATGCGTTGTCACCCGTGAGGACCAAGATGGAATGCCTCGCTTCCAGTAAAAAGGGTCTCCGGTTCTCTACACTCACCATACGAAATACAGCAGCATTTAGCTACTATTTCACGCTGGTATTCTGTGAGAGCGTGGTCCTTCCCCGCTCGAGCCGACCCATTCGTGCTACAACTATACTACTAATATAACTGCAGCATGGCTCTACCACGTAAAGGTCTTTAGGGGAACTGGTATTGTACCTTTTTATAAACGCACGCACCTGCAATAAAAAAGTTTATGGGTGGCGGCAGTCACTTACTATCAGGTGAGCCTCAAGCTTGTTTGCTCCCCTCCCCACCTTATATATAAAAGGCTTCTAATAGATATCAATATAACTTTCTATGTATCCATCCATCCTTTACAGCCTAAACAACCTGTAATAGTCCACCGCTGAACATAGGCCCCCCCATAAGTTGCCTCATAAGGGGGGATCTGACATAGTTGACACGCTTGGCAGTCTGGTTAGCATTTTTTTGTTATTTTGAGTTGTTGTCAGGAAGATACTGTCCATTTTCTGTTTTGTTTTTCCTCTGTTGTATCTTACCAATCGCACGGGACTTCATGGGCGGTGCATATTCTTACACCGCCACTACACTTGAAAGAAGATTTTTTCAATCAAATAGTTTTAAGGTCTTAAGCGACACAGAGATAGAGACGCTGGTAAACGACTTTGCCTTTGTTCTATTAAGTGATTAACCAAATTTTAATTACAAATTAATTTGATGTCAAAGGGCTCATCATAATTTTAATGATGGCATCTTTTGTATATAAGATCCTGGGCCTGAAGAACGAATTTCGTTTACGCTTCGGGCATTTTAGCTCTGGGAATAAGCAAGAGTTAAATTGTACTGAGATTAAAATTAATATCTTAAAGTACATTTTGTATAGGACTAGCGACACGCGTCGCCTTCTCCTGGATACGCGCTATTAATGTGGCATAATTTAGAATTAAGATAGTCGGATTTTTTTTAATAGGATAGGGTGGCAAACGAGCACACAGTTCACCTGATGGTAAGTGGTTTCTGCGGCCCATAGACATCTACATTTATCCTCCATTACGAATCAAAATGAAGATGCGTTGTCACCCGTGAGGAATAAGATAGAATGCTTCGTTTCCAGTAATGTGGCAATTATGGCAAAACCCCTCAAGACGCAATATATATGAGGAAGTCTACGTTCAATAATGCACTTTTATAGGCTGTGATGGATCGATGGGTGGAAGAAAAAATCAGGTATATAGTTTACGTATCGTTTATATTCTGTAGAGAATATGTCACACACACACACACACACACATATATATATACATATATAAAATATATGTATTTATATATTTTATATATGTATATATAAAATATATGTATTTTTATATATACACATTTATATATATAAAACAATATAATTATTGCGCATCACCTATAATTTATTTTCATTTTTATCATAAGGTACGTGAGGGTAATGTGACTTTGCCGCCCTATAAAACCTAAACTAGAGGGTAGGTACAGAGACAAAAACACAAAGTCGTATACTATAATTATTAATATACTGCGAAAAAATAGCAAACAAAATCTGGCAATAATCAGGAATATATCGAAAAATCAACCTAAAAAAAATAACTAACACTATACCGTACTAAAATCGATTAAAATATTTACTACGTATAATGTCTATTTTCAAAACGGTGTCGATGAAACAGCGCCCTTTTGACTTTATAATACTCGTATTTGTTTGACTAATAAAGAGCTACTGTTGAAATAATACTAGTTTTTACGGAATTTATCGCGTATATTTAACTTTTTAAATACCCGACGTTTCGAACGCTTTACAGCACTCATGGTCACGGGCGGGACTGAGATGTTCAAATTTCAAAGAATCAAAAGTTAAATTTTAATCTATGGTAACCGCGGTTAACTGTGACATATGGACGTTGAACATCTCAGTCCCGCCCGTGACCATGAGTGCTGTAAAGCGTTCGAAACGTCGGGTATTTAAAAAGTTAAATATACGCGATAAATTCCATAAAAACTAGTATTATTTCAATGTGTAGTGTTCGCGTAAATATAAGAAATCATTAAGAGCTACTGTATCACAGAGTCATCTATGCAAACAAGGCTGTAGTTTTTGAGTTATAAGAAATTGACCATATTAACAGGACGACCAAATTACCTAATATACATAATTTAATTTATTATTCACGTACTATATTATTAGTATATCTAATAAATAAAATTTAATATTTGTTTGATCATATTTACGCGTTGACATACCTTTTCTCAGATTACGGAACCTGGTAAAACGTTGTCAACTTATTGCTAGCGCGAAGGTTATAGATATGGTATAATTAATTTGCATTTATTCTGCTCTCGTGCTTCATCTACATATCCTACCCAACTTTCACTACCATACATTATGGCTAGGACTAACTAACTTCTTAAATTGCAGAGCTCCATTTACTCTGTGCCCTGGGTTCATTCGTCGCTTTCACTATACGTGGTAGAGCCACGCTGTGGCTATATTACGGTTGTAGCACGAATGGGTTGACTCGTCCGGGGAATGACCATGCTCTCACAGAATACCAGCGTAATGTTTCGTATGATGAGTGTAGAGAACCGGAGACCCGTTTTACTGGAGTCGAGGCGTTCTATCTTATTACTCAGGGATAACAACGCGTCTGCATTTTGATTCTTTATTGAGGTTAAATGTAGATGTCTATGGACCACAGCATCCACTTACCATCGGGTGGACTGTGCATTCGTTTGTCACCCTTATTCTATTAAAAAATATCTATCTTCAGGGATGTGTTTAGAAGGCATGGTTGTATTAGATCATAGTTGTATTAGTTATGTATTAGATTATAAATTATAATTATGTATTTGTGTGTGATAGTAATTTTATCCATATACGTGTAATATATTTTGTTGCCTGAAGTAAATAAATAAATAAAATACTAATAACATGACAGTAGGTAATGTGTTATGACTCTAGACGCTTGATGTCTGGTTCCTGAACTTTTCAACCGACTTCAAAAAAGAAGGATTTTGTCAATTGGTTTAATTTTTTTTAAATATTAATCATTATAAAATCTCTTATTGAGACGTAACTGAACCTCGCTGTAAGATTTACTTTTCCGGTTTATTTTTATACAAAGATGAAATATAATATTTCAATTTTGAGATGTTCGATTTCTTGGACCGAAATTTAATCTTATTAATTTGATTGAAATAAATTGAACGTGAATGTTAAAAAAAAGCGATACGATATAATGAATTTAAAGTGAAATAATAAGCTTTTTTGTTTTGTACTACTCAGGGATGAAGATACTGACGGCTGTAACGCTGTTTATACTAGTATGGCCGTCAACGCATCTCTTATTTCTTCCTTGAAATGCTGTTTTGTAATTTACTTAAGTATACACGAGTTAGTTTTTTTTATCCAAATTGAGTTTCTAATACCTAAATTATTTATATTATTTATAAAAAAATATAAATTTTAAAATTTGCTTCAAAGAAGTTTCTGTTAACACCCCAGATATAAAAAAAAATACAAAAATTGTAGCACTTTTAAGAAGAAAATTTTATTTTGAATATCATGCCAATATTTATAAATAGACAAACAAATAACAGCATATTTTCAACTATGAAGAAGAAGAAGGAGAAGAATTTCAAGTATTTAGTAATTAATTAAATTTGTTTGTATTACCTATATCTAGGCTAGGTATATTATTAACTATGCTGAACTTCAAATCCTGTACAAAAAATTCTCTCAGAAGGACTTCTGTGACATGCAGACATATCCTAGTTGCGTTTAATGTAATAAAACTTTAACAAGTGTGTAGTGGCGGAGTAAGAATATCTAACACCCCATCATCTCGTTGGTGCAGTAGGAGTTAACTGAAACAAGAGATGAGCAGCAGCATCTTCTTGATAACTCTAAATAAAAAATAACCGCGGTTGCCAACCCGCCTGCCAAGCCTGGCAACTTTGACAAAATCCCCCCATAAACCAATCTATGGGGGAGGTTGCTCATCAGTCGACTTACATAAGCTGTAATGGATCAACAAAATTTTACGCGAATGTGTTTTGCTACGTGACTGTCGCATGACTTGACGATGATTTCATTAATTTTACCGTTGACGATTTAATTCATTCATCGCAGCCTGTAGTCCACTGCTGAACATTGTCCTTCCCAAATATTGTCTGGCAATCGTGTTGCCAACCACAGCTTTTTATTTTCTGATCGTTATCAGGGAGATGCTGTTGCCCATGTCCAGACTAGGTTACAGTTATGGTCTCTTATGACACCCAATGGATTAGCGTGGCCAGGCGTCCGGATAAAGCCGGATACAGAGAGGCTTTTTAGTTGCGTGTCCGGCTAAAAAGTCAAAACTACTAGACTAAAAATTGATCAGATTAAAAAAAAATCTGATCAATTTTTTTACAATTTTTATGTATTTAAATACATAATATTGCAATTATTGAAATTAATATTGTAATTAATATTGATCGATTAATAATAAAGAAAACTGATTTATTCAGTGTCATAGTTATTTCATCAGAAGTTAAGAAGATATTACGGTAAATAATAAAAAGCATTGATTTACTTTAAAAAAAAATTGGCATGTTATACTAAGATTTAAAAATTAAGAGAGTCCGGCCTTTTTTCCAAAATTTCTGGCTAAGCTCGCTGATCTGTCAGGCTTTTCAATTTTAATACCTGGCAACCCTACACGGGACGATATGGGGTAGTAGGTATTCTTACACAACCATTACAAGTTAACGATTTTATGAAGTCAATTTTACTAACGCCCCCGCCATCCCCCTCTGGTTCTAACCTTTAAAAAAGATCTAGATCAATCCGCGAGCTTCATTTAAAAATATAAGTTCTAACAGGCCACGTGGAGGCAAAAGGTTGATGGACGAAAAACGATCCTACTTCCTGCACGAAATTGTAAATCAGCGAGACAGGAACGAGGGTAGATTCCGACATTATAAGCCCGCCCTTCCACGTGTTCGACCAAATAGACATCCGAGACGCACGAAATTTACTCAAGATTGCGTAATGAATATTTCTGTAATGCAAGATCGAGACGTTTCGTCACTGCCAAAAAATGGTAGAATTGCTTTATTTTTCCTTGTAAATAAAAATAGTATTATTACTTTTTTTTATAAATTTAGTATGGGCTTGTACTATTTGTGCTTTTGCCAATCAAGTAATTCGAAATTATCCTTTGTAATAATTCTGTATCAATATTCTTCACAATATGTCGATGCATCACATGGCGAAGTTATGGGAAGATTTTGACGGGAGCATATAACCCAAAAAGCCGTGTAAAGGCAGTGTAACAATATCCACTACCAGCCTATGTAGTCCAATGGATGCGGTAGAAGGCCAGAGAGAGAGAGAGAGAGAGAGAGAAACTGAAACAGGAGATGGGAAGCAGCATCTCATAAAAACTCAAAATGATAGTCTATGGAGGATGCCTATGTTCAGTAGTGGACTTTTATAGACGGTCATGTTCTTGTGTTTCTGAAATCAAAAATATTTCAGCGAAAAAATTATTTTGTTAAATGTTCTTCTATTAAGTTTTCTTATTTAATATTTTTTTATAGGATAAGCCTGACAAACGAGCACACAGTCCACCTGATGGTAAGTGGATGCTGTGGCCCAAAGATATCAATATTTAACTTGAATTAAGAATCGAAATGCAGATGCGTTGTCATCCTTGAGGACTAAGATGAATAATATAATCGAGGAATGCCTAGATTCCAGTAAAACGGGTCTCCGGTTCTCTATACTCATCATACGAAACACAGCATCATTAAGCTGCTATTTTACGCTGGCATTCTGTGAGAGCGTGGTCCTTCCCCAGTCGATCCGACCCATTCATGCTACAACCATGATATAGTTTTAGCAAGGCTCTAACACGTATGTGTTTGTTTTACCAATGTTCATCTTTTGCAGACTTCGTGTTGTTTTATTTATTTTTGCTCATATTGACTTTAGGTAAAAAATTTAAAAGGCCTTCTATTTGTTATTCATTTTTATACTATGTTGTAATATTTACTGTAATAGATTGATATAATCCAACAGAATCGATGACCATAGAACACTGACAAAATAACTTCAGGTTTATGTTATTACTTATTACCATCATATCATTTGTTTTGTCACTCTCACTAACAGTTTATATTCCTATCCGTTCACCGTTATATTCGGAGAAATTTATGATATAAAATGGAAAACTACTTATAATTAAAAATAAAGTTGAAAATCAGTGGATTTGAATTTGGAAGTGTCAAAGCATCAACTAAAATAAGTACATGAGCGGTAAACCACTGGTGGTTACGTTCCCGCCAAAACTCCCTTATTTTTATTAATTGTTTCTATTGCTTGGCTTGCATCTAGGAAATTTAATTGAAAATTTGGTAGGTAAGAAAAATCCATTCAGCTAATAAAACCTGTTGTGCAAGGATTTTTTCCCAAGGAAAGTTTTCCTACAGATTAAATTCAGTTGATCCAACATCACAGTGAAGTTTTATTGCCTCAGTATTCGGAGTCCGGTCACGACTCTCGTCGCATTGACGGACGAATGATTAAGACAAACGATTTGTCACAATCATTGACTTTATTGCAGCAGGTAGCGCGTCGATTCAACTGTTAAACTAATCCCGCCATTTACAACCTGTGACGTCATGTAACGTAGTAAATACAGTTATAAAGGTGTGACCTTTCTTCTTATTTGTTTTATCGGCCATTTTCAATCCACTACTGTTATTGAATTAACCATGTGGAGGCGGTGTGAGAAAATCTACTATTCCATATCATCCTGTGGATGTCGTAATAGGGGACAACGGGGGAGAATTTTTATTTATAGAATAAGGGTGACAAACGAGCATACAGTTCACCTGATGGTAAGTGGATGCTGACCGATGAAGAGCCGTGGTAGCTCAGATGGTTAGCGCTCGCTGCAAATTTCACAGTACGCGAGCAAACCGGGTTCGATCCCCGCCGGCACCAATGAAATTGTTAATTGCAATTTTAAGTGCTGATTTACCACCTGTTCGTCGGTGAAGGAAAACATCGTGAGGAAACCTGCATGTCTCCTCAGACTCAGTGTTAATTGCAACTTTAAGTTCTCGGTGGTGAAGGAAAACATCGTGAGGAAACCTGCATGTCTGAGGAATAAGAAAAAAAATATTTCGAAGACATGTGAAGTTCGCCAACACGCATAGGGGCAGCGCGGCGGACACTTCCTTGCCCTAAAACCCTCTGAGAAATGAGGGGAGGCCTGTGCCCAGCAGTGGGACGTATATAGGCTGTAACTTTACTTTTTTTTAAGTGGATACTGTGGCCCATAGACATCTACATTTATCCTCGATTAAGAATAAAAAGGCAGATGCGTTATCACCACTGAGGACTAAGACGGAATGCCTCGTTTCCAGTCCTATCTTCAAAAGTGGATGCAATTAATGAATAAATGGAAAAAGGCTTGATATCGCGGCCGTTATTTAAATGCTAATTCAAAATCTCTTTAATCTAAAGCCTGTGTCATTTCGTGTGACGGTCAGTTTTATCTGCCGTTATAAAGTAACACATAATTCATAATTTATTATGCATTTGCATATCAAAGTGATAATTTATCAAAAACATGAATGTTACGCAACTTTATAGAAAGCTAGAGAGCTAGATGTCGGTTAAAACGGTTAGCGAATCAATTAAAATATGTTGATTTTAATAGACGTTGCACTATTACACTAACAGCTATATTTTTTTTATAAAGCTTGTAATTTTTATCTGTATACTTATATTTTATTAACATTTTTTTTGCCCGCCAATTGTCTGTCAAGCGTTTTTTATACATTTTAATAGAATATTGTTGACAAACGGGCACACATTCCATCTATCCTCGCTTTTGAATCGAAATTCAGATGCGTTGCCAACCCTGAACACTGATGTGGAATGCCTCGTTTCCAGTAAAAAGGGTCTCCGGTTCTCTACATTCTATACGAAACACAGCAGCATTAAGCAGCTGTTTTACGCTGGTATGAGAGTGTGGTCCTTCCCCGGTTGAGCTAACTCATCTTGCATCCTCACTTTAAAAGGTTCTTTGAAAGGTTTTGCCATACTAACCAAGCTAGATGGTGTGACTACTTGGAAAGACACATCACTTTGAAAGTGGCTTAACTTGTAGGTGGTTTATTAACGGCGATGACTTGTGAAGCGCTGTGATGATGATTGTGATGACCACGCTGGGCAGGCATGTGGAAGCTAAGAGCCACAAACCACCATGCTCCTTATTACCAGTCTGTTAAATTTGGCTCCACGGTTTTTGGATGAATTCTCCGACATTAGTAGGACTCCTACAGATATTGTCATAAATTTAAAAAAAACTCGTTTAAATTTCAGCGTGCAAAACGAATGCAAAGTGGACATGGTTAAAATTAAATTACTTAACGGCGTACAGTTTTACAGTAGTATCTTAATTGGGATGATTTCCATATTTACTCCCGGGAAAGTAATTAGCCGACTCGTAATTAACAAGGCTGAACACGGTCGTGCCGTTGCATAAAACCAGCAACTACTATTCATTATGGCGTCGCGTCGACTGTCACTGTCAGTTTTTAGGAATCCGCGCGAACTGACTTTTAATAAGTTTTAGCAACACTAAAAGGCGTCCGACTTTTGAAAGTTTCAAAGCGAACTAAGTCTGAATATTGTTAGTTTACCTCAGGGATTTGTTTTGCGTGGTACAATCATGCTGTATTATGGTTTTAGCATGAATGGGTCGGCTCGAGTGGGGAAGGACCACGCTCTCACAGAATACCAGCGTAAAATAGTAGCTTAATGCTACTGTGTTTCGAATGGTGAGTGTAAGGAGTTTTTTATTTTTATTTTACTTTCTATAAGCCAGTGCTTGAGCACAATCCCACCTGGTGGTAAGTAGTGATGCAACCTTAGATGGTAAATCGCACTGTCTTAACAGCGAGACATTTTAACACATTCGTGCTGCATGCTTAATGTAGCTGTAGCCTAACTCTACCACATATAAATATAGCCCACAAATTTTTTAGATTTTTAAATTAACTTTTACTTCTAATAAAGAATTAAAAACTTTTTTAAACGATTCAATTCGCTTTTGAAAATTAATGTTTGCCAATAATTAGTTATTGTGATATTTTGTTGAAGGTATTTTCTTTAAAGTAAAATAAATATTATCAAAATCCAAAATAATTTTAAGGATAAATCTTTTAGAAGGGATATATTTGTTCACCTCGGCGAATACAAAATTACATAAGCTGTAATTAGCCAAGAACGGTTCATTAGTTTTCATTGAATTTTAACATAACTAAATTACGAACAGAAGAAAATTAGTTCCTTTCAACCAAACGAGTTTAATTTGTTGAAGAGTTGTTTCCAATTATTTTTTATGATATGCTTTATACAATTGTAACTTGATCTGTTGTGTATCTTTTTATATTAAAGAAAGAACGAAAGAAACAAAAACTTTATTTTCTCATTGACGTTACACAACCCAACAATACACAAATATTTAAAAAAAAATGCGTCGTCGTAAGTCATACCAAAAAAGGTCATCAACGGTACAAATAGAAAGTCTTAGAGAACAAGGGTAACAAACGAGCACACGGTCCACCTGATGGTAAGTGGATGCTGTTGCCCATAGACATTTACATTTATCCTTAGTTAAGAATCAAAATGCAGATGCATTGTCACCCCTGAGGACTAAGATGGTATGCCTCGTTTCTGAAACGAATACGAACACAGCAGTATTAAGCTGCTATTTTACGCGGGTATTCAGTGAGAGCGTTGTTCTTCCCCGGTCGAGCCGACCCATTCTTGCTACAACCATAATATCTGCAGTGTGGCTCTACTACGTAAGCTATATATGTATGAATGTAATGAAATATCATGATTCAGTTTGCACCGGCTTCCAGACATTTGAATTTTCTTAAAATTTGCACATGTGTAAAAACCAATGACAATATAAAAGATTAAAGACCTAGTTCTTTCACTAGATTCGTCACAGCTCATTATTAATGCGTGTTGTCTAATTTCACTAATTGTATTTTCTGTTGTTAGTTTGAACTTTATGTGGGTATATACATAAATGTAATCAAATTTCATAATTTAGTATTAACACGTTTCCAGACGCTTGCATTATCTGAAATTTTGTTGCCGAGGATTAATGAACTGATGCCAATTCTTTTTTCTAATTTTTCTTCTTGTTTTCATTATCAGGCCGTACCAGCCCACTGCTGAACGTAGTTCTCTGCCGTCGCACGTGTCACGTGTCACATGTCACGCTAGGTAGTCGGATTGTAGTTCGCAAATCGAAGTATCAGACGTACTATCTTTTCTTTTCTTGGTATTATGATATATATGTTATATGATCTGCCTCGTTGGTCTAGTGGTTGTAGTAGTGCGACTGCTGATCATAAGGTTCCGGGTTCGAATCCCGTGTCGAGTCAAAAAATCAATTATTCAGGTTTTCGATTAAGAAATTCTCAGTAGCTGCCCGGAGTCAGGAAGTTGGCGGTGCGTCATCTCCGTGCCTTGGAAAGCACGTAAAACCTTTGGTCCTGCGCTTGATCTCTATACAGTCGTGTCGGTTTACCGTCCCATCAGATTATAAGAGTGAGGGAATAGAGAGTGCACCTGTGCTTGCGCATACACTTGGGCGCTATAATCCTGTTCTGCGCAGATCGATAGTCTCCGTTGAGGCTGGCCGCCCTGACCGAAATTCGGTCTGAAAGGCATTATTATTATATATGTTAATGAGATAAAAATGTACGTTGCGGAATTCAAACAGCTGAACAGATTTTCTTGAAACATAGCTAAGAAAACTGTCGAATAACACACAATTCAAACGAATAAAACTTATTGAATAAAAATTCGAAGATTTTATCGCGTTTAATTTACTTTATTTTTTTGGGTCCCCGTGACTATAGGTGCCAAAAAGCACCCGAAACATCTGGAATTAAAATAAAGTAAAGTAAACGCAACAAAGTCCGTAAAACTAGTTTCATTCAATAAATTTTATTCGTTTAATTGGTGTGTTATTCGAGAAAGAAAGAATGAAGAAGAAATTGACAAAGCCTAGAAGACTCTTAACCATGGGAAGAAGACAACGGAGTAATTTTAATGGAAGAGAGGCATTAAAGCGTGTGGCTCACCCAATGGTAACTGATTTGCCCATGACATCTGTAACACCTGAATTACAGGAGCATTACCGGTCTTTTATGAAATATGAGGTCTTTTATGGTATGAGGCTCCCTTTTGTTAAAGATCACTAAGTCATATTGGTTCGAAAAAATCAACGGCGTTTGCAAGTACAACAAAATGGTTCAAAAATAATAAAATCTATCCAAATAATCTAACCAAATCTCCGTGTAATGGGTTATCTACGACCCCATATCGTGCCGAGGGTGATTAACTAAGAAATAGGCAGCAGGGTCTTTTTGATAACAAGTAAAAAAATTGCAGTTGCCAACCCGTCTTTAAAGCAACTATGGCAATATCCAAAATCCCAATGAGGCAATCTATAGGGTAGGCCTATGTTCTCCCTATGTATGTTCATCCTATATACGTTTCTATATAGAATTTTTATAGGCTGTTATGTTAAACATACAATCATTTAGAAGCCTTTACTTTACTTTAGTTTAATACAGCATAAGTACAGCTCAATCTCAACAAAGTCGTTTATTAAAACACACAAAATGAAATGTCAACTTACTTTATTAAATATTTACTTTCCAAACGGGCTCCCCAAGCAATTTTAGATGTGATTGGTTCAGATTTCTTACGTGTGTAGAAAATATATGTGAGTTCCAATATCACGTAAATCATTCGCCTGTTTTAATTCTGGCAGCATTATTTTTAAAAGAGGTTTAATAAAATACCAGCCAGAAAGTAATAATTTTTGATTGGATAAAGAAAATAAACACAACAAAAAATAATATTTATATGTAAATACGGGCACTTTCTGTTTTAAACCCCAACGAAAACAATGCAGTACTCTTTCGCTAATCCGCCACCACAAAATACTAACCATCGGCGATTTACTGAGAACGGCGGGTTATAACGTACAGGAACAACAAATTGAAAAAAATGTATTATTTATTTATATATTGTATTTAAGAAATAAACAAACATGAATCTTTTATTAAAGTAATTACTCATATTTTGAACAAAATGGGTCTAATTTTGCTTGTTTTTACCAAAATATATCTATCTGATAACTTCATCGCGCATTATACGTAAGTTTGCAACCATATCGCATGACTTTCCGTTTTCTTGACCCCATTTAATACAAATATCTACGCTATTCAGGGCATCTTCAGATTTGACAGTGCTAACAGAATGAAACATGTCTTCTTCGTCTGAGAGTTGTTCGGCTAACTAACGCTCTTTAGTCCAATAAAGATGTTATTGGTTACTTTGCAACCATCTGCTTAATTAAATACAATGATGTGTCTTATCTAGATTGAATAGCACCTCCCGCCCTCCCTCAATTGCGTGCACTTATTCCGTCACCACTAATTTACTAAGTCACTGAATTAGCGGTCATCTGCCGTAGAGTCTACATCACCCGAAGGTGCCTCGTGTAGAGGCAAAACACGTGTCGTATTATCGTCGATGTTGTGTCTTTCCTAGAATAGTGGTGTTGGGAGTAGTGGTGCTGGGATTAGTGGTGACGGGATTAGTGCACGCAATTGAGGGAGGGCGGGAGGTGCTCTTCAAACTAGATAAGACACATCATTGTATTTAATTAAGCGGATGATTGCTAAGTAACTATTAATATCTTATTATAATGGATTTCCGCAAAGTAACGCCCTCTAGTCCGCCCGGACTACTCGGACTGCCCGGACGCGGTTGCTTAGCACCGTGCGGTGGAGTAGGTATAGAATTCTGTTTGTCTCACGCATGAAAGAGAGGTAAGACGGCGGATTATCGAGTCGAAGACTTTCAGTGTCGTCCAGTCCAAAAAACGGCAGATCATAGTACTTAGCTTCTATATTTTTCTTTAGCTCCTGAACTGATGAACCGATTTCGATTAAGTTTTTTTCATAATGATTTCTTATATTTACGCGAACACTACACACTGAATGAAACTACTTTTACGGATTTTATCGCGTTTAATTTGCTTTATTTTAATTCCCGACGTTTCGGATGCTTTCCTGCACCCATGGACACGGGGACTCAAAAAAAAATTAAACGCGATAAAATCCGTAAAAGTAGTTTCATTTATTTATATTTTAAGAAAATCTGTTAAGGCGTTTAAAAATCATCAGCTCGTTTTTTTTTCTTTAATAATTTTTCAATTTAAGTTATTCTTAAATTTCGCAAAACGTACCTTTTTCATCACATAAAAAATATAATAATAATGTGCTCCAGATCAAATTTCGGTCACGGCGGCCTGCCTCAACGGAGGCTAGCCATCGGCGCAGGACAGGATTACAGTGCCCAAGTGTATGCGCAAGCACAGGTGCACTTTCTATTCCCTCACTTTCATAATCCGATGCGACGGTAAACCGACACAACCAGAGAGAAATCAGGCGCAGAAGCAGAACCAACGGCTTTACGTGTTTTCCGAGGCACGGGGATGAGACACCACAAACTTCCTCACTCCGGGCAGCTACTGAGAATTTCTTGACGGAAAAACTCAATAATTGATTTTTTACCCGACCCGGGATTCGAACTTAGGACTTTATGAACAGCAGTCGCACTATTACAACCACTAGACAAGTCATATAACATATATATCGTAATATCAAAAAATGCCAAAATCTCTTTCTAAACCATTATCATCATGCCATGAGCCAACATCATGAGCCACCTGCATCCATTAACTTCCTAAATATCTTACCAGGTCTCTTCCATCTAGCGGGAGACCGCTTTTCGCTGCTGACCGTATGATGAAGCGCAAGGTCACTTTGCGAGCTATGGAGAGGGCTACGCTTGAGGTTACTCTGTTTTAAACTTAGAAATGAGAAAATCCGGAGTAGAACCAGAGTAACCGACATAACCCAACGGATCAGTAAGCTGAAGTGGCAATGGGCTGGCCATAAAGTCCAAAGAATATGCAACCGATAGGAAAGAAAGGTTCCTTATAAACACCCCTACGAAAAGGCACGTCGCACAAAAAGCTTATAGCACAAAAAAACCGAATTTATCAATCACTATGTTTTAATTATTAACTGTGTTAAGGTTATTGACACTTCAATCCTTGATGCAATGAAAGTTAAGTGAAAAATAAATTTAAATTTAAACCTGCTAGCTCCAGTTGCAAGTAATTATTGAGAATAATTAACCAGTTGATTAATGTTGAAGTGGAAACCAATTTTTTAAAAATACTGAGAGTCGCTGAATTTACTTTTTAATTTCACGCAAAGATTTACGTGAATACAATAATATAACTTACACGTATGTACATGACTGTCTCGTGATCTAGTTATTGTAAGCGCGACTAATGATAATGAGGCCCCGGATTCGAATCTAGGTCGGGCCAAAATCAATATTGGGTTTTTATTGAAAATCTGTGGTAATCCACTTGTGGAGCGTGGCAACTACAAATATCTCCTATATTAGATAATCTAGGCTGTAATGATGATGATTAGTTGACATTTTATAACGTATCGTTATCGTCAAAAAAGAGGTTACTAAAATTGTATGGAATCTGTAACGGATATGTTCGACGAAATCTCTTTAAAGTTACTTTGATATTTCTCCTTGAATGGTGACGCAAAGAAACCCTTCTCAAGGATATACAAGGCCGGCAATTGACAGATCTAAATAATTAGGTGTCCGTGTATTAAGAAAATTTACACTTATACTACATAAGTATAAATTTATATATGTATATTTTCACGCCTAATGTATTTTTTACGTGTAGCACGAATGGGTCGGCTCGACTGGGGCGGTATCACGCTCTCACAGAATACCAGCGTAAAATATCAGCTCTATGCTGCTGTGTTTCGTATGGTGAGTGTAGAGAACCGGTGACCCATTTTACTGGATTGGAGGCATTCCACCTTAGTCAGAGTAGCAACGCATCTGAATTTTGATTCTTAAACGAGGAAAGATGTAAATGTCTATGAGCCACAGTATCTACTTACCATCGGGTGGACTGTATGCTCGTTTTTCATCATAATTGTATAAAAAATCTTTCTCTGTTCTTTGAGAAATACTTTAGAACTCCTTACTTTACTTTCTTAATTTTTCCTTACTAAACAATATTGAAGTATATCTCTGTAATAAAAAAACTGCTTTCTATTGAACTCAGGTGGTTGTTTCATATGAATACATGATATGAATAACCATTTTTTTTTAATTTTTGTCTGTGTGTCTGACCGGGCTTCGGAGTTCGGGTTTGGGTTTCGGAGTGGCTGAACCGATTATAGTAAACCTTCACGGAAATATAGAGAGCAACATCACGTTGGCTATATGTTATCCGAGAATGGAGACGGTCCAAAATTGTATGAAGCGTAGGCCGAGTTTTGTACTAGTAAGGTAATAAATAGGTAAGTCCAACTTCGACCGAGAGGTCAATCGACGGATTCAACTCGGCTGGGCAGCGTTGGGGAAATTATGACACATCTTCTTGTAAGCTATACCTCAAAATATGGAAACTAGATTGTACATTCAGTGCGTGTTGCCAGTAATGACATATGGATCTGAGACGTGGTCCTTCACTGCTGGCCGTATGAGAACGCTAAAGTCGCTCAGCGAGCTATGAAAAGGAATACGCTCGAGGTTTCTCTGCGTAATAAACTTAGAAATGAGGATATCCGCAGCAGAACCAGAGTGACCAACATAGCCCGGGCGACCCCCCTCTAGATAGAGTGACGACGATAATGGACGGTCTCCGGTTCTCTACACTCACCATACGAAACACAGCAGCATCAAGCTACCATTTCACCTTGGTATTCTGTGAGAGCGTGGTCCTTCCCCGGTCGAGCCGACCCATTCGTGCTACAACTATACTACTAATATAACTGCAGCATGGCTCCACGTACCATTTTGTATTCTATACAAAAAGATGCGTGTAGTACTGAATTATAAAACTTATAGTGCGGTCGAATGGTTTATTGGCCATGAGATCATTCTTGCATTTCTCATAGTCGCCTCTTCGTCACTCATGGAAAGAAATTGGGTGATGGATTAGGTACGCCGCTACCACACATGCTATAAATCAAACAATTTTTTATAATTTAAATACTCTGTTTTCTAAAATGCCTTGCTTGCAAAATAAACGTCTTCATTGTTTTAACATTTATTTATTATTATTTATTAGTATACTGTTGAAATTTGTGAGTCAAATTAATAAGCCTTCCTACATTAAAATGAGAAATTAACCGAAATGTTGCTGCTTAAATTACGACTTACGACTAACCTACCCAGAATAATGCCGATAAATTGTAATAATTGTTATCACTTCTAGCGAGAATGTTATTACGGTTGTTAGATTAAGCTAATTATAGTATTGTCCTATTACACAATTCTTAGGTTTAGTTTTTTTTACAGATTAAGGATGACAAACTAAGACATAGTCCACCAGATGGTAAATGGATGCTGTGGCCCATAAACATTAACATCTATCCTAAATTAAGAATTAAAATGCAGAATCGTTTCCACCACTGAAGACTAAGATAAAATACCTCATTTTCAGTAAAAAGGAGATTCGGTTCTCCACATTCACCATAGTAAACACAGCAGCATTTATAGTTCATAAAAGATAGCTTGATCTCTTCGACAGCTGTCAGTAAATTCACGCCTATGAAGTCCTGAATTTCTTAGTAGTACAGACAGTACCTGTCAATGTCATACTTTATGGGCATGCCGACCTAATTAGTGCATATATGAGATCAAGCTATCTTTTATGAACCATAGATGCTATTTTACACTGGTATTCTATAAGAGCATGGTCCTTTACCGTTGCTATATTTACATTTTTTAAATACAAAAGTGTTCTGTTTTTTATTTTTGGGTGCTCGTTGAAATTATTCATAATGCAATTTAAAATTTTTGTTTCCTTTTCTATATTTTCTTTTATTTGATTTTTCTTTTTTTTTCTCTCTTTTTAGTAAAATGTTATAGTTTGATTTACGTCTCGTACTTAACACATTGAAGTATAGTGGTACATATTACTTTAATGACTTAACATTAAATATTATGGCCAACTGTACCAGTTTGCTTACTAAAATATAATAAAAATATCGGAAGCTCCTTATGTTATTAAATTATAGTAGGTTTCGGCACTGTTTATTTCATGTATTTAATATTGGTAATTATTTTATAATTAATTACAGCACTGTGTTGCCAAAATAATTAAAATATTTATTTCAATGTTGTTAGTGAATTTCATTGTATTACTATATTAATGTATTTATCTATGCAGCGACGGAATTCATTTCCCTATTTTGTTCTGTGGTTGGTAGTAATTACGTTTATATTATTAAACTAAGTTGTAGCTTTAGTATTAAACTAAGTCATTACGCTATAAGAACTTCGTTCATCACCATTTTGTTATCAGATGATACAGCAATCAAGTAATGGCTTACAATAATTAAAAAAAATTGTACATCTTAAATTAAAATCGAATATGAAAACATTTAATTCCGTCAAAGCTAAACTATACATTCCTATAAATAGAGATTAGATTTAAATTAAATTTAGTTGAACTATTCATACGTTAATCATTTACCATTAAAATATTCCGAAACCTTTCATGTGCCGCGATAACCTTTAAATCTTATGTTTCCTGGCAACAAGATGAAAATTTGTAAGTTGAAGAATCGAAACGCGTAACGTGGTCTGGCTGTTTGGAAATAGATTCAAAGATTTGGATCAATCATTCACCACTCCTACGAATCATGACGATTGCAACAAATATTCCATATCATTCCATTACAGTTTAAAAGTCCAAAGCTGAACATGATTCTGAATGAATGTTCATAATCATCCTATATCTATGGAATATTTAAGATAAAATAGCAGGGGATATACGGTATCATATATTTCTATTTTGGTATTAATGATGTGCTTATATCTTGGACAAAAGTCATTTTTATAGAATAAGGGTGATAAACAAAAACACAGTCCACCTGATAGTAAGTGGATGCTGTGGCCCAAGGACTTTGACCTCGATTAAGAATCAAAACGCAGATGCGTTGTCACCCCTGAGGACCAAGATAGAATGCCTCTATTCCAGTTAAAAAGGGTCTTTGAATCTCTACAATCACTATACGAAACACAGCAGTATTAAGCTGCTATTGTACACTGCTATTCTGTGAGAGCGTGGTCCTTCCCCGGTCAAGCCGACCCATTGGTGCTACAACCTTATGGCTTGTAGCACCAATATATCGGCTCGACCGGGGGAGGTATATTATTATAGCTGCAGCGTGGCTCTACCACGTACCAAAATAGCACATACACTCATCTCTCAAAGAGCAAAATCTTTCTATCAATTCTCACCGTTATAATCTGTCAAAACACAACTGTTGGACATAGGCTTCCTCATAAATTGCCTCAAAGGGCGGTTTTGCAATAGTTATATATATATATATATATTCGATGTATATAGATAGTGTCTGTATATATATTTCGAGTTTAAAGGGGAGTATTACGAAAGAACACAGTTCTCGCGTTCACAAATTTTCCACGAAACTTTTTTATAGCTAAGACATGATAGCTATAGACGCTATCATGTTAAAGTTTAAAAAAATATATACAGTTTCGTACAAGTTTAATAGTATATTTGTAAATAAATAAAAGGAATGAACTAAGCTTATTTGTGTGCAGTTTTTCTTTGCGCTTTTTCACATTTATTCTCTTATTTACACATGTTTTCTAATCATCACTTTTTGCGTTATTACAAAATATATTTTATAGGTAATTTTAGCAATTTTAGGTGTATATTTTTACGTTTAAATTCTCGGACTCTCCATTTCAAGAACGAGCTCCCGTGAAAAATATGCGAACTAAAATGTGATTATGCAGCAAGCAAATGTCAAATTTTGGGATCGGAAAACATGGGATTTAGCAGCAAATGTCAAATTTCGGGAAGACTGTGGCGTCGTGGATAATGGATTTCTTTTGTTCACGTTTTTTAAGCCCAGTATTAATTAAAGACTACTTTTTTTTAATAAGATGGCTAAGGTTTATTTACATAAAGTCTCATGCTAAAAGAAAAGAGTATAGTATAGAATAGTTCATTAAAATTGTTTTAAAAAAGCAATTCAACCATTTGACAGATAAACGAGGAAGAAGTATTTAAAGTATGCAATAACGATCTTCAAAGGGCGTTAAAAATTCCTTAGAGTTGCTTTCAACGTTTTTAAACGTTAATGTTTTAATTTGGCCTGCTTATTTTTAGAAACATTATCAAGTGATAGACTCATTCGTTACAATTGTAGCTATTAAAACATCTCTAATTCACGTCCACATCAAAAGGTGAAACATGTTTTTTTTAAATAGAAGTTTTGTGATCAGGTTACCAGTGTCTTGTTATCGTTTACGACATGAATATAAAACGCCGAAATTCCTCTACTATCCTTACATAATATGCATGAATACATGAAAACTTTTCTCAAGAAATTATTTAAATTATGATGAAAATCATATCGAAATCATTCAAGTATTTTAACATAGTTTTAAATACTAGCAGTGATAATAATAATAACAATGTCCTCCAGACCGAATTTTGGCCACGGCGGGCTGCCTCAATGGAGCCTAGCCATCGGCGCAGGACAGGATTATAGGCCCAAGTGTTTGCGCAAGCACAGGTGCACTCTCTATTCCCTCACTCTTTATAATCCGATGGGACGGTAAACCGACACGACCGGAGAGAGGTCATGCGCAGGACCACCGTGCTTTCCGAGGCACGGGGGTGAGACACCGCCAACTTCCTGACTCCGGGCACTGGGAATTTCTTGACAGAAAAACTCAGTAATTGATTTTTTGTCGCGAACCGGGATTCGAACCCGGGACCTCATGATCAGCAGTCGCACTACTAAAACCACTAGACCAACGAGGCGGGCGAGGAGTTAACAACTCCAGGTAAGCTTAAAATGCTTGTGGTAGAAATGAAACTTAAGAATGTAGCACATCAACATACTGTGAAGAACTTTTAAAAGCAATTTTTTTAAACGATGATTTCTAAATATACTTGACACTGGCAAAAGTACAACATGATCAACGATAAAAACCAACATGAAAAAAATGAAACATTTGGCGTGAACTTCACCACAAGCCACAAGCGGATTTTTGCTCTCGTTCTATCGGTTTGACGTGTGTTTTGTGTGAAAGTGGAGAGATTTTGTGTACTAAATAAACTATAAGCACAAAAGATGAAAATAAGTCTCTGATGGTTTTATTTTGTGGCTTTGGTACCTTAGGATACGATCGTAAGCTGCACAATGTGCACGTGCATGTATATATATTATATATTTTTTTAATTTTTTTATTTTAAAAGAAATAATGTTAATAATGCTACTAATATTCCCCTTAACCACTCGTGGTAAGCTTGAATTGCTTGTGTTACGAGTGGTTCACGCCAGTAGTCGAATGGCGGATTCGAACCTACGACCTTTTTGAGTTCGCGGGCCGCGCCCTGCCATTAGACTACTGTCACTTAATATGTGTTTATAATTATATATTTAAATGTATTGTGTATACATTTAAATATACGTACGTACGTAACGTTCTTTGTATAAATGTACATTTTAATGAATGTGCACTTTATTTATGTATAATGGTCGCATCTGCCAACAATTGTCCTTGGCACCCAGGGTTGACTGGCAGAGAATGCCACATGGCATTAAGTCCACCCTATGTACCCCTTAGCTTAAGGTGTTACAATGTAAGTGTTTAAATAAATAAATAAATTTGATGCTAACAAATTATTTTAAACGATAAATTCCCATTACTAGATACCTCGAGTAGCAAAAATACGACACAAACGTCCATAACCAAAGAAATAAAAAATCGAATGAAAATGAAAACAAAAACGAAATTGATATTTTATTATATTTACATTTCAATTTAACTGTTTCTTAATGTAGAAAAAATTCAGTTTAAAACTTAATTAAACGCAGAATTCCCTTTGTTCAAGCAGATTCCTGTGTGAAAGTAAGTCACCGATTCATCGAAAATGTACCGAGCAACAGGTGTTCATGCTTTATAGGGTTGCCGAATTTTATAAATTGACGAATATTTTATTTTTATGTGCTTCCAAATAGAGTTATAGAATGTTTAGTACTGTAAAACATGATTCTATTGTTTTGAAACCGCAGTTGAACCAGAGTAAACGACATAGCGCGTCGGTTTAGTGGTAATGGGCCTACAATATAGCTCGAAGACCCGTCAACCGGTGGGGAAGAAAGATTCTCGAGTGGCTTCGTACCGGTAGGTAAAATATAAGGTGTACCTTTATATTTTACCTACCACAGTAGTAGTAGTAGTAAGCACAGATAGGCACAATTGGTTGATGCAGTTTAAATGCCGCCACTAAATGGCAATAGTTAAGAATAGAATAATTTTTTGTTTAATAGAGATTACAAGTAATTCTTATTGAATGTCAATTATTTACTTTACCACTGGTTCGAAAAAAACCTCACCAGCAAGAAACCCACCGGGACTTTTGTTTTAAAATAAGTTTCACAATGTACAGCTTGGAAGCGACCACCTCATTCCCAGGGGTTTATTATCAACCATGTATTAATTTATTTTATAATGGCCCTTTTTATAGTCTTTGTTTAATTAAATATTTAAACTTGGTAATAGAGAAATCTAGTATGTTTTCTGGGACTTTGTTGTAATAGCGTATATAATAAAAAAGACTAAGAGAGTAGTGCAGTACTGTCTTTTTATAAAAAAACTTTTGTTCTGCTTGACTCAACTCACAGTTGATGAAGAAGAATTAATAAGAGAGAAAGCGCTCCTGAGTATACTCCTATTATTTATTAGTTCCTATTAGTTATTGAAATGGTTTTAGCGTCGTCGTCATGTATTCTTTTTTTATTGATTCTTAAATAAAGTTTCATTAGAAACTTGAGTAATAGGATAGAGTCTTCCGTTCACTTCAATCTTAACATTTATTCTTTTATAATCATCAAAAATGTTTTTACAAAATATTTTTATTGTTAAATACTATCTCTAATCTACTTCTAAAAGTTACGGAGTATTACAAGCGTGAAGTTAATTAAAAGTTAATATTGTTTGTAACACTTGAGTATTAAGATAAAAGTTTCTAAAACTTTACTCTACTCATGTAAAAGTCTTTATTTTTACGATTTTACATGTAACTTTATATTAATAATTTATTTTATGTCGACAATAATAACAGTATTTAATGTAAATGTATAAAATGAAGGAAAATTTTAAGTTTTTATATAAAGAAACAATTGAAGTTTAAGTTTAATACAGGAATAATGGATTTATTAAATACATCATATAAATTCCTGAAAAAATTTATGGTAAAAATGAAAGTAAAAAAAAGTCACTTACCCAAAAACCATTGCTACGATGCGTCGTTGGTGCTACGGTGCTACGAAGTCTGACTACAAAGCTTCGAGTGCCGTAGAGGCCGCGTGACAGGCTTTATATCTGGGCGGCGCCTACCACCCCGCCCTACGCCCAGTGCATACAGCCTCTTTGCACGGATATCTTGATTAAAATTTATCGTTTCTCTATCCAATCTTTTCGGCTAAATGCAAATTCATAATAAGTGAGTATTGACCGACTTCAACCATTAATTATTTTTGAATTTTTTAAAGTATTTTATACTCATTTTATAAATAATTTTAACAAGTTATTTTTCCAATAACGCTAGATGCGTTTTCTTACTGAATGGCCTACACTTAGCCTTTGAATGAGAATTAAAAAACATAAAACCACTCACGCCTGTCACCCAGAGGGGTAGGCAGAGACTACGGACTTCCATTTGGCATGATCCTGACATACCTCTTACGCCTCCGTTATATGCATTTATACGCATACGCGCTCGTTGGTTAAGGGTACTTCTAATGTGGCCCATTTTCTAAATATCGCCAATTTGGTCGATAAACTCTCGTTTAGGGCGTCCCTTTCCGACTCTGCCGTTCATATCTGCCATATAATTTTGCTTTGTCGCTCTTTCCTCATTCATTCTTTCTACTAAAGTGTGAGTGAAGTGACCAAAACACCGAAGCATTCCTTTCTTAATCCTGGTTACACAATTATCTTGCATACCACATTTATCTCTTATCACACAATTTCTCGCCCTGTCATTCAGATTCAACCCTAGCATACTCCTTAAATACCGCGTTTCTACAGCATATATTCAACTTTCATGCTTCTTCTGCCACACCCAATTTTTACTACCATAAAGTAAATTAGAGATTAACACAGCATTATGAATTTCCAGACGTGCCTTGTTTGACACATTCTGATTCTTCATAATAGAGTGTAGAGCCCCAGTCACTCTATTTTCTGCATTCACTTGTCGTTCTATATTCTTATCATAACTACCATTTCTGCTAAATATACATACCAAATACCTAATAATATCTAAAAATAAAAATAATAGACTCTGCGTTAGTGGCTGACCGCTAATAAGTGGTCGCAGAGTCTACATCACCTGAGGATGCCTCGTGTAGAGGCGAAACACGTGTCGTATTATCGTCGATGGTATGTCTTTCCTGGTGTAGTGGTGTTGGGAGTAGTGGTGCTGGGATTAGTGGCGACGGGATTAGTGGCGACGGGATTAGTGCACGCAATTGAGGGAGGGCGGGACGTGCTAAACGGAAACGGACGGAGGAGCGGATGTGTGCGAAGTAATGCTTAATTACTTGAATATGATATATTTCCGTAAAGTAACGCCTGATTCTATTAATAATCAAAAATAAATTTATTTTAGTCGTTATTACGTGAGTTTGCAAACCCACTTGCACCTTGCAGAGCGTGGCAACTATGACAAGTATACTCCTCATGATACTGTTACGAGCTTGAGGTTCGTGACAATAAAAATTGCCGATAAAATTACCTAAATTAACACTTTAATTTACTTTACATAAATTAAAACTTAAAACACTATTAATTAAACACACTAATTCACTTTATTCCGCTCCGAAGCTTCGCTTGTCTCGCCAAATCCAATACTTCCTCGATCGCATCTTGCAGCGCCTATTTATATAAATTAACAGCGAAATATCCAGAATATTCAAGTAAACACGCGCAAGGTACCGAGAGTTCGTGTTTCAAATCAAGAAGTTTAGTTCTTCGATTCGAGACTAGATGGCGCTAGTGCCGTCGACTTGAGCGCGTAACACTGCCCCCTCCTAAGACATGCTCGTCCCGAGCATTATCGGCCCCATAATAACGCGCCAGGCAATCCACATGGGCGATCTTAGGAGTCCCTCTTGCGCCTTTCTGTAACGGCTCCGCAATGTCTAGGGCTGTCATATCCCATGGTGCACCAACATTGCGCACAATTTCGATGCTCCTCTACTACGTGTCTGAGGTCCCTTCACGGCCGCACAACTTGTACAGTCGACACCAATCCTCGACATCGTTACGATAATGGACCCAGAAAAACTGTTCTCGGACCTTCAGTAGAGTTCGTTTAACTCCCAGATGGACTCTTGAACGACCATTATGGCACAGCTGTAGAACATTCGGCAAGTGCCGATTTTTACGCTGTGTTTAGGGACAACCATTTGCAAACGACAGCTGTCTCCTCGACCATTGTCCCATTTACGGCACAGGACTCCATCCTGAATCAGCAAGCTGTCCCATTGGGCCCAATAGCATTTCGTGGTTGAACTCATCGCTGAGACGTCCCTCCACTTAGGGCTTGGTAGCCCGGGCCTTCATCTCTTCCAGAATCGGCTTGATGTCCGGATCTTCCTGCTGTGCATGTCGTAGGCTGTCCTTCCACCCGTTGCTGAGGTGGTCTGTCCTGAGCATCCTCACGGATACCACTTCCTTACTCTCTTGCCTACTACAATGGTTACAATCTTCAGGACAAGGTCTTCTTGACAATGCATCTGCGTTGCTGTGAGATTTCCCGCTGCAGTGTCTGATAGTAAAGTCGTATTCCTGCTGCTGCTGGGCGGTGCTGTTAGCCGCACTTCCTTTCTGAGACCGTTCACCTTCCCTTTCTAGGGTGTGCTTAGGGCAGCTGGACCGAAGATGGCCCCTTTCCCCACAGCCATAGCACCTAGGGCTGTATCCTTTATTGTGGTCGCGAACCGTAACTGCTGTAACCTCCCTAGCGTGAGGTGAACGATGACCCTGTCGCCGACAGGCAGTGCCGTTAGCTGCACTACCCTCTCGAGATCGATCAACTCTCCTTTCCACGGTTCGCTTAGGGCAGCTGGATCGAAGATGGCCTTTTTCCCCACAGCCATAGCACCTAGGGCTGTATCCTTTGTTGCGGTCGCGAACTGTAGCTGCTGCAACCTCCCTGACGCGATGGGAACGATGATCCTGCCGCACGGCTTCCACCTCCAGTGCATGGGCCAAGGCGTCCTTAAGCGTCTCGTGATGCCCGAGCCTCACAGCAGCTCTGACTTCCAGGTCGCGGATGCCGTCGATGAATGTCTGCACCAGGTTCCCTTCAATGAGCGCAGGTACAGACCGGTATGCTTTTCGCACCAGCTTCTCCACCTCTAGAGCCCACTGCTGCAGGTTTTCGTTGCTGCATTGCACGCGATATTTAAGCTGCGCGCGAATGACGTGTTCCAGGTGAGCGTCACCATATCTCGCCTCCAATGCCTCGAGGAGCTGCTCGTAGGTCACTTTCTTACCAAGAGCTTCCAACACGGTTAAGGCTTGGTCGCGCAGGCCTAAGGTGAGTGCACTCATGGCCTGGCTTTTATTCCAGCCGTTTGCCTCCATGACGGCCTCGAACTGGATTTTGTAGGCCGATCAGGAAGAAGTCCCGTCGAACGGCGGCACTTTGAATCCACGTAGCGAAGGTGCTGTAGCTACCACGGGAGCTGTAGTTCCATCCCCAAGTTTGAGTTCGTCCAGTGATTTCTTCATGTCAGCCATTACGTTGTCAACCCGATTGCTCACATGGTTGATTCGGGTTTCATGTTCTTCGATTCGGGTTTCAGCTTCCAACAGGCGGTTGTCATGTTGAGCAACCCTATCCTTCACCTCCCTTATCTCTTTCGCAAAGGTAGCGTGAAGGTCCTTCATGAGGAGCATCTGTTCCTCCTGTCGGCGGGCCTGTTCCTCTTGTCCGCTCTGCAGCTGCTCTTTCAACTGACGAGCCTGCTCCTCCTGTCGGCGAGTACTGCTCCTGCAGCATCACCATCAGAGCACCTAAGTCAGGTGCTGCAGATGTAAGAGCTACCGACGGGCCTGCAGCCGGTGGCTGGCCCTCCGACGTCTGCGGCGTTGCACTACCAAATCTTCGTTGGTCCGTCTCCTGCTGGCGTTGACTTCGGGTACGGACACCCTCCGTTTCCTCCTTAGGTAAAATCGGCATGATTTTATCCCACTTCTGACACCAATTGTTACGAGCTTGAGGTTCGTGACAATAAAAATTGCCGATAAAAGTACCTAAATTAACACTTTAATTTACTTTACACAAATTAAAACTTAAAACACTAATAATTAAACACACTAATTCACTTTATTCCGCTCCGAAGCTTCGCTTGTCTCGCCAAATCCAATACTTCCTCGATCGCATCTTGCAGCGCCTATTTATATAAATTAGCAGCGAAATATCCAGAATATTCAAGTAAACACGCGCAAGGTACCGAGAGTTCGTGTTTCAAATCAAGAAGTTTAGTTCTTCGGTTCGAGACTAGATGGCGCTAGTGCCGTCGACTTGAGCGCGTAACAATACAATATATGGGGGAGGCCTTTGTTTAGCAGTACACTTCAATAGGCTGTAACGGTATATTTCATATACAAATATATATGTGAAAAGTACACAATCACTATAATTTTGTTAATAATAACATATTTTATTAACTATTAGCTCTTTAATACAACCGTTATTAATTATTAATTAATTATTATCAACTCGTTATTAATTATTACTTCGTATAAATTTATCGACCAACAATTGGTCCTGTACCACTTTCCACCTGATTAGAAAAGAATGTCTTTGGTAACACGACTTCTAATACCGGTTTGGAAACAATAGTTACACACCGGTTTTCAATAGAGTATTTAAATTATGCACAAACAAAACCAACTAAATTGTAGAGCTGTCAGGCTGAATTTTTAAAGTTTGCCCATAAGCCTTTCGACCGGTCTGGTGTTTTCCGGTAGTGTTTTTTTCGGAAGTCTACCACGTAAATGTATGTAAATATGTAGCTAGCTACTATTTATCTTCAATGGGACTATTGTGCAATTTGTATTTCATTTATATGTTCGGTGGTTTTACATTTTTGTTTTCGTTAGACTGTGAAGATTGAGGGTAGCGAAGATGAGTACAACTTATCATCGTCATCATTACAGTCTTTAAAAGTCCACTGCTAAGCATAGCCTCCGCAATGTGTTGCCTCATAGGGATATTGCCATAGTTGCCACGCTTGACATACAGCTTGGCAACTGCAGTTTTTTTATATTTTTTATTGGGAAGATGTTGCTGCTCATCTCCTGTATCAGTCCTCCTCTGTCACCTCTTACTACACTGATGGGACGATATGGGGTTGAGGATATTCCTTACACCAAAACCACTACACGGTGTATAGAAAATTAAATTTGTCAAAAAGAACCTGCAACTACAGATATACAACGTATTCTCTCGTCAAGTATACGCGGTATATCTCAATATCTCAAATCATTAAAAACAAGGGTCTACAACCAGTGCGTGTTGCCAATGATGACATATGGATCAGAGAAGTGGTTCTTCCCGCTGATACTATATTTTATTAGATAAACGACAGTAACCTTCTAAGGAAGCTTATTGTCGCTTATATAGCTATAGAAAGGATTATGCTCGAAGTTTCCCCGAGTGATAGAATTTGTTTTAAAGATATCCGCAGTAGAACCAGAGTAACCAACATAGATTCAGTGGGCTGCTCTGGTTCCAATGCGGATGATATTATATGACAATAATACTATATAATAATTATATTTATAATAATACTAGAAAATAAACAAACAGGTATATATTCGGTAAGAATATTTAATTTAGATAATTCTGTATTTGTAAGTTTATTTATCATATTAAATTATTAATATAAAAAAATCTGTATGAAAAGTTATAATATATATAAATATTTTTTATATTTATGGAATATAATTTAAATTTATATTACAAGTAAATTTTAGTGTTATTTTTTAATTGTTTAATAATAATTAATAATATTTGCAGTATTGAATAAAACTATTATTTACAGATTTTATCGCGTTTAATTACTTTAATTTATTTTTATTATTATCCCGACGTTTCGGGTGCTTTACAGCGCCCATGGTCACGGGGGGGACTGAGATGTTTGACGTCCCAATGTCATAGTTAGTCCGGCTACCTTCAGTTTTTTAATATTAATTTTTTGGTCCGATTTACGCAAAACGAGCTTATAGTATCATGAAGTCTTGCAGTGGTATGCTTGGGTTTGGGTTTAATTTTGTTAATTATAGGATCCCAAGCAGATGGTAGCACCCAACCATCTTCTCTATTGAAATTTGGATGTTTTTTAATTTCAATAGCCTCGCGTATCATCCTTGGTAGGAATCGGTGTTCTTTTGCGAGAATTTGTGGTTTATCAAATCTAATGTAATGGTGGGGACGATCTTGAACATGTTCGCAGACTGCAGACTTCCCGGAGCGTCGGTGCTTCACATTAGCTATATGTTCCTTCACGCGGGTTTTTATAGATCTCTTTGTTTGACCTATGTAAGAGAGACCACATTCACAATCTAGCTTGTACACACCTGCATCTTGTAGAGGAATATTACATATGATGGATGGTAAAAATTGACTAATCTTCTTCAGCGGCTTGTAGTATGTCTTAATGGACGCTCGCTTCAAGATGTAGCCAATCTTGTCCGTGACTCCTCTAACATATGGTAGTAGAGCAGGCGCGCGCTCGACTGTGGCCGGCTTCACTCGTTCACTGTGACGTAGGCGCGGGACCCGAAGCTTGTTGTCTTGCAATACTTGCTTGACGTGCTGAAGCTCCGCGGCCAGATGTTTTCTGTCAGAGATCCCTCGTGCTCTCTGAAACAAAGATTTACCCACGGTAGCTAACTGTGAAGGATGATGGTGAGATTCACCATTTAAATATCGGTTGGTATGGGTCTTTTTCCTATACACAGTGTGACCAATAGTGTTATCAGGATTTCGGATAACTAAAACATCTAGGAAAGCTAAAGAATTATTTGCCTCTAACTCCATTGTGAAATGTACTTTAGAGTTTATGGAGTTAAGGTGGTCTTAAAACCACCATGACAAAAACAAACTGCTCTACTACCATATGTTAGAGGAGTCACGGACAAGATTGGCTACATCTTGAAGCGAGCGTCCATTAAGACATACTACAAGCCGCTGAAGAAGATTAGTCAATTTTTACCATCCATCAAATGTAATATTCCTCTACAAGATGCAGGTGTGTACAAGCTAGATTGTGAATGTGGTCTCTCTTACATAGGTCAAACAAAGAGATCTATAAAAACCCGCGTGAAGGAACATATAGCTGATGTGAAGCACCGACGCTCCGGGAAGTCTGCAGTCTGCGAACATGTTCAAGATCGTCCCCACCATTACATTAGATTTGATAAACCACAAATTCTCGCAAAAGAACACCGATTCCTACCAAGGATGATACGCGAGGCTATTGAAATTAAAAAACATCCAAATTTCAATAGAGAAGATGGTTGGGTGCTACAATCTGCTTGGGATCCTATAATTAACAAAATTAAACCCAAACCCAAGCATACCACTGCAAGACTTCATGATACTATAAGCTCGTTTTGCGTAAATCGGACCAAAAATTAATATTAAAAAACTGAAGGTAGCCGGGCTAACTATGACATTGGGACGTCAAACATCTCAGTCCCCCCCGTGACCATGGGCGCTGTAAAGCACCCGAAACGTCGGGATAATAATAAAAGTAAATTAAAGTAATTAAACGCGATAAAATCTAACATAAACATAAAATTATTTAAATTTTATCAGTACACATATAATAAAAATATTATTTAAATTAAATATTAAATAATTAAGTGAAATTTTATTATGATTAAATTTTGTATAAAATTTTTGATTTAAATATTTCTTAAAAAAAGACTAGGATTAAATACCTTTTTATTGAGTCCCTGGGATACATGTCTGGGCTTGGAAAGTACCTGATTTATCTCGAGGAGAAAACGTTAACTAGAAAATAAAGAAAACTAAGTTTGCCAACCTGCTTACGTGGCAACTACGAAAAGTATCCCCCTATGACGCAATCTGTGGGGAGGCTTATGTTCGGAAGTGGAATTTTATATACTGTAGCTGTAGTTGTAACGTTACTATACTTCCAGTTCTATTTTACAAACATTTTAAGCGTAAACGAGACTAGCATCTTGATATTAAAGGAACGGAAAACATTCAACATTTTTCCCTAACAAAGAAAGGCGATATTTTGCCCGCAATACGCCAGTGAATTTGATACGGTGCGCACCTCTTTAACTGGAGCTTAAACTGCGGGAAGGGATTTTCAAGGGGCTGTAATACGAGGTCCTTGCCAAAGGGAAGACAACACGGAGTTAGTACCTGTTCATAATTCTTGCCTAATTCAATATTATTGCGAGAGTTAGTTGTCTTAGGTTCATCTCTAGTCTAGATCATGCCTGATTGTTTTTCCTTTTTTGATAGTTATTCTCGTGTTACTGACCTTATATTTTATCCGACTTCAAAAAAAGGAGAAGTTTTTTTAAATGTATTAGAGTATACCTGAACAATGGCACAATAAAATATGTGATCAACAATGTTGATAAAAATAATCTCAATAAACCACAACTTACATACAAAAATAATTTTTAACGCGTAAAAAGTACATAGTGCAATTATATTACTTAATTATATTAACAGCTAGCCACCCACCCATAAATTGTACAGGATCTATTAATGTAGCGTATATTTAACATAATTTTTAGTTTTTTTTTTATATTTCCATTCTTTTCGGATATAATATAGCACAAAGCCCTGCTGACATTGCTCTATATATGTTGGTGAAATTTACTTACAATTGGTTGATTAATTTCGAAGATTAGCGCGGACAGACAGACGGCCAAAACTTTTAAAAAAATGGTTGCTTATATAGCATACAAACAACCTCCTATACGTAATAGAAACCAGTAATTTCAACATATATAATTATATATAATATAATTTCGTATATATTATACTTCAGTTTAATTTACGAGTACCCATGTACCCTTAAAAACTTTCAAAAGGTCATAAGTTTTGTCGAAAACTTTTTATAAAATTAATGATACACTTTTTGATAATAATATTTGAAATGAAAGGTAATTTAATTTAGAATACAATTTTATTTACATTATTCAAAATGCCCGCCCCTATTTTGAATACATGCGCTTAATCGACGCGGCCAATCATCAATGGCAGCACGCACCACACTCATATCTATTCTGCCGCTGCTTTAGCCAAAGATGCTCGGAGAAATTCCAAATTCTGATGAGGTTTAGCGCATACTTTCTCCTCCAAATGCTGCCATATTTTATAATCCAGTGGGCTTAAATCTGGAATAGAAGAGGGCTAGTCTTCATGTCCGATGAAGTCAATTCCATGGGCGGTCAACCAGTTTTGCGTGCTTCGTGCCCTATGAGCTGGTGCAGAGTCCTGTTGGAATATCCAATGTCTGTTTTTGAACATTGTTTGAGAAAGGAACCTCTTTCTTATTTGTTAGGATGGTATTTTGGTACACCTCGGCACTGGTTTTTACACCTTTTTCACAGAAAAACACCTCAGTTAAGCCTGAATTCGTCGCTCAAGAACGGACGAACGATAATGTGCTTGTTGAGCCTTCGGAATACGAGTGCTGGATTCTTTACTGCTGTGGACATCATTTTGTTTATTATAACTTTCTTCAAAAAAAGAAAAATTTTTTCATCCGAAAACAAAATTTCGCGGTATTTTTTTTCCGCGTACAGCCGTAACAAAGCGCGGGATCTATCCAGCCTAATTTTTTTCAAACGTTCGTTCAAATAATATCCGGTCAGCTTACGATGAGCTCGTAGTCCTAGGTTTTCATTGTTCTTTCATTGACTCTTTTGACCGTGGTTCTGCTTAGGTCCATCTGAAGAGCTAAGATTTTTTGTTTACGAACAGGATGTCGTTGATTTCTCGCCTTCACTGCTTTGATGATCGCGGGTGTCCTAACTGTACGAGGTCGGCCGGTCCTCTTTCAATCTTCGAAGCTTAAATCTTCAGTGAGTCCTTTGATAGAGCGATAAACAAATCCTAGGGTTATTTTCAATTTTTGTAGAATATTGAAAATCTCTTGGCTCTCTTTTGGCGCGTAACCACAGCGGTGCAACTCGATAACCGCTACTCTATCTTCTTTCTTCGACCACTCCATGTTTGAAAATGAATGAAAATTATTGTCTTTTTTTATTTTCCGCAAGCGTCAACGTTATTTTTTTAAAATTGGTGAAGTTAATCTAGTCAGTATTCAAAATTTTTTAATAATACGATTTTGACAGAATTTATGGCCCGACTAAAATGGATTTAGTTTGCTTTTTATACATACTAGTAGGATCGAATGATTACTTATATTTACACGAATACTACACATAAAATAGGGAAGGTAAATTTTGACAGATCACTAATAGCTCCAGCATTAGTAACTCCTTAAATTCTTAAGGTATGCCTCTCTACTACTATTACTAGGAAAGCGCTCTTTGAGCTACTACGATCCTCCAATCAAATCGTTACAAACATTCTTCTTCCAATTTTTCTTTATCTACCCGCAAATTATAGCGTAGGGCGGTGTAAGAATATCCACTACCCCATATAATCCCGTGGGTGTCGTAAGAGGCGACAGAGGGAAACCAATTGGGACATGGCAGCTGCGTATTTTTATTAACGACTAAAACTAAAAAACTGTGGTTGCCAACCCACTTGCCAAGCGTGTCAGCTATGTCAAATATCACCCTGTGTGGCAATCATGGGTGTGGCCCATGTTTAATAATTTCATGGATTCTTTTGTAGTCTGTAACGATAAAACTCCACTGCTAGCCGTGAGCCTTCACCGTTGTACAGATGACTTGTCTCCATCACTAGGCTTGAAGGGCGTACTCGGCTTGACGATCGCAGTAGGTGCCAGACGTAAGCACCTTTGATTCTGCTATACGTCGTCAGTCTGGATACTTTTTTAGGTGAAACGAGAATGTTTTACTGCCATCTATCGGAAGCCTTAAGATGTTACTGAGATGTCCCACCATCGCCTCTTACGACACCCACGGGAAGAAAGGGGTGTAGGATTTTCAAATCAAAAGCAAATCAAATTAGATCTGCTTATTTTGTGAACATAGTTTATATAATTATATATCCAGATATGTAAATATAAATAATATATATTTAAATATATATAATACGATTGACAGCCTCGTACTGGTAGGCGTAGTGTAGGGCAACCCCCCACTAGATGGAGTGACGACCTGGTAAAACATGCAGGAAGTCGATGGTGCAGGTGGCTTAGGACCGTGCTTTGTGGCATTACTTGGGGGAGGCCTATGTTCAGCAGTGGACTTGTGAAGGGCTGTAATGATGATAATGATGATGATGATATTTACATACAAATACATATAATTTTGGAAATAAAGTAAATGGGGCTCTACACTCTATTGTGAAAAGTCAAAATGTGTCAAAAAGCACGTGTGGCAATACACAATGCTGTGTTAGTCCCTACTTTAAAATGTATGTTAGTGAAAGTTTGGTAAGACAGAAGAATGATTTCTTATATTTACGCAAACACCACACATTGATTAAAACTCAAAAAAGTTTTAATCAAAGACAGAAGAAGCACGAGAGTAGAATAAATACAGTAGAAATATGGTCGCTAAGGATTATGTTACGACTGAATCTGAATAACTGAATGCTTCGGTGGTTTGGTCATGTAAAAAGAATGAATGAGCAAAGACTGACAAAGCAAATTTATGTTGCAGAAGTGAATGGAAGAGATCGGGCAGGGATGTACTAGGCGAAAGTTTGTCGACAAAATTGGCGATATATTGAAAATGGGCCAAATTAGGAGTACCCTTAACCGACGAACCTGTATGCGTAGGTATATGAATATATAGGTGGGAGAGCAGTATCAGGATCGTGCCAAATTCAAAGCCTGTGGTCTCTGCCTACCCCTCTGGGTGAGAGGCGTGAGTGTTTATATATGTATATGTACTGTTACGAGCTTAGGGTTTAAAAGGGATTCCCGATTAAATACGTAAAAGGGATCCCCCCTCGTAGAGGCAGACCTGGGTGCCTCTACTTTGCGCAGCTGGACCATCTGAGCCTGGAGCGCCTAAACGAATTGTACCAAGTCGACGAACTCCTGTACATGAAAGGAGTCATCATAGAGGCCTGGCAAGGAAGAGCGGGTCCATCACAATGCCACCGCTGCCAGGACTTTGGCCATGCATCTATGAACTGCTTTAGGCCAGTGAAGTGTGTTCGCTGCGCCGGAGACCATATCGCCAGTAACTGCCCAAGGGGTAGAGACGAAGAACCGCGATGCGCAAACTGCGAAAAAAATCATACAGCAAATGATCGCCGCTGCCCAGTCCTGAGGAGGATTGCAAGAAAGCAGGGGATCACTCTACCGGGCCTACTCCCAGAAGAGCCCAAGAGGGTCCCCCAGAGTCGTCCCAGTGCCGTGCTCCAGGAAGACGGGTGGACTACGATCAGTGGAAAGGGAAGGCAACCCGCTCCCCCTCCACCCGTCTCGGCTCCTATGGAAACGGTGGTGCCGACCATAACCACATCTAAGGCAACCAACGGGGCGACTCTCTAGCTCCCCGCTAACGACGCAATTGAGCGCCAAACCTCTCAAGTGAGTAAGCGGGGGAGGAAGAGGAAACAGAAGGTGCAGCCCCCTCCTCAGGTAGCAACTTCTAGCCCAACTCCAGCGGTAACGATAGCCCAGGCGCAGATTACCAAACAGCAGAAGAAAGCCAGAATGGAAAGCGCTCCACACATAGAGCGTGCTCTACCCATTTACAAAGAGAAGTACACCAACACCCGAGACCAGTGCCAACGCTTTCACAGGCTCCAAGAACACCATCGCCGGCTTCGAGACTGCTGACGCCATCCAACAGTTTGTTGTCATAGCAATCGAAGTCGGCAGTCAGGTCAGGGATGGACCCGATTACAGCAGTGACGAAGGCGCTGGCAAAACCTCCTGGCACGGCACTACAGAGGAGTCTAACCTGCGCCTCCTCTACTGGAACTCAGATGGAATACAGCAGAAGCTGCATGAACTCCGCACTGTCGCCCAACAACAAGACATACAAGTCATCTTGCTGGGAGGTAAATAAAGCTGCCCAACTACCACATGTACAGGAGGGACGAGGTCACTTCTCAACTTCGCCGCCTACAGAGGGACGGCGGTTCTAGTGAGAAGGGACATCGTCCATCAAGAACTTGATCTACCGGAGTACCAAACGATGCGCTCTATCGGTATAAAAATGGAGGAGTTGGGCGTCTTTCTCGATATCGAGAAAGCGTTCGACAGGGTGTGGCATTCTGGGTTACTTTACAAACTGGAAGAACAGACCAGTGTCCCTCCTGCTATGTTGCGGCTAGTGGTGTCTTTCCTGGCAGACAGGAAGTTCTACATTTGCGTAGAGGACGCCGAGTCCGCAACAATAACAATCAGAGCCGGCGTTCCTCAGGGCAGCTGTTTGTCTCCAGTCCTGTACGCGGCGTACACTAATGACATCCCTACACTGGCAGGAAGGCTGCAAGAGTGGGAGGACGAGTTGGAATTGGCGTTATATGCGGATGATAGCGCCTACTTCACCTCGTTCAGAAGAGCCCACATTGCCACTGCCAGGATGCAACGTCTGCTGGACCTGTTGCCACCATGGCTAGATGAGTGGAGGATGGTCGTCAACGTTGGTACGACGACCGCTCTGCTCACTCGCCGCCTCAGGAATCTACCACATACGCTAACCCTCAATGGCCAGAAGATCGCGTACGAGAAGGCCGTGACCTACCTTGGGTGCCGGATCAACCGGGCGCTGCGCATGACTGCCCACGTCGACTTCGTCGTCCGCAGAGCCTGATGTGCGCGGGCGATGCTCCGTCCGGTCCTGGCATCCAAGTTACCACTTAAGACCAAAGTGAAGATCTTCAAGATGTACATTAGACCCATCATCACGTACGCTGCTCCGACCTGGTACGCGCTTCTGAGCGAGCCTCTGAGGCGGCGACCGCAGGCCCAGCAAAACTTGACGTTAAGAACCATTGTCGGTGTGGGTCGCTACGTCCGGAATGACATCATAGCGGTCAACCTCAAGATCGAAACCATTCAGGACTTTGTGGCATGGTTGGCGCGCGGACTGTTCGACAGCACAGACAACGGGCCACACTTACACCTCAACAACCTAGCGCCGCTACACACTCGTCCACCGGACGGGCGACCCTATTCAAGAGAACTCCTCTCTATATCGATTAGAGAGTCGAGTAACAGCCCACAATGCCTCTGATAGGCCAACTTAGACACCTCAAGACAACCTCCTTTTTTCGTAGTCTTAACCGACTACGAAAAATTTTTCTAACCAACTACGGACTAAATCCGAATTAACTAACAACGCCTGAAAGGGCTACCAGGACCGGTCCGTGGTGACGGACCGCGAGGACCACCCGGGTAATGGGGGCATACCCCGAGTCCCGTGACGTGCAGGACCCAAGCAGTCTGTGCAGACGACAATATGAAGCTTAGGGTTCGTGACAATAAAAACTGCCGATGGAGTTATCAAAATGACACTTTAATTACTGAACACCAATTAAAACTTTAATCACGCTGATCACTTTCATTCACTTGTTTCGCTTCGCAGCTTCGCTTGATCGCCAATTCCATACTGCCCCGGTCGTGGTCCTCAGTGACTTTATATAGGCCTTTTCCACCGAAACATCCAGAATATTCCAGCAAATACCGGCCTCCGACTGACCAGGTGTAGAAAGTTCGAGTGTGGAGCTTTCTAGAAAGCTTAGTTCTTCCATTCGATACTAGACGGCGCTAGTGGAAGTGTTCTAGAAAGACCTTGATGCTCCTATTTCTGCTGCTTGATACCAGATGGCGCTAATAATCAGTCGCCACATACCAGGTGCTAATTATAGCGCGCAACCGTACTTATAATTTACAGATATTGATATGAATACATACATAATAAAATTTAAGTTAGGTAGGTTCTCTATGTCCCGCCAGTAGGCAGGCATATTTTATAAAAGACAAAATTAATAAGTTAATTATGATTGACAACTGATTATGTACTGAAATTTATAATTGAATTAAAGTCCACTATGCAAAATGACCTATGTAGATGATCTAACTACTTAAAGAATAAATCGCTTCCTACTTAAAGAATAAATGCTGATATAAAATTTAGATCAATGTGCTTTATTGGAACGCAACATAAGAATTTGTACGAATATTGTGCTAAATGTCACTATAAGACAATAAACTCAGCTGGAATCCATGACACTGCTATCGAAGTAAGCCTTGTAATAATTTATAGTGAGGTGCGGTCGCTTAAACATCACTTTAGATCGAGTAAATCTATAACGTCAGAGGGCGGAAAGCCTAATTAAACTTTATTGTTACTTATACGGTTTCGTTGATATCGTAGAATCGGTTTACGGAAATGACGGAAGAATCTCGAAAGCTTCAACTAATGGCGTGAAATCCTTCTCAAAAATTCAATGAAAATATTCAGTCGTGATAGGCATACTATAATAATATTATATGAATAGGGCTGAATTTTCAATAGTCAGGCAAAAGTTGAATAAAACTATTATTTACGGATTTTATCGCGTTTAATTACTACTTTAATTTATTTTTATTATCCCGACGTTTCGGGTGCTTCACAGTACCCATGATCACGGGGGGAACTGAGATGTTTGACGTCCCAATGTCATAATTAGTCTGGCTATCTTCAGTTTTTGAATATTAATTTTTGGTCCGATTTACGCAAAACGAGCTTAGAGTATCATGAAGTCTTGCAGTGGTATGCTTGGGTTTGGGTTTAATTTTATTAATTATAGGATCCCAAGTAGATGGCAGCACCCATCCATCTTCTCTATTGAAATTTGGATGTTTTGTAATTTCAATAGCCTCATGTATCATCCTTGGTAGGAATAGGTGTTCTTTTGCGAGGATTTGTGGTTTATCAAATCTAATGGTAATGGTGGGGACGATCTTGAACATGTTCGCAGACTGCAGACTTCCAGGAGCGTCGGTGCTACACGTTAGCTATATGTTCCTTCACGCGGGTTTTTATAGGATCTTTTTCTTTGGCCTATATAGGAGAGACCACATTCACAATCTAGCTTGTACACACCTGCATCTTGTAGAGGAATATTACATTTAATGGATGGTAAAAATTGACTAATCTTCTTCGGTGGCTTATAGTATGTTTAATAGACGCTCGCTTCAAGATGTAGCCAATCTTGTCTGTGACTCCTCTGACATACGGTAATAGCGCTGGCGCGCGCTCGACTGTGCCGACTTTATTCGTTTACTGTATCGTAGGCGCGGGAGCCGAAGCTTGTTGTCTTGCAATGCTTGCTTGACGTGCTGAAGCTCGGCGGCCAGATGTATTCTGTCACAGATCGCTCGTGCTCTCTGAAACACACGAGTCTCAATGTCTAGAGTCAGTCAGTCAGAGTCTCAATGTGTAGTGTTCGTGTAAATTTAGGAAATCATTAGGCAAAAGTTATCCATTAAATAAATAATATAAAGGATACAAAAGGAAGTTAACACATGTTGAACTAAAAATGTTATTAATCATTACAGATTTTTTGTGGTTAATAGTTAGTAGGCATATACTACCACAGCTCAAATTCTAATTTCGCCCACACTTCTCCACGCATCGTATGCTATGTACCGGCAAGTTTGTAATCACTAATACTGTAAGTAGATAAGTCGTTAGATACTTATTTCATTAGGTTTATCATATTTATGCCTGTTTTTTTACGCCAAACCAGTTGCTTCTTATTTTTATTACGGTTATTTCCGTTTTAATTTTACGTCGTCCTGTTGCGTAATGTGTATTCTGATCGTAAGCGACACAGTTTTCCCGTTCGAAAGCCGAAGCGAGACTGAGCGGAGCTATCCGGTGGCAGGGAACAAGCTTCAGGACACCGATAGCTTAAGCGGGCTACATACGAGATGATATCGGTGGCGATCTAGGGTGGAAAGAAATCGGGGCTTTAATCGAGGCAGACTCTACACACGGGCCTGCCTAGCAGTACGCGTTTGGACTTGGAGCGGAACGCATATGCGGTAGAGTTCTTCAAAATGCCTCCGACTCTCTTAAAACACCAACGTGTTGGTTTGGAATTAGCCCTCTCGGTTAATTTATTCGAAAATAGAAAAAATGGCACCAAAAGAGACAAAAATTAAGCCACATAAACGTACTAAATGGTCTGTAATCCAAAGACATGATTAATTTTCTGCTGATGGATGAAGACAGTTTTTACAACCTTCTAGAATTTTTCTATATTTATGATTTCGCAACTTATATAAAAACATCAATTTCTCCTACCTATGCTATTTAGTTATTTCTTCTCTTTGTTCATTTCTGCTTTGGTCAAAATCGGGTTATGTACTACACACAATATTCAAAGAAATAACAAAATTAGTACTACACACAACAAACAAAGAAATAAAATACTTTTGTATAATAATATGTACTTTTTTTAATGTAATCTTTTTATTTATGGATTAAAACTATCAAAGAATAAAATAGCTTATATCTTTTTTTAAACATAAAGAAACCTTTAATTTCGGACATACTCCCTTCTATACAGCTTGTTTGTTGATGTGGAAATGGTGAAGGAGTAGGAGTTAGTTTTTGATGAGAGGATGAAAGCACGTAAGAGATATGAGTGTGGTCTTGTGTTGATAGCGTGTGAATAGGAGTTAGTTGTTGAGGAGAGGCTTCATCCTCTCCTTACTTACACAGGCTAGGATGGATATGATTTGAATTTCGATAGATTTTAATTAATTTATTTATTCATTTTTTTTTGTTTTTTGTAAAATATCAGTGCCATAGGCTTCTACTCCGTTCACGTGTTTAAAATGTAAAAATGTTGTTATGTAAAAAAGGTCATTCAGTATGGTTGCGCGGAAAACCATTCGCGTTTTTTTTATTTTTGACGGTAGGAACTTGTCGAATCATTATTCCCTTCCGAAACAATATCATTCGTACCCTCCTATCGACACATCGGGGTGGTGGGGTGGGAGGGGAAAGAAGACGATTCTAGAACATCGCGTAATCATCGGACCCGAGGATATATAAGACACGCGCGACCGACGCGCGCTCTCTTCTCCCGCCGCAGTCGTCGTTGAACTACAACCTCCTCTTCCCGCGCGCTCGTTTGGAAACACCTCACTAGTGGAAACCGCTTTGGCCTGGAAGCAGTCGAGCTCCAGGAACCCGCCTCACCTCGTGTGAGATATCGTCGCGCACCGCCTCTCTCCGGAGTGTTCCGGAAGTCGCCGCTATAGTGATCGACAGGAAGAAGAAACCCCGGTGAGTCAATACTCCTTAATTATACCTGCTTGCTAATAATTTAACCCGCTCCAATCTGTGTTTTTTTTTCCTAGTCAAGCAGGATTCCTTTCATCGATTCGACAAGTAATAGTTTAGTTTAGGGAAGAGCGAGTGCATTGTACCGCATGCTATAGTAGTCGCCTTATGTAAGCGTAGAAGCAATCGCATATACAGTCCACTTTAGTTAATATCTCGCGTAATAGGTTTGAGGTTTGACCGGGGAACTAGATTTTCGGCAGCCTTAAACACGTGGCTCCACCATTTTATGGTCACTTCGGCAGGATCTGGATTGGTGTTTAGTGGTTATCCAACCGTTTTCTGGTCGAATTATTAAATTAATTGTTTAGATAACGCACTCTAATTTATAGAATAGACTTAAATAGTGTTCGTTTAAATTAAAATTTTGATTTGTTACTCGCAAACAGAATTATTCATTTAATAGCGCTCGTATTTGGTTAAATTTAAAGCTTATTAAATAATTGAAACGGCGTGATAGCAACCGTTTGATACGCTTACCCCACAATTTTATAAAATTATTAGGTTTAGCAAACGACGCGTAGCCTTGACTGCATCGGGCGCTCGATCTGATTACGTAATACGGCACGCCGAGTATTCATCCTACGTCGTTTATGCGTGTGAGATTAATTGTGATTAATATAACTTTATTATAATAATTTAAAATGGCAGTTAGTGGAAGTGAAATCAAAATTAAAACGCTTTATGCCAAGAGGGACATACTCTTTTCGCGTATGCAGAATATAAGTGATTATATAAAGAACATTCATATAGAGGCAGTACGGGAGGCCTTTTTTAAATGAAATCGAAACGATAGATAATTTGCGGACAGATTACGAAAGAATATTAGACCAAATTAATCATTCGGAACTACAAACCGACCCGAAATACATAGTGAACTACCAACCGCTGCTGGCATTCGAAGATATGTTGTGTCGCGTAAAAAGAACTGCAAAATTGCTACAATCTCAAGGTGAAGCGAAGCCTGAAATGCAGGTACGCCCTCGTGACTCAATTAGGTTACCGCCAATAGATATTCCGGTATTCAATGGTGATATTAAGACGTGGCCCTTCTTCTTCAGTAGTTTTCAAAACAATATACACAACAACCCATCGTTATCGGACGCTGAAAAATTATATTACTTAATTAGCAAACTTAGTGGCAGAGCACAGTCGATCTGCTCGGGTTTTACACCTACAGCAAACAATTACGTATTAATATTTGAAACGCTTAAAACTAAATATGAAGATAGGAGAATGTTAGCTTCCGAATATTTGAACCAGATATTCGATCTTAAACCTATATCATCCGCGAACATCAACGGCTTAGAGCAGTTTCTCGATAAATTTGTGGCATCGGTGGCTGCACTTAAGAATTTGAAGTTTAATGACCTCATGGACGTGGTGTTTCTCCATATAGCATTAAAGAAATTAGACTCCGACACCGTGCGTGCGTTTGAAATGGAGCATCGTAGCTCGGAGATGCCTTCCTTTCATTCATTAGCATCGTTCGTGCGAGATCAAATAAAGGTGATGCAGCGCTCACCGAACGTTAAACAGGAGATTAAAAGGTGCGTCGACCGTAGACAGACTCAACCATCTAAAATAGCAGGGTCGTTAACTTACGTAACCGCTACGCCGACATCGCTCCAGCATACTTGTATAGTATGTAAAGATAAACACGGTAATTTATATAACTGTGCGACTTTTCGTAAATATTCACCAAGCGAACGTTATAAGTTAGTAAAAACAAACAACCTATGTTTGAACTGCTTAAGCGATAAGCATTTAGTTGCAAAATGCAATTCGAGTTCCGTATGTAGCAAGTGCGCCAGGAAACATCACACGCTATTACATTTTGAAAATAGCAACATAGCGGCGTCAAGTAAGGCGAATAAGGAATTCACCCCTACTAAGGTCAACGATTCTAGCGGTCGACCTGATGATGTCGCTCTGTGCTCATTGGCAAATATGGGAGCACAACCTCCTTCAACCGTGTTACTGGGTACGGCGCGTATTTTGGTTAGGGATTCGCGTGGAAACAAACAAAGCGTCCGTGCACTGCTGGACAGCGGAGCCCAAAATAGCTTTATAACACGACAATGTTGTCAGCGCTTAGGCTTAGTAATAAATAGGTCACTTTCATGTCCTGTAGTTAAAGGCATCGGAGGTACTAGTAAAGCGACACAGGGATATATAAATTTAAAATTTTATTCTCGGATAGATCGTAACGTTAACTTTGATATAAATGCACTAGTAGTAGATAGGGTCACTGAACGGTTGCCAACCGTTTCGGTTGACACCTCGGCAATGATTGAATTTAAAAATTTGACTCTAGCAGACGACACTTACGCCGTTCCTGGAAACATAGACATGCTCATTGGGGCATCGCTTTTCCCTCATCTTTTGTTAAACAATAAGGTCAGGGGCAACTCCTCGCATACCGCGCCTTACGCACTGGAAACCGTATTGGGCTATGTGATCCTTGGCTCCGCCCCCATCCTAGATAGTATTTCGGCAGCCTCTTATTGTGGTATGGCTGTCGAACCGCTCGAGTCGTTAGTCCGCAAATTTTGGGAGATGGAGGAGGTGAACGTCCCACCCATAGCTAGTTCAAATGACAGGATATGCGAGGAAATTTACGTCCGCACGACCGTTCGTGATCGCGACGGTAGATATAGTGTAGCGCTACCCTTTAAGGGAGATGTTTTATCTCTCGGCGATTCGCGTCAAATGGCGGAAAAACGTTTCTACAGCTTGGAGCGTAGGATGCTCGCTTCGCCCCAGTTAAAGGAAGCTTACGACGGCGTCATTAACGAATATATAAGAGAAGGTTACATATCACTTGTGGCTTCGAAATTAGATAACTACGAAGACACACCGTCGTATTTTATACCACACCACGGAGTCATTAGAGAGGACAAACTTACATCTAAATTACGTGTAGTGCTCGACGCTAGTGCTAAAACTAGCACTCACCTGTCGCTTAACGATATCCTCTATAGTGGGCAAAATTTACAGGGCAGTTTATTTGATATAATAGTCAATTTTCGTTTGTTTAGTATAGCACTATCCGCCGATATTCGCCAAATGTTTCTTTGCATAGGGGTCCGTGAATGCGACCGTAGATTCCAGCGCATTTTATATCGTTTCCACCCAAAGGAACCTCTAATGGTGTTAGAATTTAACCGCGTTTGTTTTGGTTTAAAGTCGAGCCCATTTCATGCGTTACGCACGGTGAGACAGCTCGCTCACGATGAAGGTCCCTCTTATCCTAAAGCTAAGAGGGCAATTGAGAGCGGATTATATATGGATGATTTTGTGTATTCGGTCGATAGCGTGGAGGAGGCCACCCTAACCACCGCCGAGGTTATAAGGCTCATGAAATCAGGTCAATTCGATCTTGTGAAGTGGACTAGTAATTCGCGTCCGGTTTTAGATACAATCCCACTATCACACCGTCTTTCGGCGATAAAGGAATTCGACGATTCCGATACACACAAGGTGCTCGGTCTGTGTTGGTCACCAGAGTCCGACGTGTTTAGCCTTAAGGTAAATCCGCCCGTAGAGAAATGCACGAAGCGCACAATACTGTCATGCGTTGCTAGATTATGGGACGTCATGGGTTTCGTAGCTCCGGTGGTATTATACGCTAAGCTTTTGATTAAACAACTTTGGTTATTTGAATGCGATTGGGATGACTCGCCGCCTGACAGCATTGTTCGATTGTGGCAGCGCTTTAGAGAGGAACTTCCTTTACTAAGAGAAATTAAAATACCGCGTCATATAAATGTCGATAGAAATAGCAGCATAACGGTTGTTGGATTTGCAGACGCCAGCGAGAAGGCTTACGGGGGCGTTGTATATTTCCATGTCCAGAATAATGGTAGAAATTCGATTAGCCTCATTAGTTCTAAGTCGAGAGTCTCCCCCCGTAAGGTTGTCTCTCTGGCGCGCTTAGAGCTTTGCGCAATATTAGTACTCACCAAGCTTATTACCACAGTTATCGGCGCATGTAGGGATAGAGTTCACATAGAAAGAATATTTGCCTTTTCCGACTCCACCGTCGCCTTATGTTGGGTTCATTCTTCACCCCACCGTTGGGATACGTTTGTCGCGAACCGAGTGGCCAAGATCCAAGACGAGTTAGAAACGCGGAACTTTTATCACGTGTCCGGTAAGGAAAACCCTGCCGATTGTCTATCCCGGGGACTCACCCCGATGCAAATAATGGACCACCCGCTTTGGTTCCATGGACCTTCTTGGGTTCACTTGGATCCCTCACAATGGCCAATAACCGATTTCGAACCTTCGTCAGTGTCACAACCGCCGGAAGAGAAGAGACACGCTCTAGTGGCGAACGTTTCGAGCGAGGTTTCTCCAATCATTGCTCTGGCGAACCGCTTGTCCTCTTGGTCGAAATTATTGCGTAGCGTAATTTACGTTTGTCGATTCGCGAAGCTTTTACCGCGACGTTCGTATGTCTTAGCATCCGATTACAACTATGCCGAGTCGCTAGTATTACGTGAACTTCAACGTGCACACTTCTCTGAAGAAATTACAAGATTACAATCGAATAGAGCTTGTAGTCGCGCCTTTCAACGCCTTAAGCCATTTTTACAGGATGGGATTGTAAGGGTAGGTGGACGCTTGTCCAACTCGCAGTTGAGTTTCGACCAACGGCACCCTATAGTTTTACCGCGTAAAGACCATATCATGAACTTATTAGTCGATTATCATCATAAATTGAACTCGCACGCTGGCCCCGATTTATTGATGTCGATCTTGCGCCAGAATTATTGGATTCTTTCTGCACGTAGTTTAATACGCAATCGGGTGCACAGATGTATAGCTTGCTTTCGGGCACGCCCCAAGCCGTCATTTCCGGAAATGGCGGAACTTAGATCTTGTAGAGTGATACAATCGGTAAAGCCCTTCACGCACACCGGGTCTGATTTTGCTGGTCCGTTTAAGGTCACGCTCACTCGCGGGCGTGGTATAAGATCCACAAAGGCTTACGTCTGCATTTTCGTATGTCTAACTACTCGAGCAGTGCATATAGAACTCGTTGGTGATCTAAGCACAGCAGGCTTTATGGGTGCATTTAAAAGATTTCTATCGCGCAGAGGCCCTGTAAGTAGATTATATTCGGATAACGGTACGAACTACGTCGGTGCAAAACGTATTCTATCGGAACTACATGAGCTCTTAGCTAGCAAGTATTATAATTCGGAGTTCGCTCACATTCTAGCCGAGAACCGCATTGAGTGGTCTCTGAACGTCCCAGCCGCGAGTCATTTTGGGGGCAATTGGGAGACTAATATTAAAAGTCTAAAGAGCCACTTATACCGAGTAATAGGAGATCAAATTTTGTCCTTCGAAGAGCTAAGTACGGTGCTCGCTCAAATTGAATGCGTAATGAATAGCCGCCCACTTTGTCGGACGTTATCTAGTGACCCCTCGGAACCGCTGGCTCTAACTCCAGCACATTTTTTGACTTTAACGCCTCTAAGGTATCTGCCCGCCGCGGATGTGGATGAGAACAGACTTAGCATTTCCACACGCCACAAATTATTAGATCGGTTAGTGCAATCGTTTTGGAAACGATGGAGGATGGAATACTTGCATACTTTGCAGTCTCGGCAAAAATGGAACACAGCGACAGAGCCTTTAGCTGTAGGAACCGTAGTTGTGCTCACTAAGGAGAATACGCCGCCTCTCCACTGGCCGTTAGGAATCGTCGAGGAGGTCTTTCCCGGTTCCGACGGAGTAATTAGGATAGCTCGCGTTAAGACCACGGTTGGGTCTTACCTACGTCCTGTTATCCGTTTGTGCCCCTTGCCTCTTCCATAATTTAAATTAGCTTTTTAGACTGAAATTGTAGTTTAATTTAGGTAATCTTAGCGTTAGTTAGTTATTTGTTAGTCGATCTTAGCTCTAGTTGTTTAGTTATTTTTTTTTTGAAGGAAATCCTTCAAGGGCGGGGGGAGATGGTTGCGCGGAAAACCATTCGCGTTTTTTTTTTATTTTTGACGGTAGGAACTTGTCGAATCATTATTCCCTTCCGAAACAATATCATTCGTACCCTCCTATCGACACATCGGGGTGGTGGGGTGGGAGGGGAAAGAAGACGATTCTAGAACATCACGTAATCATCGGACCCGAGGATATATAAGACACGCGCGACCGACGCGCGCTCTCTTCTCCCGCCGCAGTCGTCGTTGAACTACAACCTCCTCTTCCCGCGCGCTCGTTTGGAAACACCTCACTAGTGGAAACCGCTTTGGCCTGGAAGCAGTCGAGCTCCAGGAACCCGCCTCACCTCGTGTGAGATATCGTCGCGCACCGCCTCTCTCCGGAGTGTTCCGGAAGTCGCCGCTATAGTGATCGACAGGAAGAAGAAACCCCGGTGAGTCAATACTCCTTAATTATACCTGCTTGCTAATAATTTAACCCGCTCCAATCTGTGTTTTTTTTTCCTAGTCAAGCAGGATTCCTTTCATCGATTCGACAAGTAATAGTTTAGTTTAGGGAAGAGCGAGTGCATTGTACCGCATGCTATAGTAGTCGCCTTATGTAAGCGTAGAAGCAATCGCATATACAGTCCACTTTAGTTAATATCTCGCGTAATAGGTTTGAGGTTTGACCGGGGAACTAGATTTTCGGCAGCCTTAAACACGTGGCTCCACCACAGTATCACTGTTTCGTTAACGTCCTTCCGCGAGGGCTGCCGGCAGCGACTGTCAAAAGAAATCGGGCCGATGCGCCTACGCACACGCAGTACGGAGGGGGCGGTGCCCCGATCTAGGAAGCATCGGCTGCATTTTTGCTTCTGCCAGCCGATTAAGGAGGCGATATCGGCCACGACTTAGGGTGGCCCTACATACGACACGATTTAGAGGCAATCTAGGAGGCATCTCCACTACTCCACCCTAGATCGCCACCGATATCATATCGTATGTAGCCCGCTTTAGGTAATTTCTTTTTACAGTAAAAATATTGGTGATCAAACAATTAAAAAAATATAAACCCTACTTTATAGTTAGTGCAGTTAGTATGCAAAGTTTCATGATTTAATTTAAAGTATTTTGCGAATACCAGCGGTTCATTGTTCGGTTTGGAGGTAACTTTGGATTTTTTTTCTATCGAGAAAATTTTACGGAATCGTGTTTTCATCTAACATAGTAGTTACATACTGACACTGCTGAGCACAGGCCTCCGCTCATTTCTGAAAGGGTTTTAGGGCAAGGAATTGTCCCCGGCGCTGCCGCAATGCGTGTTGGCGAATTTCACATGTCTTCGAAATATTTTTTTCTTATTTCTCTGACATGCAGGTTTCCTCATGATGTTTTCCTTCACCGCCGAGCACGTGATAGATCAGCACTTAAAATTGCAATTAACAATTTCATTGGTGCCGGCGGGGATTGAACCCGGTATGCTCACGTACTGTGAAATTTACAGCGAGCGCTACCACGGCTACTACTATCTAACATAGTCATCATCATCATCATCATTACAGCTCTTCACAAGTCCACTGCTGAACGTAGGCCTCCCCCAAGTAATGCCACAAAGCACGGTTCTGAGCCACCTGCATCCATCGACTTCCTGCATATCATACCAGGTCGTCACTCCATCTAGTGGGGGGTCGCCCTACACTACGCCTACCGGTACTATATACTGGTACTATATCTAACATAGTACTTAACATTAATCCTCAACTTTACCATATATTTATTTCAAAATCAATGCTGCAATATTTTCGGCATAACGGAGGATCTTTCTAAGCCATTTGAGGTAGTAGGTATAGGACCTTAAGTAGATAAATAAAAAAAATTAAACTTTCGAAAGAAAAGCTAAGAACACTCTCGATTATGATACCTTTCGAAGGAAAAAAACTTAATCGAAATCAATTCATCCGTTCAGGAGCTATGACGTCACAGACAAACACACAGACACATGGATACACACTACAAACTTATAACACCCCTCTGTTTTCGTCGGCGGTTAAAATAGTAATAAATAATATGTTTTTCTTATGATCTCGTTATTATTTAAGTAAATTGTAAATATTTTTAAATAAAAATATTGATAACAATTTTAGCGTAAAATAGCAGCTCAATGTTGGTATTCTGTGAGAGCGTGGTCCTTCCCCAGTCGAGACAGCAGTAATATAACTGCAGCATGGCTCTACCACGTTTTTATAACACCTTTTAATTTTATTAATACTTACGGCTCACTTGATGGTAAGTGATTACCGCCGCCCATTAACAACTGCAACACCAGAGGAATTGCAGATGCGTTGCCGACCTTTTAAAAAGTAGTAGGCTCATTTTAGAAGGTTTCTATGTCGTATCGGTCCGGAAAATATCTGGTGGTAGTCGATTCCACAAGGAAGTAGTAGTCTATTTAACCGTGATGAAATACAGTGAGGAAAACCGAACTACGCTGATCTTAATTCTTGCATTCTATATGTCCTTCTAAAATGCATAATAAAAATAAAAATAGGCTACTGTCGCTTGTACCAATATTCAATAACACGTCGTCGAGTACCGGAAACAAACTTGCATAACTAAAGTCGAATATTTCTTAAACAAAGTCTCTGATTTGGGGGGTCTAAATCTAGTCGTCGCTTACCGCAAAAAGACCCCCTTTGTCGTATCTCCTCACTTTCAGTGCACTCCCCTTGTTGCCTCTCACAGAATACCAACCTAAAATAGCAGTTTAATGCTGCTGTGTTTCATATGGTGAGTGTAGAGATCGGGAGACTCTTTTTACTGGAACCGAGACATTCCATATTAGTCCTCGAGGGTGACAACGCATCTGTGTTTTGATTTTTTTTGAAGATGTCTATGGGCCACAGCGTCCACTTAATATCAGGTGGACTGTGTGCTCGTTTGTCACCCTTATACTATAAAAATACTACGGTGCTTGTTAGTGATACCAATTTCCAACACTGCTGTACCACGTCAATTATGGTTTTAGGTTTAGAGATCCTTTTATCCTTTATCCTTTAAAGAAAAAGAATATTAACAATGCTATAAACATTACTAATATTCCCCTTAACCACTCGCGGTAAGCTTAAATTGCTTGTGTTACGGGTGGTTCACGCCAATAGTTGAATGGCGGATTCAAACCCACGACCTTTTTGTCCGGTCCGCGCCCTGCCATTAGGCTACTGTCGCTTGAATTGAGCGACAATATAGAGATAAACGATACAGAGATTGCATTGCATTGCATTGCAGCTGCTTGCTACAGCATGACTCGACTCCACCAGGAAAGGACCACGCTTTTACGAGAATTTAGTGCTTAAAGGAACATAATGCTACTGTGTTTAGTGTAGTTCGTGATCAGACCCAATCAACTGCCTACGACACATTCCACAGTTAGGATCATGATCCTTAAAGATCATACATTTTGGTTCAATATAAGATGGACTATTTGCCTTTATATCCCCTCTTAATTGGGGATTAGATGTCTGAGAGCTACAACATCTACTGTTTTTTTTTTCCACATTACTTTTTACGCAGCTGCCGCAGAAGGACGGTAATGTTTATCGAGAGTATTTTTTTATAGGATAGGGTCACAAACGTGCACACAGTCCACCTGATGGTAAGTGGTTGCTATGGCCCATAGAAATCTACATGTATCCTCGATTACGAATCAAAATGCAGATGCGTTGTCACTCGTGAGGACTAAGATGCAATGCTTCGTTTCCAGTAAAAAGGGTCTCCGGTTCTCTACACTCACCATACGAAACACAGCAGCATCAAGCTGCCATTTCACGCTGGTATTCTGTGAGAGCATGGTCATTATCCGGTCGAGCCTAACCATTAGTGCTACAACCGTAATATAGCTACATCGTGGCTCTACCACGTATAGTAACAAGAATATAGTGAGAACGACGAATGAACCCAGGGCACGGAGTAAATGGAGCTCTACAATAGTTAGTTAGTCCTAGCCATAATGTATGGTAGTGAAAGTTGGGTAGGATATGTAGATGAAGCACGAGAGCAGAGTAAATGCAATTTATTATACCATATCTATAACCTTCGCGCAAGCAATAAGTTAACAATTTTACCAGGTTCCTGCTATATATAACTGCCCCACAAGGACGGTAATTTTTTGCGAAAATATGTATGTATGTATGTTTTTAACAAATAGAGTCGTTACATTCGTCTTAGATATGAAAGTGACATAGGATACGAAAAATGAGGATAGGTAATGATAAGATAATAAGGGTATGAAAAATTATAATGCTTTCAACTTCAATTGTGCTGCTTTTCTTTTCTCCTGTTTGGCAGTGCTATGTTAGTAATAGGATTATGTGAGTCAACGTGTGCGCATATCCATATTTTTCATACTTACCATCAGTTGAGCCGCATCCTCATTAGCCTCTTCTTCTATAGAAAAACGCAATGTATCAAGTATTCAATAAACCTAGGCTTCCGTAACAAACTATTCCACCCTAAATAAATCGTCTTTGATGAGAACAAACGAGCTGATCTTTACGTGTATTAGGACAAGAACACACCGGGCGCTTTGTAACTACTATTACTCTAAACACTAGAAGAAGTAGATCAAATGCTCCTTATAAGACAATCAATGGGGGGGGGGGAGGTCTATGTAGAGCAGTTTACTTGTATAGGCTATAATCGATAGATAGATGAAAACGTATTTACTATGAGGTAGAATAACTGCCAGGTTCTGTTCAGATTTTCGTCTGGATAAGTACCACCACTCTCTTAGCTATTTCTGTCGCCCAATGCGCGCACTGCTGTGTTCAGGTCTGGAGCATATAAACCAGACCAGTCTGTGAGGCATTGCGTCTCACTTCTCGTATTGACAGAGCATCTAGCTTTATTTATTTAAAGTTGCTTATACGTGGTAGTGCCACGCTGCAGCTATATTATGGTTGTGGCATGAATGTGTCGGCTCGATCAGGGAAGGACCACGCTCTCACAGAAAACCAACATAAAATAGCAGCTTAATGCTGCTTTGTTTCTTGTGGTGAGTGTAGAGAACCGGATAGGTTTTACTGGAATCGAGGCATTCCATCTTAGTCCTCAGGGATGACAACGCATCTGCATTTCAATTCTTAATCGAGCTTAAATGCAGATGTCTGTGGGCCACAGCATCCACTTACCTTCAAATAGACCGTGTGCTCGTTTGTTACCCTTATTCTACCAAAAAAGTGTCCATGGACTGCTGTAGCCACTTACCAGGTGGGCTGTAATTACGTTTGATACTTCAGTTTTATAAAAAAAGCATTCTGCATTCATAGTGTTTAATAAATTATCAAACATTAATGTTTATCTGTATTCTCTATGTATCAGTTATCTGTATATTTTGCTTGCAACACTTTAATTAGCTTACTAATTTTTATATACGCAATTTCCCTTCTGACACAGAGTACATTATATATATCTGGAACCCGCCTTCTGACCTCCGTATTCAAAGTGTGTAGACGTAGACGCCTCTCCAGCATAAAAATTGTAAAATAAAAATCCAAAATTTAATTTCATTTTGCATTTATTTTTATAGTAAGTGAAAAAAGATATAATAGATTGTTATCAGGTATTTTTGCCTCATATTTTTTTTTAGGAGTCTGAAATATTAAATCACACAATATTAGCGTACCAAATTATAATATGTTATTTTTATATTTTCTATTACCTTTATCTATGTTCTAATTTAAAAACAATTACCAATATTGTAAGATTTTCTCTTTTAACATGGAAGTGGTTAGATACTTAAATCACCCAATAGCACACACCCAAACCCGGTACAATTATTTATAAGCCATACATACAAACGTCCCATGTGAAATTCGAACCCGCGGCTTTACGCCGCGAACATGCGCTGCGCTACAGAGCCGTCAAAATTGCCATTTCATTTTGTATGGAAATTTTTTTATTAATTATTTTTAACAAATTAAAATAACTAAAATATATGCCCAAAATATCAAGGTATTCTTGCCATTTTATTGGCAGTTTGATGATGCTCCTGGCGATGGAAGTCTGTAACACGAAAATCGATGAACTCTTTGAAGGCGTTCTTTACTCCTTGTTAGGAGTTTAAATTTTTCCCTAACAAAAAGTAATTTAAACATTGAAACACATCGTGCGGGCAAGGTCTTGAGAATATGGTAGATGAGAAGGGTCTTTAACATTATCTCTGTTATTTTTGCTGTTTCTGTGTGGTGCAGTTTCTGACAAGTCGTTGTTACGGAGAAGTAATGGCGAAAAGCAGTTCACCAATCTGAATTGTTTGTGTGTCAGCTTCTCTAACGACATTTACATGTATTGAAAATAACAGTAAGCATTAACTGTGGCAACAGGTAGGAAGAATTTTTATTAATAAACTAACAGTAAACCACCAAACAGTCGCTGTAAGCTTCTTCTAGCAAATATTTCGTTTCGGGCACCGTTCGGCTTGGACCCTGGATCTAACCACTACGGAAAATGCATGCAATTGCAGTATGGGAACCACTACCATTCGCAGCTAACAATTCGACTCATAAATTGTTTCTTTCATGTAAAATCAGCAAAGTTAAAATCCCAAACTTCTATGCTGAAACATGGACACCATTTTAAACGTATTAGAGCCATGCTACAGCTATATTATGGTTCTAGCACGAATGGGTCGGCTCAATTAGGAAAAGGATCACGCTCTCACTGATTCATACTAGCGTAAAATAGTAGTTTAATGCTGCTGTGTTTCGTATGGTGAGTGTAAAGAACCGGAGACCCTTTTTACTGTAAACGAGGCATTTCACCTTATTTTGCTGTTTGATTCTTAATCGAGGTGGATAGACGTAGCTTTCTATGGGCAATGGCATCCATTTACCATCAGATGAACTGTGTGCTCGTTTATTACCCTTTTTCTATAAAAAAGTTCTGTCGTAGTTTGATATTAATCCGTTTTCACTCATCATTATCCACCTTCTTCTCCCGAAGGCCACGGCCACGTTTTTTGGGAGGTCGAAATATCCTGAACGAAAGCGATGGAGCCAATAACGCACGGTTCGATAGTAGTATAAGGTTGGTATATGTCATTGTTATTGCGTGACATTTGAGTAGCATCGTTTCCACGGCGTAGCTCATATTCAAAAATAACACGATTTGTTTTTAGAGCCATCGATATTGAAAAAAAAACATAAGTCAACGAAAGAATTGAATATAACTAAAACACACCTGAATTTGGAAATGGCATAACATACAGGTGGCTCAGGACCGTGCTTTGTGGAATACTTTGAGGGAGGCCTATGTTCAGCAGTGGACTTGCGAAGGGCTGTAATGATGACGATGAAGATGACGATGATGGTCAATCATGATAACATGCATTGACCATCTTTATTTGAATTTTAGAAATAAAAGTCAAACCATGGCTATTATGATTCAAAGTGTGGTCAGTTTAACAAAACATCAATTTATTAGGTAAAGGGTCAACCATCAAATAAGATGATCACAGGGAATAGCACACGGGGCGTTGGCCGGTCCCCGGGCAGAACACCTTGCCTGGCGGGAGTTTTCCCCTTTTCCTTCCACAGCCACTGTGGTAGTATTGGGTCTTTCTAGGTTTTTTGTAAAACGAAACGAAACCGTTTTTTTGAAAGAGAAACAGTTCTGAGAAACAGTTTAAAAAAATCCTGCCAGTGTACATAACGACTTCACCATATGTTTGTTTACAAAATAATAAAACTAACTTCCCTTCACACTTTTTCCAGGCTTGGAACTGGCTGATAAATGTTACAGGCGTATTTAAAAGTTCATTTTATGTACACATTTTCATTATTTACACTATCTACAATATTAGAACAAAAGATATTTACAAATTAAATCGGTTTTAGTCTCAATTTACGTTTAAAAATATAAGCTGCCGCACTTTATCCGTCTTTAAACTGGCTCTCCTGTCTGATATTATTTGGCCAGTTTTACTGAACATACGTTCACAACTCACAGATGTTGCGACTATGTTGCAATTGGTTCTGAAAATTTCTGCCAAGTATGGGTAAATATGGCGATGACGATACTACCAGGCTTGAGAGTTTGACAGGTTAAAAGAAGCGTCTTTAGGTGGCAAAATGTCATCGTCGACGTACATTTGCACCGCTTTGATAACTTTCGAAAGAGGTGTTCCTTGATGCTTCGTGACAGTGGTGGACAAATTGGTCAAAAATGCTCCGGGCCGTGTTGTAACTGCTGCTTGAGGCCAACGACGTGGACGGGTTGGTTTCGGATGTTGGATGCCAATTCCGTGCAATCAGGTCTTGGACGTAATTTTGTACACGACGTTTTGTATTTTCCGCATCTGTTGGGTTCGAAAAAATCGGCCATCTTGTACCGGAGGTCTATGAAAGTGCACAGAGAAAATGTACCACTTTTTTCTATGTTTCCTAGTATGTTTTTTCTGCGTTCAAAAAAGATTCAATATTTCCAGAATTGGGTGGTACCGTACTTTCAAGCGATTGCTTAAAAATTCTGGTAACCACAATCACATCACTTCTAGTGACATATTTCTCACCACTCATGCATGCAATCATTTCCTCAAAAGGCTTCAGAATTCGGCATATGTCTGTAAATAATGACCACTCTTCTTCCGAAATGATGGGTAAATTGTTGTTGAGAAGAGCCATCCATGATAATTTTAACTTCATCCTTTATTTGTGTTTTTATTTTTTTAAAAGAATATTAACAATGATATAAACATTACTAATATTCCCCTTAACTACTCGTGGTAAGCTTAAAATTGCTTGTGTTACGAGTGGTTCACGCCAGTAGTCGAATGGCGGATTCGAACCCACGACCTTATTGAGTTCGCGGTCGATCGGGTTCGCGGTGCACGCGTCCTGCCATTAGGCTACTGTCGCTTTAACATATAACGCTCTAGTATATAAAATGTGGAATTCCACCTTGTTTCTATAGATTGTATAAGGCAGTTCGGTGCTTTTCCATTTAAAAGCTGTTGCTGATTTAATTTTTCTGAAGCCGTGGTACTTTTTACGAAAAAATGCAACATTTTTTTTAATTTTTACTAAATTGTCTTTAAAATAGTCTAGAGAATCTTGTAAGACTAAATTGAGAGTATGGGCGTAACAGCCATAGTGCTTCCGGCCTAAATGGTCTTTCACGGCATTGGTAACATCGACGTCTGTATCGTTCGTGTACTTTAGCGGGTTAAATTCCAGTCATCTAATATATGCCGTAATTCAGCAGCTATATTCACTGCTGTGTGATGTCCAGAAAAACTACAGCAATCTAATAGAATAGTTTTCAATTGAAAGTCACGACTAATGAAATGTCCAGTGACAGCTATGTACGACTCCGTTTTCCATGACGTCCACAAGTCTAAAGTGACACAGATTGCATCACAATCTGTATTAATAAGTGGCTTAATTATTTCTTTCGTGTTATTATATATATAGCAACGTTAACTGACTATTGGATAAGGTTTTCCGGGATGGTAAAGTATATCCCGGTATCCAACGCATTAGTTTTTTTAAATGCAAGTTCTTCCACGATGCAGAAAGGATGAAAAGAGTCTATGCAGAGATAACACATCGCTATCAATTAGCTCCTTTTGCTGTTTAGAATTTTTTTTGGGACATAAGTACTTTTGCTTTTTTTTGCTTCGGGTTTGGGGTTGTGTGGCAATTTCTGGTCTATTATCGCCAGAGGGAGTTGTACTAAGTGCAACTTTTTGTCGGTTCTCCTCTATACTATTTGTTGCAGATGACCTGGCAATACTTGTTGGCATCAGTTTAGTTACACTACAGGCTGACGGAGTGGTGGGGGTAGAATCTCAGACCTTTGCACTTGTGATGGTAGTGAGAGGTATAAACTTACGTGCTTTCTTTTAAGATGGTTTTTCAGGTTCGCTATAGTCAATTTATAGCTGTAACTTTCTCTGCACGTAATGCAGATCGCCTTTCCCAAATTTTCCACCTTTTCGAAGTAGTCCCATATTTCACTGCCATTTTTTCTTTGAGACATTTTCGACAGTAAGTCACTAAATTACACAAAGTACAAATGTTTTAATAACAAAAGTAGAAAACTATTATACACAATTTATATTTACAAAATTACCTACAAAACTATTAAACAATTAATATATACAACATATCTGAAGGAGACCTACCAAACGAACATGTAGTTTGTAACGTTTTGCGATTGAGACAGTTCCGAGAATGAAATGTAGAGCTGTATTCACTTCGTTCGTCTTCGTTTTTAAATCTAATGGATCTTCGAGCGTTCCTGAATAATACGCCCAGTACTACACTGTGGTGACCCCGACGTGATCTTGAACTGTAGCCAACGCCCGCTATTCTATATATACTGTTTTGATTTAGAACTTTGATAGCGCTATTTAGGCTTAGATGTGTTTTGCTTGTGGCGCGACGACAGCGCCGCCATAGGTTATTGGGTTTGTGAATGTGTAGGCGATGCGCTAGCTTCTTTTTAAAATAGTCCGAATAACTCGCTGCTCTTTGTAACCTGCCTACCCAGTCGGGGATTACATGTGTAACGCTATTTATGTTACACATGTAACGCTATGTATAGGCATCAGTCCTGCGTTCACAAACACAGAGGCCATGCGTGGTGAAAATGGGAAACACACAACTGATGCTTCCCTGTGTCTCACTCTTTCTCTTCTTAATGGAATCTAGACGTAAATTCGATAAATACCTGCATGTGCCAAACCAACATCGTTGTATGAGTAACCAAAAATACACAAACACTTAGCAAAAATACTAACACCACTCAGAGGACACCCAAGAGTACATGCTAAGGATTCATACCATTTTATTAGTAAGATAAAAGACCTACTTCTTGCTGACAATGAAAACATTGTAAGTTTTGATGGTTATTTACATACCTACCTGTTGAAGTATGCATATCAATTGTAACAAGGAAACTAGAGGAAAACAACATGCCAGCAGAATATGAAGTGCTATTCAAACATTGTCTTACATCTAGCTATCTATTGTGGAAAGAAGAGTGCTAAATGCTAGCAGATGGTGCGGCGATGGGCTCACCTTTATCTCCTATCGTCGCCGATATATTCGTGGAGGACTTTGAAGTGAAAGCTTTTCTTATTTCACCTGTAAATCCAAAGTTCTACAAGCGGTACGTAGACGACACTTTCACAATATAACCATCAGACAAAGTTACTGCATTTTTCTCCATTCACTTTTTTTTGAATTTGAACATCTTAACTCTAAAATTCAATTTACTATGGACATAACATACATACATAAACACTCATCCAGAGGCGTAGGCATAGACTACGGACTTCCATTTGGCACGATCCTGGCATACCTCGTTCACCTCCTTTACATCCATATATCGACGCACACATGTTCGTCGTGCCGTGGGTGTGTAGTGGCGATTGAGAATATCCACTACCCCATATCTTTCCGTGGGTGTCGTAGGAGGCGACAGAGGGACACAGAAAGGAGATGGGCAGCAGCATGTTCCTAAAAAAAACAATAACATAATAAAAAACTGCGGTTGCCAACCCGCTCGCCAAGCGTGGCAACTATGGCAAATATCCCCCCATGGGCAACTACACAAATAAACGGCCCCCAGTCCCCGGCGGCCCTGCTATTCCTGGCTACGGTGGCGACCATGGTAACGGCGGGGCAGGGGGTGCTAAGAATCTCCGGTGGAGGTTCGGTTGCCACCTACGACGACTCGACCTGGCAACGTATAACGCACGCACCCTGAGGACTGACGAGAAGATACTGGAGCTGGAAAAAGAGGTAGACAGGTTGCGCTGGCATATTATTAGATTATCTGAGGTCCGTAGAGAGGGGCAGGACACGGTAATCCTCGAGTCCGGCAACTTGTTCTATCACCGGGAGGGCGACTATCTGTCCCAAGGAGGTGTCGGATTTATTGTCCACAAGTCTCTCGTCAACAACGTTGTAAAGATTGGGAGTGTGTCGACGAGGGTCGCTTACCTGATACTCAGAATCACCAAACGGTATTCGCTGAAGGTCATACAGGTCTACGCACCAACCTCGGCACATCCCGATGAGGAGGTGGAGGAAATGTATGAGGATATTTCTAGAGCCATGCATTCCTCCAAAACCCACTACACGGTGTTGATGGGAGACTTCAACGCAAAACTAGGCACAAGAGAAAGCGGTGAGCTGAAGGTGGGGAAATTTGGAGTGGGGCAACGAAACCGAAGGGGCCAGCAGCTGGCCGACTTTATGGAGAAAGAGGGACTCTTTATGATATATCTTTATCTAATACTGCTCGTATTAAAGAAGCGATCGAGCGGAACCAGTGCTCCAAAGTCTTTGCCAGAGATCTGTCAGCCAGAAAGAGCCAACTGTCAAAGCTGAAGACTGAGTGTGGCAGCATTGTTTCCGGGACACCTGAGATTTTGAGTGAGATTGAGAGGTTCTATGGGCAGCTGTACACATCATCGTTGGAGCCACACGCAAGTGTGAGTAACGATCCAAAAGCAAGTCTTACCCGATACTATTCCGAAAATTTCCAGGACGTCAGTCTGAACGAGATTAGAATGGCTCTCCAGCACCTTAAAAACGGCAGGGCCCCAGACGAGGATGGAATTACAGCGGAGCTTCTGAAAGCGGGTGGAACACCGGTACTTGAAGTCCTTCAGAAGCTCTTCAATTCCGTCCTCCATGGTGGCACTACTCCGGAGGCGTGGAGCAGAAGCGCGGTGGTCTTGTTCTTTAAGAAAGGCGACAACGCTCTCTGGAAAAACTACAGACTGATTTCCCTTTTGAGCCGCGTCTACGTGCTGTTTTCGAGAGTCATTACGAATCGTCTCGCACGCAGACTCGACGACTTCCAGCCTCCCGAACAAGCTAGTTTCCGAAAAGGCTTCAGTACCATAGGCCACATACATACCCTGCGGCAGATTGTACAGAAGACCGAAGAGTACAATCTGCCACTTTGCCTGGCGTATGTGAACTATGAGAAAGCCTTTGATTCCGTCGAAATTTGGGCGGTCCCTTCACAGTCCCTTCAGCGGTGCCAAGTTGACTGTCGGTATATCGAAGTGCTGAAGTGTTTGTACAGTAGGGCTACGATGGCTATCCAAGTACAGAACCAGAGTTCGAAACCTATCCAACTGCAGAGAGGTCTAAGACAGGGTGACGTTATATCCCCGAAATTCTTCACCGCTGCGTTGGAAGACGTTTTCAAGCTACTGGACTGGAAAGGATACGGTATTAACATCAATGGCGAGTACATCACTCACCTTCGATTTGCCGACGATATAGTCCTTATGGCAGAATCGCTGGAGGACCTAAGCACTATGCTCAATGACCTCAATGGTGTCTCCCAACGGATAGGTCTTAAGATGAACATGGACAAAACAAAGATCATGTTTAATGTCCATGTTACACCTATGCCGGTAGTTGTTGGGAGCACTATGCTCGAAGTTGTTGATGAGTACGTTTACCTGGGACAAATAGTCCGACTAGGTAAGTCCAACTTCGACCGAGAGGTCAATCGACGGATTCAACTCTGCTGGGCAGCGTTCGGGAAATTACGACACATCTTCTCGTCAGGTATACCTCAATCTCTGAAAACTAAAGTGTGCAACCAGTGTTGTTGTGTGCGTGTTGCCAGTGATGACTTACGGATCGGAGACGTGGTCCTTCACTGCTGGCCGTACGAGGACACTCAAGGTCGCTCAACGAGCTATGGAGAGGGCTATGCTCGGAGTTTCTCTGCGTGATAGACTCAGAAATGAGGATATCCGCAGTAAAACCAGAGTGACCGACATAGCCCAACGGATTAGTAAGCTGAAGTGGCAATGGGCCGGTCATATAGCTCGAAGAACCGATAATCGATGGGGAAGGAAGGTTCTCGAGTGGCAGCCTCGTACCGGTAGGCGTAGTGTAGGGCGACCCCCTACTAGATGGAGTGACGACCTAGTAAGACATGCAGGAGGTCGGTGGATGCAGGTAGCTCAGGACCGTGCTTTGTGGCGTTACTTGGGGGAGGCCTATGTTCAGCAGTGGACTTGTGAAGGGCTGTAATGATGATGATGATGATGTTCGTCGGTTAAGGGTACTTCTAATGTGGCCCATTTTCGAAATATCGCCAATTTGGTCGATAAACTTTCTTCTAGGGCGTCCCTTCCCGACTCTGCCGTTCACAACTACCATATAAATTTGCTTTGTCACTCTTTCCTCATTCATTCTTTCTACATGACCAAACCACCGAAGCATTCCTTTCTTAATCCTGGTCACATCATCTTGCATACCACATTTATCTCTTATATCTGTCATTCAGATTCAACCCTAGCATACTCCTTAAAGACCGTATTTCTACATCTACAGCATTTATTCTACTTTCGTGCTTCTTCTGCCACACCCAACTTTCACTACCATTTACTTCTAACTCCATAGTTAGAAGCAAATAATTCCTTAGATTTCCTTGATGTGTTAGTCATCCTAAATTCTAACAACACCATCAGTCACAGTGGGTATAGAAAAAAGACCCATACTAACCGATATTTAAATGGTGAATCTCACCAACATTCTTCACAGTTAGCTACCGTGGGAAAAGCTTGTTGCTAAAAGCGCAAGGGTGAATTAAATTAGGTCTGGTCTGGAAGACATTATCATTATAGAATAGATGTTCCCCGCGACTTCGTCCGTGTGGAGTTTATTACGACTGGATTTTATAGTTTTTTTTGCAGGGAACCCTAATTGTTTTTCTAAAATAAAAATAGCCTAAGTAACTCCTTCTAACATTAGCTAGAAAGTCCCGTCATAATCGGCCCAGCTACATCGGAGATTTACCAGAACAAACGGATCTGTCCGACCGACAAAAATTTTACAAATTATTATTTTTTTGTTATAAATAATGGTATATACTTCCATATACATTTAGTAAAAAGCTTTTATTTTGACATTACAAACAGACAATTCAATTTTATGTATTTATCGAACATATATTTATATCATATATTTATACAAAGATACGTAGTTCACAGAATTAGGAGCTTCTCTCCTACGAAGGAGCTAACACCATCTAAAGATTTTTTTATGGGATAAGGGTGACAAACGAGCACACAGACCACCTGATGGTAAGTGGTTGCAATAGCCCATAGACATCTACATTTATTCTTGATTAACAACCAAAACGCACATGCGATGTCACCCCTGAGGACTATGATGGAATGTCTCATTTCCAGTAAATAGGGTCTCCGGATCTCTACACTCACCATACAAAACACAGTAGTATTAAGCTGCTATTTTACGCTGGTATTCTGTGAGAGCGTGGTCCTTCCCCGATTGAGCCGACCCATTCGTGCTACAATCATAATACAGCTGGAGCGTGGCTCTACCAATCATTTCATCATCATGTCTCTTTAAGTCCACTCTTGGGGTGCACCAGAACTATTTACAAGAATTCGTTCATTACTCTATGTTTTATCCATATAAACCCTATAATTCACTGTTGTGGACCCAACAATTAATCGGAACTTGAAATCGTTTTAAAAAAATTATAGCTGTTATTTTTTCTCTTTATTACGTCTACTAACAATACCGTTACCGTTCTAGCCTATTAAAGTTCACTGATGAACATAGGCCTCCCCCATTGATTTACTCAAAAGGGCTATATTTGACATAGTTGCCAAGGTTGGCAAGCGGGTTGGCAACCGCAGTTTCTTTTTTGGCATTGTTAGGAAGACGCTGCTACCCATCTCCTGATATGTCTACCTCTGTCACCTCTTACGAAACCCACGAAATATTGTGTAGTGGATATGTTTACGTCACCACTATACGGTTACTATGGTACGTGAAGGTAATAATATATATAATAATAATATGGTCTTCCGGTTAATATGGTCACTTTGTAATAACTCAAAAACTACAGCCTTGTCTGCATCTTGGCTTTGTGATACGATAGCTCTTCAGTCAATAAAATATTGAAGGGTCAAAAGGGCTCTGCTTCATCGATGCCCTTTTGACGGTTGACATTACAGTAAATATTTTAGTCGATATTAGTATAGTGTAGTGTAGTTAGTCTTATTTAGGTTGATTTTTCAATGTGTTCCTAATTATTGCCAAAGCTTGTTTCCTATTTTTAATTAATATACTAGTTATATTATACGACTTTGTGTTTTTGTCTTTGTCCTTCTCCTAGTTTTGGTTTTATAGGACGGCAAAGCTTCAAATGACCATATTACCCATGTCACGTACCTTAATTGTCGACACTAATACACAAACTTTTTTCCGGATAAAAATTAAAGGCATAGTAAGCATTTCGTTTTCTTTTTTTCATTTCAAATTAAAAATACTCGGAATGCTGTTAACATTACTAATATAACATTCAACCACTCCTGGTAAGCTTAAAATGTGTTTGTGTGAGGAGTGGTTCGAGACAGTACGAATGGCGGGTTCAAACCCACGGCATTTAGAGTTCGGGGTGCGCACCCTGCCATTAGGCTACTGTCGCTGTTTTAACCAAAATAGTACATATATTTAAAAAAATAAGTTATTGAACCGCTCAACAGTCAAAACATCCATCCCGGCTATGTGTCAAATATTGTCAGTAACTGTCATCCATTACGGCGATTCAATTCCTTTTATTCATTGTAATTGTAATATATCCTCCAAAATGTATTTTAATTACCAATATACTTCACTTTAATAACTAATGTTATAATAATATATAAAAATAAATGAGAAAACGTGTTTATTATATTTTATTGTATCTTTTCGTCAGGGGTTAAAAAACTGCGGTTATGCACCTACTTGCCAAGCGTAGCAGATATGGCAAAATCCTCCTATGGGGCAATATAAGGCCTATGTTCAGTACTGGACTTTTTAAAGATTGTAATGTGTAATGGATAACGGAAATAAAAAATAAAATTATTATTTATAGTAGTTTATAGTGGTAGAGCCACGATGCAGTTATATTGGTAGTATAGCTGTAGAACTAATGTGTCGGCTCGACCGGAGTAGGACCACGCTCTCACAGAATATCAACGTAAAAAGTAGCTTAATGCTGCTGTGTTTCGTATGGTGAGTGTAGAGAACCGGAGACCCTTTTTACTGGAAACGGGGTATTTCATCTTAGTCCTCACGGGTGACAACGCATCTGCATTTTGATTCTTAATTGAGGATAGATGTAGATGTCTATGGCACAGCAACTACTTACCATCAGACGGATTGTGTGCTCGTTTGTCACCCTATCCTATATAAAAAAGATTTATTTCATACAGTTGCACTACCTAAGTATTAGTTATAACTAACGTGCCACATTTACTTAAGGGTTGGTCGGTTACTGTTTATATACGTTAGTCGTATAGGGACGTTGTAATTGATTGGTTTCTTTTCCTACAAATATTTGCTGTAATTGTGTGTTTTGAAATCAACTTTCCCTGATTCCCTAGATATTTAATAGAGTGCCATTTGAAGTTAGACATAAAACGAATACATATAGCGTAACAAACTTTTACAAGCTAAACACTAGAAGCCATACCGATGACAATTTTATTAGACTTGTTGTAGAATTTTATGAGATTGAATTTTTTTCATAAAATAAAACCGCGCAAATTCCAACAACTTTCAAGTAATTATAACTTGTTCTAACTTTCTGTGATAGTAGGTAATACTTAATATTTTTGAAGAACTTTGCTCAAGTTGCTAGCATAACTATTATGTTTGTGTAATTTGTATCAGAATTTTAGAACAGTGTTCCTAAACTGTAATTAAAATTTGAGGGAATATTCCTGATTGAGTTTTCGAAAAGCATGTAGTAACATAAATCAGGTTTAGGCCAGAAATTATAATTATTAAATATACAGAATAAAATCCTTGTTTATCCTAGTAACATTTATGAAAAAAAAATATCGTGTGGTAGATTTGCTATCCCACATTCGAAACCTCAGTGAAAAGAGATCGATTTAACAAACTTAACGGAGTACTTACTTAAATTTTTAAGAAGTTATTTATTCTATAACCACTTAAGTAAAGGAACAAGCGTATTTTGTGTTCCAGAAATAACACTAGTAACTTGTAATTTTCTCATACTCTTACCAGTGTAAAAAAGAAATCATAAAGATTACAACTTATTTTTATTATATTAGGGTTGCCACCTTTGTGAGTTTAGCAGTAGGTATGTCACTTTATTTTAATACCCAGATTCGCGACTGGTACAGCGGTCATCAGTCAGCCTCAAGCGTGGTGAATATAACGGATCCTTCCCACAATAGAAGAGACGCATGTCCAGCAGTGGACCTCTACAAGCTTATGGAAAGAATAGAGCAAAGCGATATTGTGACCTGGCTGACGCTGCTTTTATACGTGGTAGAGCCACGCTACGGCTATATTATGGTTGTAGCACTAATGGATCGGCTTGACCAGGGTAGGACTATGCTCTCAGAGAATACCAGCATAAAATAGCAGCTTAATGCCACTGTTTTGCGTGATGAGTGTAGTGAACCGGAACCCTTTTCACTAGAAAAGAGGCATTCCATATAAGTACCCGGGGCTGATTACACATCTGTATTTTGATTCTTAATTGAGGATAGACGTAGATATCTGTGGACCACAGTATCCAATTACCATCAGGTAGATTATGTGCTCGTTCATCATTCTTATACTGTAAAAGAAACTCTGATGGGAATCGTAGTTGATTTCGTTTTACGTTTTATATTCGATTACTTCAAATTGGAAAAAGGACATTAAAAACAATGTCCCTTTCATATCATCATCATTCATTACATATTCGTCATCATCATCGGCGTAACAGCCTATAATAGTTTACTGCTGATCACAGGCCTCCCTGACCCTCATATTGAGTATAAATATAGATGTCCATGGGCGAGAGGATTCTTTTCCACCAGGTAGACTGCTCGTTTGTCGTTAAAAAAATGCACTCTTACCCATACAAAATTGCTTGTCATACAAAATTAGGTCGTGTAGTGTAATGTACATAATATTTTTATCTTAAATACTTGTAAATAGCAAACAGTAGACTTAATTAAGTTGTTTGTTAGCTTCGGCCGTTATCGTCGTTTCCATTAGCTGCTCCTCATTATCTGGTAATTGAATAATGTCCCGCTGACAGGTGCGTCACAAAAAGTCACATCTTATCTCACCTAGTGATATTAGGGATTAAACCTCAGGATTAATCTTGTCCAAAAATGTTCGTCAAATTAACCCATTGCAGCATAACGTCCAATAAGTCAGACGGAAGTAAATTAAATGTTTGTCAGAAATATTATTTATTTATTTATTAATTTATTTTAGGAAAATGGTAGTAAGAATTACTAAATACGAGCCTCCACATATTACATTTACTTTCATCTTACTTTATGCAAATTTAATTTAAAGTAGAAACTGTTATTTGTTTTTTGTTTCTGAATTAATGTTTAATTTTCTTATATTGGCAACCCAAAAAATGTAGAGATTTATTGAGTAAAACACCTTAATAAAGAGATTATAAAAGGCGAACTTTATGCTTTTTGGCTTTCTCTTCCAGTCAACCCCCTCACCTCAAGACAGCAACTCGTGCGTGCGTCTCGTGTATTTTACGTATCAACTATCATAAAATCGACACTATTAAATAAAATTTTACCACACATTCCTAGGAGGCGTTCACTGTTTTAAGTTAGATGATCTCTAGTGATGCAACAGACCTCTGCTTCTGCATCCGCAGCTGCGGAACTTCCGCACGCTTTTTCCCATCAGTTTCTGCTTTTGTTTCCGCAACTTTTATAACGGAAATTTGATTGGAACCTTGATGATGGCTTAACTTTCCCTAAAGGTGCCAACCTCAAAATGAGAATGAAGTCTAACGTACGTCATCATCAATGATGAATTCATCATTACAAATGTTAGAATCCATGTTGCACCAGTAACAAGAGTGACAATCTTTTATAGACGTAATCCACCTTCAGGACCACATAAGGTGGTAATGAAATGCACATAAATATCGTAACCTTTTGACGTTTGTTTGCCAATATTTAATAGTTCCTAAAGGCACTTGACCACATCCAGCGCAGAGCGGCTCGAGTGCTTTCCGATCGGTTCGATTCACTGGCGCTGCGAAGAGGTGTTGCATCTCTGCATTTTATTTCGCATCTACCACGGGGAGTGTTCTGAGGAAGTGTTCGGATTAATCCCAGCCGCCAAATTTCATGAACGCAATACGCAGTAAACCTCCCAATACAATCCACACCATCTGGATGCTTGACAGTCCACCACTGTAAATTTCACAAGGAGTTTTCTTCCGGGTACGACCTCTCTGTGGAATAGTTTACCACTGGCAATTTTTCCGGACCGATACGATCTAGGGACCTTTAAGAAAAGAGAATACTCCTTTCTAAAAGGCCGGTAACGCATCTGCAATTCCCCTGGTGTTGCAGTTGTTCATGGGCGGCGGTAGTCACTTAACTTCAGGTGAACCATATGCTCGTTTGCCCCTGTAAAAAATTGTTCTCCTATCTCCTATGAAAAAAACAATTATTTAGCGAAGCTATTCTTATACATGAAGAACACCTAAACAGATTTCTAGGTCATAAAATATAACTTACCGCTACTTAATTTTAAAAGTTAATTTGATAAAAAGTTATATGTCATAAATTGTACTTTTTAAATAGTATTTACACTTCCGCTTCGGCATCCGTTTCCGTTTCCGTTTCTGCTAAAATTTACTTTTGACTTCTGTCTCTGTTTCTGCTTCCGTTAGGACACTTCCGTTGCATGAGTAATGATCTCTACTTAAAAATTTCATATTAAGGATATCGACGGAACCATACTACGGAAAATATCTGAAGTACAATTAGTGCCAGACATATTCTGCGAGGCAATATATCGCAGTAGTATCTTTATTACTTCATTTCAATCATTCTTCTAGTAGCGTTGAAGCTACATTGGAATACATATAATATTACTCTGTAAAATGTAATATTAAAATTATTCTCGTAGTTTCAAAAAAGTATAATTATGTTTAACAACAACGGTTGACGTTACCCCAACGGTATACGTCAACCGTTGGCTTTTCTGTCTCATTGGTATAGTGGTTGTTAGCGCAACTGCTGATCAAAAGTCTCAGTTTCAAATCCCTGTTCGGGCCAAAGTCAGTATCGAGATGTAAGCGAGAAGTACGGTTACTACGCAAAATGTAGGAATGTCGTTGTAGGAAGTTACTGTCACCGCTGCTTCAATTTTAAAAAATCATTTGTTTTATTATTTATTATATATGAAATGCATGCAACCGTACAGTTCGAACCATATTATGGTTGTAGCACGAATGAGTCGGCTAGACCGGAAAAGAACCACGCTCTCACAGAATACCAGCGTAAAATAGCAGCTTTGTACGAGCAAGTACATGATATTTCTACAGTTTAGAAAATAATGCTGATATCGCGCCTGCGCGCGCGACACGTTCACTATAATTACATTTTTTATTCATAAGTATTTTCAGTACAATAAACGCTCTCTACGGAAACGGACACAGTTTTAATTACCACATCCCGTAACGTAGAAGATACAACCTACATTAATATACTACATATCAATTATATGTAGAGGGTCACAACTCACAAAATACCCCCTACATTTTGGTCCTTCGAGCTTTCGACGTGAACTAAGACTTGCATATTACGTCTACAATAGTTCAACAGTAAAGTGTATTTGAAAAAAAAAAAAAAAAGAGTAATTCGTGATTCTATCTGTAGTGTCACTTTGGTTGCTGGCCTCCCACAAGCGGGTCTCACCAGCTTGATTGAGGTGCATACTACGGTAAGAGTCGCAGTCACACGTATCTGAAACCAACTATTTACAACATCGTTCTTAAACCATGGAGAACCTACTTCAACAGCAGAGAACAATCATTGAATCTATCCTTAAAATTGAGGCTAACTTCAAAAAGGATTCTGATTCACGTAAGTCAGGAACATACATACAGAAAAGGTTGGATGCTTTGAATGCTCAATGGGAGGTGTTCAACATGAATCATGGTGTTCTAAAAAAAACAGACAGTGACTTGGATGACGACTATTTCATCAATGATACCTACACCACCACAAAGAAGCGGTACGAAGCGATTCGTGACATGCTGACGAACTACGAGGTGAAAACTGCGGAAACTGGAGTACCATCAAGGTCTGATGAGTTCATTAGCCAACAACGCACTAATTTCCGGGCGCTCTCTAGGGTGATTAAAAACATCAACACCAAAGAGTTGACAGAAAAGTGGGAAATTTGTGACAAACTGAATTCGCTGCAGTCTCGCTGGAAACTGATCGACGAGCTCCACTGGCAAATCGATAACCTGACTTCTGGCGGTGATGTAGGCTACGAAGAAGAGTTTTCTGCATACGAAACCTTGTACGAAACTACAAAAAGGGATTTGAATCGTAAGCTTAACTCAGTATCTCAACAGCATCAGCAAGTGCCTACAATTGAGATTCCTTCTTTTTCTGGTAATTATACCCAGTGGCCTACATTCATGGACCTCTACTGTGAAGCCATCCACAACAATGTCATGTTGACAAAAACGCAAAAGATGCAGCACCTCAAGGGCAAACTTAAAGGCGAGGCGGAGCGCATCGTACAGCATCTTACAGTATCAGCTGATAATTACGACACCTGTTGGGAGATACTCACCCATAGGTACAACAACCGACAACTTTTGTTTACAAAACATATACAAACCCTTATGGGACAACCGGCGTTGCAAACACAGAATGCATACGAGCTGAAGAAGCTACATGACACAAGTGTCGAGACCATACATGCTATTCACAATCTGGGCATCGACACAACGACTTGGGATCCGATCCTGGTGCACATTCTCACTGGCAAATTGGACTCCGACACGTATGCAGCCTACATGGAGATCAGAAAGGCTCCGAGAGAGCTACCTTCCTTGGATGAGCTGATAAACTTCTTGGAAAACAAGTTTACTGCGCTTGAACCTGTTCAAAAGAAGAGACAGACACCTAACAAGTCAAACAATTCGACCAACAAGGAGGCAACAGCTCAATTTAAGAAGGACTTTAACAACACCAACAGGCGTAGTTTTCTTCGAGCATATCATACAAGCACAGACAAAAATTGCCCGCTGTGTAAAAACAATCATATTTTACTCTACTGCAAGTCGTTTCAAGACATGTCACCGGAAGACAAAAGGAGGTCAATTTCGCAACTACATATTTGTCGCAATTGCCTGTACTTACACAACGACAATAAATGCAACTCCAACAAAAGATGCCGCGTGTGCAAAGAAGCACACCACACAACATTGCACGATATTTACCGCAAAGTTGAAATCGCGGTCTCAAATAACGTTATACCTAGCAACAAGCCACATACGTCACAGCAAAAGGCAAACCACGTGTCTGGAAATTATAACGAAGTCCTACTAGCGACCGTTCAATTAAAGGTGATGGCAGCTGATGGATCGACTGTTCAATTGCGATGCCTTCTCGACCAAGGATCACAGATAAATCTAATAACTGAAGATGCTGCGCAACGGCTGGGAATGCAAAGACAAAATCGAAACGCCACAGTCTCAGGCATAGGGACGTCAGCACATCATAGCAACGGAACCGTACGGTTAGACTGTGAGTCTTTGTACGGAGGCCATTCATTTACAATCGAAGCCATGGTAATGGCCAACATGCTCAGCAACCTGCCTAATTACACCTTCGAAAAACAAGACTGGCCACATATTCAGAACATACAACTGGCGGATCCCGACTTCAACATCTCGAGACCAGTGGACGTTCTGTTAGACGCTGGAGTGTATGCTGACATAGTAATGAGTGGTATGCTACGAGGACCCTCACACGCACCCATGGCTCAACAGACAAAAGTGGGCTGGGTACTGCTGGGCAATATCAAAACCTTCAACTGCCACGTGCTCATTAATCTTGACGATGTATCTCGATTTTGGGAGATGGAGGAGATAACCGAAACCAATCACAATCTAACATCAGAGGAAGAATACTGTGAATCTATTTATTCAACCACAACAACAAGAAAAGAAGACGGACGATATGCAGTCAGACTTCCAATGAAAATAAACTACGAACAAACCTTGGGCACTTCTAAGCCACAGGCAATCGCACTATTTCGGCAGTTAGAAAAACGATTGGCCAAACAGGAAACATTTTCTACGTCATACAAGAAGTTTATTGACGAATATCTACAACTCGGCCACATGAAGCCATGCACTGAACACCATAAGCCAAGCTACTTCTTACCTCATCACGGCGTACAAAAGCTGGACTCAACAACTACAAAATTGCGCGTAGTCTTTAATGCCTCTGCCAAGACAAGTACAGGACAAAGCTTGAACGATCTCATGGAGTGCGGGCCTAACCTCCAACAAGACCTACAATCTATGATTCTACGTTGGCGAGCCTTTCAATACGTCTACACTGCAGACATTGAGAAGTTTTACCGTCAAGTACTGATACACGATGAAGATCAACACCTGCAAAAAATTGTATGGCGTGACTCTGCTACAGATCTCATCAAAGAATACCAACTGTGCACTGTAACATATGGTACCAAAGCTGCACCATTTTTGGCAATGCGCACCATAATACAACTCGTAATGGACGATGGACACCGCTATCCTCTCGCGGCAGAGATCCTTACTCACCAGCTGTATGTGGATGACCTACTTGGTGGCAGCAACGACATGTTAGAAGCACAAGACGCTCAAAACCAATTGATTGACCTGTTAAAAGGCGGTGGGTTCAATCTTCGCAAATGGGCTAGTAACCACCCCAGATTGCTTCAAACTTTACCTGAACATCTCATAAGCCAGAATATGTTTGACTTCAAGGACGCAGAGAGTAACAAAACACTCGGCTTAACCTGGAATCCGCACACTGATCAGTTTACATTCAAGGCGCCACTTAGTAACACACGTGACGTCACAACGAAGCGGACATTGCTCTCTGGTCTATCAAAATTATATGACCCACTTGGTTGGCTGTCTCCGGTAACAATGAAGGCAAAACTCATATTTCAACAAGCTTGGCTTGCTTCAACAAATTGGGATGAACCTCTTCCGGAAGACATACAACAAGAGTGGACAACCTTTCAACAAGAATTACCCACTATCAATACCATCGCTTTACAACGCTAGATTGGTAACACTAAACAACCCATCGAGTTACACGGATTCAGTGACGCCTCCGAGAAAGCCTACGGCTGCGTTATCTACTGTAAATCTATTAGTGAAGAAGGGCAACAAATTATCACGCTGGTGGCGGGAAAAACTAAGCTCGCACCATTAAGAAAACCCCCGTCTTTACCACGGCTTGAACTATGCGGTGCCCTACTACTGTCTCGACTTATGAAAAAGGTCATAGAGTCAATAAACTCACAGATTGTAACAATACATGGTTGGACAGATTCTATGATCGTGATGGGTTGGTTACAAGGGGGGCCTTCAAGATGGACTACATTTGTGGCTAATCGCGTAACACAGATCACTGTCATCATGCCATCGGGATGCTGGAGGCACGTCAAGTCTGAATATAACCCAGCAGATTGTGCCAGCAGAGGCCTAACTCCACTACAACTGGCGAATCATCATTTATGGTGGGGACCTATTTGGCTAAAAGACAACGATCTCCCACTTCAAGACCAATTCCACACAACTGTTGAAGAGAAAAAGGTCAAACAAGTTTGCGTGTCACAAAGGTCGATGCCATTAATCGGAGAACTTTTAAACAAACACAGCTGTATGGCACGCGTAACTCGAATCCTAAGTTGGATACTTCGGTTCATAAACAATGCACGTGACGTCAACAATGCCATGCGGTCATCGTACTTAGCAACGAGTGACCTGCAGAACGCACATAATGCAATTATCAAGGCTATACAAACTAATCATTTCGCCGACGACATTGCACAACTCAATAAACATCATAAAGTGCGAATAACAAGCAGCATTTTAAACTTAAATCCATTCCTGGACAAACACGAAATCTTACGTGTAGGAGGACGTCTGGAAAATGCCAACTTAAGTCAAGAACAAAAACATCCGATTATCTTACCTTACAATGACAGGTTAACGGAGTTACTGATCGACCAAGCGCACAGGAGGACCCTGCATGGTGGAGCCAGACTAACTCTATCATATCTACGCAACAGATATTGGATTATCAGCGGTTTGAGAGCAGTGAAAAAACGACTTATACGGTGCATCACGTGTCATCGCTTCAAAACTATCAACAACAACCAACTTATGGGTGATTTACCTCCTCCACGCGTCACACCATCAAGGCCTTTCACACACACCGGTGTAGATTTCACTGGGCATGTGGAGGTAAAGGCTAACAAGGGCAGAGGAATAAAGACAATGAAGGCCTACGTAGCTGTATTTGTGTGTCTGTGCACAAAAGCTCTTCACCTCGAACTTGTCTCCGATCTCAGCACAGTGGCTTTTCTGAACGCCTTGAAACGAATGTGTGCCCGCCGAGGAAAGCCCCGTCACATCTACAGCGACAACGGCACCAACTTCGTGGGCGCAGCAAGAGCATTGGAAAAACAACGAAAGGAGGCATTACAATGCTACATAAACAATGACGTCATAACTAACATGTCAGAGTGGGGCATTGAATGGCATTTTAACGCCCCTTCCTGGCCTACTGCTGGTGGACTCTACGAAGCTGCAGTAAAAAGCCTGAAACATCACCTCAAACGAGTACTTGGGGATCAAAAACTTACGTTCGAGGAATTTTCTACACTGTTGGCGCAGATTGAAGGATGTCTCAACTCTCGCCCCCTGGTGGCGTTGTCAGAGAATATCGAAGACCTTGACTGCTTGACACCAGCTCACTTCCTAATCGGCGAGCCTTCTCTAGAATCACCACTATCCGCTGAGGGTAATGACATGACCTTCTCTACAAGATGGCAACTTACGGAGAAAATGTACAAGGACTTCTGGAGAAGGTGGTCTACTGACTATCTTCAAACTCTACAAACTCGAAGCAAATGGCACTTCCCTACTAAAAACTTAGAAGTTGGGGACGTCGTTATCGTCAGAGAAGACAACATTCCTCCTGCCAAATGGATCCTGGGACGGGTGTTGGAGACTCACCCAGGTGCGGACGGCCGGGTACGAGTCGTCACACTGAAAACTAAAACAAGTAATATGAAGCGACCGATTACAAAATTGTCACGCCTTCCGTTGGATCCGTCATCTTATACAACTGCATCTTCTGACGTTGACACTACGAAGCCTGCAATAAATACACAAAGAAAACGAAGAAACAACAACGGCAAAAAACACTTCAACAACCTTTTTTGTACGTTACTACTTATATTTTCGATGTGTGTTGGACCTACTACGCAACAAATGATCAACATAACAAGGCTTAGCAGTTCAAGAGTCGTTTATTTTGACAAGGTGTCTGATGTGCAGATTATTCAAGATAAGTGGAAAATGGTTGTATACTACAACATGACGACATATTGGCGGAGTTTGGACAACATACAAAACTATGTCAACCATTTGAACACATTATGCAAGAAGGAAGCAGCCTATCTTACAATTTCATCCCAGTTTCAACACGAACTTAACGAAATTCAACACTATAACGATATCTTACGATTAGAACATGGACCGTCTCGAAGAAAAAGAGGACTAGTGAATGGAATAGGATACCTAGCAAACTCCCTTTTTGGTACTCTGGATGAGAGATTTGCCAATCAGTACGTGAAGGATATCAACATAATCCAGTCAAACGAAAATCATCTATTGAATCTCTACAAAAATCACACATCGATCATCGAAAGTGAATATAATCTTCTAAAAAGAAACGAGGAAGTAATGAACACACAATTTCGTATCATCGACAATCATCTCGCTGAAACGGAAAAACGCATACAAATCAGCCATGACAATGCTATGTACATAACAGCTACCGCTCTGGCCGTGAACTTGATCATTTCAAACATACGACAAATACAACAGCAACTCCTAGACCTAGTAACTGACGTGAAGGACGGGAGAGTTGACACCCATCTCATCAAGCCCAACCAATTTGAAGATCAGCTCAACATCATCTCCGGTCATTTACCAAGCGAGTTATCGCTACCCTGTGTGAACACACGCCATTGCACGCGAAGCCTATACAAGCTGGCGCGAGTGCACGTGCGCTTAACAAGTGCATACATAATATTCGAAGTGAAGCTACCGCTAATAAACAACGAACAATATGAACTTAACCACATCATTCCTATTCCGCAAATAACTGGACACACAGAGAAAACTATAGTACTCACATCTGAATACCTTGCTGTAAACCTAAAAGGGGACATGATAATACCCTTAGAAAACCGAGATGTATCATCATGCTTAAATCTGCAAGAAAACAAAATGTTATGTGCTATCAATCAACCTATTTACAACATTAAGGTAGCCGATACATTATGTGAAGCGCAAATATTAAACAATGGCGACTCATCAACATGCCGCACAAGAGTATTGGATTGCAACGACAGGTGGGTGCGATTACACAATCGTGGCGCGTGGCTGTTCTCCTGTTGCGAAGACTGCACGATGCGCATTTTCTGCCCAGCTGGAGTGACGTCACAGCACTTACACGGCACGGGGATTATGTTACTCGGACTTGGGTGTATGCTCAAGGGAGAAAGCTTCATCATTCATGCTCGCAACGACTATCACAGCGAGTTGAAACTAACAGGCAGTGAAGAAAGAATGTACATGCGTGAATCAAGCCTGAACCACATACTGACAGACTTTGATGATGACTTTGACTTTGACAGAGAATGCTGATGTGTTTCGTATGGTGAGTTTAGAGATCTGAAGACCCGTTTTTATTGGAAACGAGGCATTTCCTCTTAGTCCTCAGGGGTGACAAAGCATTTGCGTTTTGATTCTCAATCGAGGATAAATGTAGATGTCTATGTGCCACAGCATCCACTTACCATCAGATGGACTGTTCTTCGTTTGTCACACTTATTCTATAAAAAACCATGGAACGTAATTTCTCTACAAATTTATTAATATGCCAATGCCGCGTTTAAATGAAAGAGCAAGATATAATAATCAAAACAAATAAGATATAATAGTAGTAATTTGTTATACGTGCGAGTATATGAGAAAGACGTGTTACTTGGCGCTCTTAGATTTTTATTCCAAAGTGGTGAAAAAAGTTACCTTTTCTATTAGAAATATATACTAAATCGTTCAGCAGACTGAGTGCTTTTGTGTAGTGTAATATAAACAATAAAATTTGGAATAAAAAGGGGTGAAAACATTGATTCGTAGCGAATCTTGTGTAGGGTACTGTGACATTAAATGAACATATTTGCTTAGGCGTCCTGAGATACTGTCGTCATCGACTGTCGGTTAGCCCAAGCTGAAATCGAAATCTCTCAAAATGTGCGTCATTTTATTTGCTAATTAATAAACTGAAACGAACTTTAATATATTAATTTTAAAAAATTATTACAATTCTTAAACACTTGAGACTACCAACACCACTATACTAGGAAATACCCAAGATCGGAGTTTAAAATCCGAGTGAGTATACGAGTTGTGTTTACGTGAGAGTGTATCATTTCTAACATATTAAACATTTAATAATCTAAATCTTATGAACTAACGTTGTAGTGTTTTAATAACAAAAGAAGTGATAAAGTAAACCAAAATTGTTTTTATCAAAGAAGTGTTGTTATATAATATATATAATTCCAAATATTTCCACTTAATGAATAATAGAAATATTGGCGAATGTTGAAGAATGAAGTGTATCCTCCTCACTAATTAAACATTTATGTTCTATAAATTGCATTATTGCCTACAAAAAGTTATATATTGAACAGTATATTTGTGATATGTACGATATAATGTGTTTATTCCGACTGTAGCTATAAAATGTATTCATAAGATTTGTGGAAGAAATATTAGTATAATAATTATAATTGACAATTTCAACGGCTACCCACTATTGAAAAATATGAAAATTTGTAATAATATTGATAATTTCAATCCATGACTTAATAGAAGATTGGTCTAATCAGCTTAACTTAGTGTGTTATTCACTTCTTACAATACAATTAGGTGTGGGATCGAGTCCAACCCACGAGTTTAAAAACATCTTTTATTTTATATTCGTATATACTTTTATTTCTTGTTATCGCTTATATAACGAAGGGCGTATTTTAAGATTATATGTAAAAAATTATTTAATAAGCAGTCCTAATTAAAAAATGGAATTTGGAAATATAACGTACAGAAAACCAAAACGCTCTAGTTCGTTACAAGATATGTCAGATCTCAATTCCTCTTCTACACTGTTTGACGCAACCGTGGCAAGCTTACCGAATGCATCTCTATATGAAAGTCAAAATAATATTGATTTAAATGAAAAAATAAATAAACTGTCGAGTGACTTATTAATTGCTCATCAAGAAATAGATAATCTCAATAGTGAAAATACTAGTTTAAAGTTAGAAATTGAAAAATACCAAAAAATAATTAAAACATTTAAAAAAATTACTACATATTCCTCATGTAATACGACACCTGCATCAGTGAACAAGAGACGACAAACTTTGCAGATACCAGAACAAAATTTACTGTGTACACCTATAAACAGAATAGAAATGTCAGAGTGCAGTATTAACGAAATCAAAGACAAAGAACAAGAATTAGTCAATAACATAGAAAAAACAGATAGCTCAAATCATCTGCCTAACACATCATGTCACATTCATCTAGAGAAAGAAGATATTCACAAAGAACACACGGAAGTAATTGCAACAGACACAAATACTAATACATCTCTTAACTCCAAAAAACTAACTAGGAAACACTTTGCATATTATATAAGAGAAAATGACTTACAAATTAGCTACATTTAAGATGCGAAGGAAAATAATTGTTATTGCTGACCAACAAGGGCGAAATATTTGCAAAACTCTTCAAAAATTAATTGGCGATAATTTTCTTGTAACTTGTTATTGGAAACCAGGAGCTAAAATACAGGAAGTCTTACAAACAGAAAAGAACGAAATATGTAAACTTACAAAAAATGATTATGTTGTTGTTCTGGGCGGCGTGAATGAGAATAATCCATATGAATTTGAATTTTGTATCAGGAGCTGGCTTTATAGTGTAACAAATACTAATGTAATATTTACAGAAATACCATATAATAGAAATTTAAACATCGGCAAACTTAACTATGTATTAAGATTTATATGTACAAGCTTTACTAATGTTCCGTTTATAAATACAAATGGTTCGAAGCCTTTCTTTCATCAATATACTTTTACTCCATATATACCATGTCGTTTTCTGCTACGTGAAATTCTACGCCTCGACTACAAATTAAAATTTGAGCTTTACCAAAATATAGTAATTTCCTCAAAATTTACTCCACTTCAGACTACTAGTACACAAACTGACAATATTGAAATGGTAGACACATGTACACAAAGTGACGATATATCGAAAGACAATACCATAGAGGAAATCACTCCCAGGCATGAAAATATGACACATTCTGGTAAAAATCTTTTTCGTATATAAAAAACTATATATATTACATCAAAATATTAATGGATTAATTGCTAAATCTGATCTCCTAACTGTTAATTTAAATAACCTCGAATTAGATGGGTACTCGGCTGATGTTCTATGCATAACTGAACATAATATGACTTACAATGATACGAATTTATTCAAATTAGATAATTATACTCTTGCATCGTACCATGTTCGAGAAAATCGTCATGGAGGCTCCTGCATACTAGTTAAGAAATGTCATAAATATAAACCTCTTCCTGAAATAGCACAACTTAGTAAAACGAACATAATTGAATGTTGTGCAGTTGAACTTATAGAGCATAAACTTAAAATAATATGTACCTATAGACCTCCAAAAAATAGAAATGAAGATTTGAATAATTTTTTGTATAATTTTGACTTAATATTAAAAAAATACTGTAATAATAATAAAAATAAAATTATAATTTGTGGAGATTTTAATATAAATATAATAGATGCAACCAAAATTTCTAAAAATTTTATACAACTATTAACAAGCTACAATCTAAAAACAGCTATAAAAGTACCTACACGACTAATTAGTGATACATGTATCGACAATATTTTTCACAATATTCAAGGGTGTAAGAGCAATACTTATGACTTAGCTTTGTCAGACCATACGGCACAACTGTTAATATGCCCAGTCAAGCAAAGCTGCTATCTTAATTACTGGCATATAAGCAGACGCGATTACAATGTAGAAAATCTTCACAAATTTAACAATTACTTGAGCTCTCTCACTTTCAACGAGGTTTATAAGGAAAAAAATCCTAATCTTGCTTTTGACCAATTTCATGACTTGTTTACCCTCCTCTATCGCCTATGCTTTCCTGACATTAAAATTAAAGTCTATTCACGTAAACAAACAAAATGGTTATCTAATGGGATAAAAAAATGTACTAAGCGTAAACGACAGTTATTATGGCAATACAGAAAAAAACGCAGCGTAGAAAATAAAACTATATTAAAAGAGTATTCCCAACGTCTAAACAAAATTATCAAACTTACCCAAAAGTCCCAAAATAATTACTATATTAACACAGCACAAAATAAATCTAAAGCTACCTGGCAAGTTATAAATAAATACAAAAATGGCACAAATGAAGAAGCAATTAGTAAAATTATTGTTGATGGTGATATAATTGAGGATCCTCTAGTTATAGCTAGAGCATTTAATAATTTCTATACCAACAAAATTAATAAAGACCGCCCAAATAGTGATAAACCATATAAGTTAACTTTTAACAATCCCAATTCAATTTTTATACCACCCACAACATCATTTGATATAGATAAAGCTATAAAATCTCTTAAAAACACAAACAGTACCGGTTGTGATGAAATTTGTACAAGAGTTCTAAAATACGTATCCGGTGCAATTGCTCCGGTACTTAGTTATATTTTCAATTTATGTATTTGTAATGGTATATTTCCTGAAAGACTAAAGTCTACAATTGTCAAACCACTGTTCAAAAAAAATGATCGGGAGAATATGTCTAACTATAGGCCCATTGCGCTTATACCTGTGCTCTCAAAAGTATTTGAGAAAATAATTTATAACTCTTTATATAACTACCTTGAAACGTACAATATTCTTAGAGAAGAACAAATAGGATTTAGAAAAAATAAGACTATAAATATGGCTCTATACAATTTTTTTAATACCGTTATGTCTAGCCTAAACAATAAAATACCTGTATGTGCACTTTACATGGATCTTACTAAAGCATTTGATTATGTTGATCATAAAATATTACTCAAAAAGCTTGAAGCCTACGGCATTCGAGGTAATGCACTAGATCTACTAACATCATATTTAGTTAACAGAAAACAAAGTACACACATTACAAAAATTTGTCTAAAATCAAGAAAAGAAATGACCTATGTTTCTGAATACAGAGTCGTACAAACTGGAGTACCGCAAGGAAGTGTTTTAGGACCATTGTTGTTTCTTATTTATATCAACGACCTTCCCAACGTCATTAATCACAAAATAGTATTATTTGCTGACGATAGCACAGTTATTTTCACTAGCAGAAACAAAATAGATTTAGAAAGTAACATACACTTTGCTTTAGAGAAAATCATGAATTGGCTAAACATAAATAATTTAAATATAAATTTAGAAAAAACAAAACTTATGACATTCTATCAAAAACGTAATAAAATAAATAATTTAAATATCAATTATCTAGGACAAAAAATCAATACCATAGATAATATAAAATTTTTGGGTATAAATGTAGATTGCAATTTGAACTGGCAGTCTCATGTGAGCAGTGTGTGTATGAAATTAAATCGTTTTTCGTATGCGTTATATATGCTTGGAAAAGTTGTAGACACATCCGCCGTAATGGCATCATATCATGCTTATGTTATGTCTACACTTAGATATGGTATTATGTTCTGGGGTAATTGTACGGACAAAGAAACAGTATTTAAAGCTCAAAAGAGATGCTTACGAGCCATTTGTAAAATTAACCAAAGTGAGAGTTGTAAGCCATACTTCATTAATTTAAAATTATTAACAATGCCATGTCTATATATATATGAGGTAGTCTTATTTGTACGTCAAAACTTAAGTTTTTACAAAAAACTAAATGTCCAGCGTCATAAAGATAAATTGAGCCATCCCAATAGTAAGACTGTTTTGTTTCAAAAAAGCGTATTCTGTATGGGTCCTCGACTGTATAACCATTTACCTAAATATATAAGAGATTCTAAGAGCTTTCACATTTTTAAGAAACAACTAAACACATTTTTAACCATAAAAGCTTATTATAATATTGACGATTATCTATATGACAATTTTTAAATTTTAACTATCAAATTTATTGAACGAAACGTTATCTATGTTATTAATTTTGAGACAATTTATACCTACTCGTTTTGACATTATTACTTGGACATTACAACTTTAATTATTACATGTATTTTATCATTATTTTGTGAATTATTATTATGTTAGTAGCGCAAATATACAAATAGGGTTATATTATGTTAATGTAATTATCGGCATTTTCCATTTAATTTTAATTATAAATAAAATCTAATATTTAAGTAGTTTGCATACCGAAAGGTAGAATATGGCTGTATTTTGTTAAATTATTAAGACCTATTGTAACCCATATATCGCAAATGAATAAAATGAATTTGAATTTGAATTTAGTTTTGCGTAGATATAATAATCCTTTCCTGGCCCGTGACCCACATATGGGTCATTGCTATTGTATCTGTAAAGTTTCTGCAAATCGTAAAAATGAAATTTTTAAAGCTGTAGCAAATTTACGAGATCGGTCGCAGAATTGTGAAAAAAAATTACAAGGGCATGCTAGCAACAGCATAAAGTTTTTACTTGATGGAGCCACGCTGTGGCTGCAGCGCGAATGTGAAATCGACCGTGGAAGGATCATTCATCCATCCATAGCCTATAAAGTCCACTGCTAAAATAGGCTTCCTTCATAGATTTGCCTCATAAGGAGGTTTTGACGTAGTTTGCCAGGCGTTTGGCAGGAGGATCAGCAACCGCAGTCTGTTAATATTAACCAAGTTAATATTTAGTTTTAGTTAATATTTGGACATAATATAGGTCCATTCTACGCTGAGCAGACTAATAACTGATATCTAAAAGCTGAAGGTAGCCCGGTTATATTTATTAAGAGTTGTTAGTAGTTATTATGAGGAAAAAGTTTCCGTCCCTATTTCAGTTTTCCACTGTCACTTCTTACGAAACCCACGGGACGAAAATAGTATGATAATAATAAAAAAATAAGCAAATGGGTATTAAGTTGTCAAAATGTGTTAATTTTAAATTTAGTATAGGGGTCATTATCAGGCGACTCATTATTTGGTTGATTTCGGTGACATTTTTTGTTTTTAAATTTAGGCCTTACTAACATGAAATATCTATTCTAGAGTTAATTTAATATATATAAGTAGAAGAGGGAATCGTATAGACCGAATGGTTAAGAAGGTATTTAATTTTAAAAAAATGGTGTCCACCGAAATCAATATTTTAATCACCGAAATCAAATAAATATAAAATAATTTATATTTCAAAGATAATTTTCTTAAGGTAAATTTACTGCCTACTTGATAACTACTATGAACTTATGATCTGTAAAGAATTGCAGGTTAATTCGACAACAAAAAAAATTTATGTTATCAAGACTTATGTGTAACCATTTTTATTAATTTTTGTGAAAACTTACAAAAATCAACTTTGGTAGAAAGCTTTAAATTATTATATTAAATGTCATTAAAGATAGTAGTCTTAAACTAACATTATAGGAACTTAAAAAAAATTAGCACTCTTGGTCGAGATCTAGCTTAATCACAGTCAATTTACTTATTGAAAAAAATTACTACAAAATCACTTAAAAATCAATCCTTTAATCAACAATTGTAGAAGGCACTTACATAACTAATAGTATTTGTATTTTTAATAAAAATATTACTTTTTCTTTTGATTTTAAGACAATTAAATAAGCTTTAGGTATAATAATCACCCAGCATTAAATTAACAATGTAATAAACTTCTTATAAAACTTTGTATTACAGTTTTCAATCCTTAATTAAAAAATGTTATATTCCTCGTCACTACTTTCTTTACAATTTACAATTTTGGAGACTACTTCATTCATTAATGTCGGAGCAATATTTTCACAATCTGTCGAAACACGTGTCCAGAAGCTGTCACTTTCATGTAATCCAATGTCTGAAGGTAATGTACGGGACAGGCGCTGTTTGGTTTCATAGAACTCATCAGCAAGATCAACAGAATAGCTACAACCAGGTTGAATTAGAATATTCGCTAAAATTTGAGGCTTATTAGATTCAGTTGCACTGACTCCACTCCCTCTTTTGGCTTGATTTGACTTTTTAATCAGATTGATCTTGTCACTCTTGTTCTTGTTCGTTCTATCAGTCAACAGTCTATCAGCTTGCTCGCCTATGATGTATAATCCTACTTGATACCCATGTTCACATGACACAGAATTATTTTTACATTCACCTTCGGCGCAACTCATTTTTCTCATCGATATTTGGTTGGGCTTATTGGCGTTCCATACTGCTTGATGTACTTTCATAGTCCCTGCAAATTGCTTGAGATTGGATGGAATTAGCAATTCTTTTTCATAAATACCGGAATCGTCAATAGTTTTCGTTATAATACCTTGAACAGATTGCAGATGAGTCATCAATGATGATAAGCTTGTGATATCATTGCCTTGAGCAACTATTCGATCAGCTGTTCTTTTGAGTGTTGCACCGACACCATCTGGGGCTCCTTTTCCATGGCCACTTTCTGTATAATTCCATGTAATACTAGTCAAACTGGGAAAGTACCAATGGAGTTTACTGATGATATAAAACATTTTACGGTTTCGGTACGCCGTATAGCCGACGGACTATCAGAAATGAAATGTAGTATACGAATATTGAGATTTTCATCTTCTATGAATTTTAAAATCAGAAGTAAGTGTTCCCAAATGGCTGGTGCATCATGGCGTAAAGACTCTGATAATGTACACATCGACTGAACTTTCAGAAGTCCATTTTTACGATAATAAATGACCACGGTGTGCAGGGTTATTTGTTGTCGGTTACCCACGAAATTAACGCTTGAATTTCATTACCGTATTTTGTGCTGTAATTTTCACTAAAGTCGCAGTGAATTATACACTCTTCCTCAGTGAGGTCGCTTTTCGCTTTTCACAGTGAGTCATGTATGAAGGTAACATTTTTTTCAAATTTTAAAATGGTGTCCCTGGGGAAAATAGTCACTTTATCTTTCGTTGTGTGAGTGGTTGTTTTTGTAACTCCATTCTTGTAATAAGTTTTTTTTACTTTTTTGCCAAATCCAGTAAAACAATACTTCAGTGTTATTGAATTCATTATAGATTAAACTTTTATCTTTGCAGTCATCGCATTTTCTAGTTAAAGATGTGACACATTCGAAGAGTCAGCACAGTGATGACAAAATATCTTTGGTAGATTTAGAAAAATAAATTAAAATTCAAGAATGAATTAAGTTGTTTTTCTTTAAAGCAGTCACCATCAAGTCCATATTTTCATGTTCGATACAAAGACAGGTTTCTCGTTTATATACATAAGGTTTCAGTATCCAAAACGGTAGTTTTTTGCAAAAACTGGAGTAACTAATTTTATTTTGGGGATTTGTTTGCTTAAACTTAGTATATAAGTCTTTTAAAGAATCATTTAAATAGCGTCTTTGTTGTTTATTCTTTTTTTGGGTAATGAACTCTTTCTTCCCAGAACACATACGACTGTTTTAATCTTCTTCAAGAAAAGTTTTGATGTCCTCTTCCACATTATTTTTAATTGTTTTTATAGTGTCTGATTCACTTTGTTTAATATCTTCAGTACTATTTTTACTTATATGTTCATATTCTCTTAATATAGCACCTTGGTATTTTAATCTATATATCTGTTTTCGCTGTCGTTCGTTGACAGTCTTCAATTGATCAATCTTCTCTTTCTGTAACTGATATATTTTGTTCATGCGGTATTTAAGTCTACGTATGATAACTTTGGTATTCAGTTTCTTGTTAGCTTTTGGAGTTGGAGGAAACTCCTTTTCAATCACACGAACTGATGATCTTGTACATGGCTTTGAAATTTTACTTACGTCACTAGACGGACTCAATGGTGCTGACGAGCCTCGATAAGCCTTAATACGCTGAGGTAAAGGAAATGAAACGACGGATGAACTTGATGGTAGCAAATCAACATAGGAACTTGCTTCAGTTTGAAGCAATTCTGATCGTATTGTTTGTGATTGTGAAGTCACCAAAGGATCGTCAGTTTTGTCGGTTACTTCTGATACGATTATTAAATCCTCTTCAAGACACCTCATCTCTTTACGCCTTCTTTTCAAATTGTGTTTGTTGGAAGATATTCTACTTCTCTCTCTAAAAATTCGTTGTTGACGAGGATCTAATTCACTTACAGACTTTATCTTTCCTTCATTCTTCCTTTTATAATACCGTTGTCTATCTTTCTCTTTGTGCACTGCGTAAAGCTCTGGATCACTCTTAATGCGAGCTTTCCGACGTCGTTCAGACAATCTCTTTTTAGCCAACCGATCTTCTTTTGAATCTGACATAATCTCAACACTGAAACAAGATAAGGGGTGGTAAGAAAGTTAAATTTACGATCATAAAATGTAAATAAATAACGATTGATTGATTTCGGTGATTTCAAAATTGATTTCGGTGCACCTATTTCCACCGAAAACACCGAAATCAATGCCACTGAAATCAAAATAATTAACAAAATCCTAAATGTTTTCAAAAATAAACTGATTTTTTTATATTAACCTCTTTTATTTGAAATCTAATACATAAAAGACATAATTTTATTATAATTTAAAAATATTAATTCAAATAGTTGTGGATAAAATGGATTCACCGAAATCAATTTTAGGGGTATACCAAGCCACCGAAAACGATTACGTACCTCAATAAAAGAGTGACGCGGTAGCGCACAGACGCGTTGATCTTACCACCAATGCGGCGGGACTGACAGTTTGTATTACTCGAACAACTATTCTCAAAGTCACTAGAGTGTGGGATATATGAACGGATTGGTGCGCGCCACTGATATCAAACCTAAACGTTGGACGTGAAGACAACCAGATGTAACTTGACTACTAACGCCTATTGTGATTTAGTAATATTATAAATGGAATTAATAACTATCTAGTTGTTTGTGAACACATGTCAAATAGTGCCGAATATTGGAGAAAAAAAGATAAAAAATAATTGCCGCCGCAATATGGGGCCGGACGCGGCACCGAGGTCAATATTTTCGAGGTTTTTAATTTTTTTAACTAACTTATATTTAATTTATTCAAAAAAGAACATATGCCCCTCCTAATATTTTGATCGTACCTATTATAGAAAAAAATATCAAGTTGTTAGTAATCCATTTCGTACTGGATTTCGACCCGGACACGCCTTTTTGAGCCGTCTGAGAATGACCGATAGTTATCTAAAGAATAACTGTTTTCTTTCAATAATCGGAAATGTAATTCCATTGCATGGAGCTCCATGTTAATTGAAAAATTAATCGACCGTTTTCAAAGGTTTCGATGAGGTTATTATAATACTATTCAAGGCTCCGGTGAAAATCAGCGCTGCTGCAGCATCTGTGGTAGCATATGCTGAGTCGGAATCCTTTTTGGCATCACATCACTCACTCTTGCCGAGACTTATTTTTAATTATGTTTACCATCTTGTACCTTGTGTGTTTTTATGATCTCATTTACTTTTAAATGTATATTTTGTGAGTGTATTGATGCTAATAAAACCTATGTCTATGTCTTATATAGTATATTGTTATATGCACGGCCGATATTGCTCAGGTTATGATAGAGGGTTTAAAAAGTTAAAAAAAATACAAATAAGTGTGGGTAGAGTTTAGAATTCCTACTCGTACGAAAAGTATAAAGTACTTGTCTCTAACTAGTCTAGTGGACGTAAGCGCAACTGCTGATTATGTGGCCTCAAAAAACCACGTTAGTCCTGCGCCTATTCTTTCACCGGTCGTTTCGGATTACTGTCTCATCGGACTATGAGAGTGAGGGAATAGTGCACCGCTGTACTATAATTCTGTCCTGCAAAGATAGCTCCGTGACCCAAATTCGTTATGTAGGTTATTGTAAGATAGATAATGTTAAAATTACAAAACAAAAACAAAACATATAACAATAAAAACCATGTAATTAAACAGATTAAGGCGTCACTTGTCAATTTAGACCCCGTGTCCCGAGCAATCCAGTCGCGATATGCCGACACGCGCGTGTATAAAGTAGTTTTGTCGAAGCTCTTGCCACTTATAACACCAACAAGGAGATCTCTGCCGCTTTTTTCTGCTGGATCAACAGTGCCCTTACATACCAACGGACCTCCAGAGTCACCCCTCGCGACATCCGTCAATGCTGAAACTGAACAAATAAACGTGTTCATGTTCATTTCCCACAGAATAGAGCACTGCAATTTTGTCATTACGTCTATCCACGCAACCAGCAACACGTGTGACGCAGCCTCAGCAAGACCATGGTCTGTCAATCCGAAACCCACTGCAAGACACCGTCTTTGATAATCAATATCCATGCTAGCCGGTATCACGTAAGTGATGTAATCGTTGTAAAGCCAATCGTACACGAAAACTAGCGCTATGTCGTTGTTGGGAAAGTTGAAATTTCTGTGTATCACTACTTTATTTAAATAACGCCATTGGTTAGTTGGTTCAGTGATGTTTTCACCGGAATGTATGATGAAATTCTTTATGTTCCCTGCAACAACGCGCAACATATTATAATTGTTCAAATAGTGGTAATTGTAGTCCTCGAAACAATGGGCCGCTGTAAGAACTTTGTTAACTTTAATAATACTCCCTCCACACAAATTCTTCCAGAGGATATTCTTTTCGCTGTATTGTCGTAGTGGCCTCTTTATGGATACAAAATAAGGAATTTGACCGACCGTCGCTGGGTCACCATTGACGATGGCAGGTTGGAGGTTGAATTTGGAATACATCAGCGTGGTAATGTCATGTTTATCTTCACAGAATATATCTGTAACAGTAAGTATGATGAATATCCAATAATTAAGGAACATTCATTAAAATTTTGAATAGTTCACCCCGTAGCCGAATCATATTTGACAATGACAGAACTAAAACATGTTTCAGATATTGATAGACATATAGGTACTCTTTGATTGATAGAATTTTGTTTCCATTGCTTAATCTAAGAAATTTTGCTCGTGCGGGCGAATTTTTATACTAGCAACACAAACTACTAGGTACTCGTTCAACTTTTCTTTAAATGAAAGCAAGAATGTTGGATGTTATATTATGCATGAAACAACGAGCTTCTTGCGAGCTAACTACTTTAAACTGTGAATTGAATGGAAGCAACCCACGTGAGCAAACCACCCCTATACATATCGAGTGCTGAAGGGTTAGACATAGTAGTGTGTATACTCGGGTAAGATGATATCATTTTAGCTTATATAAATTTTATAATAAATTTTAATAATTAACAAATCAGGAGATAGGCAGCAGCGTTTTGCTGATAACGACTAAAAATAAAAACCCTGCAGTTGCCAACCCGCTTGCCAAAAGTGGCAGCTATGGCAAATATATGTATAACCTGTTAACCAAGCCTAGCTCACCTTCGATCGCGCAATACCAACCTTACGCCCGCCAAGTAGTGATCGAATTAGATCAGAATTATGTAAACATGTCTACCTATGAAAAAACTATTTTTTCGTTTTAAACAAAACCAAAGACACTATGCAATAGATGTTAGTATCAAAGACAAAGATATGCTCTTTTATTTTAAACCATAACCTGGCAATGTTTCTTAGAAAAAAAAAAAGAAATCACTCTGAACTTCCGGCGTTCCACGTGTCACTTTGATGAAGGTGCTCCGTCTTTTTTATAGAATTTTATATTTGTGTCTGGACTAAAAACGAAAGTGTTATACTTTTTTATATTCCTTGTAATATAGTAAACACGTAGATATGTAATTTGTGGTATAAAAAGTGAAAAGTAAATTGCCAAAAGTGCTTCAAAATCTGGAAGGCCCATTATGGCGGCTGGGTCATAAATGTGGTATTTTTCACATTCTCATTTATTTTTAGTGTAAAATGTAAGTAAAAATAGTTTTCTTACATATTTCAAATAACTTGACGTTGTATTTATTTCAAATTCACACAAAACTATTTTAGAAATATTGTTCTAAATGTCACACAGATAAAATATGATTATTTAATTTTTTTTAATTTCTTTATATTTTAATATTTTGGTATGAGGAACGAATGGAAACACATAAAACATAAAAATATACATATTTCCAAACATTTTCATATAAATTTCTCTAAAAACAAAAGTGTAGAATTCAAATTAGTAGTAATTTTGTCACTAAAATTGAAGTATATACCACTATACAGCTATACAGGGTAATTTACGTATTTTATTACAATTTCTAGCAACCAAAAATAATTTTATTCGATAGTTTATACATTCAACAAGAATTCCTGTAAGTTTTATCCATAAATATTGTCTCAAAGTGAAAATATAGCAAAATTTGCAATATAGCAAAAAATTTGCTAATTTTCAAATTTTGCCGCCATTACGGTCCCGAGCGAACGGGATTATAACATGTCGCGCGCTGTCAGAGATTACAGGATAATATAATATCTCCCCTATAAAGCAATCTATGGGAGAGGCAGTCAGCAGTGCACTTTAATAGGCTGTAACGTTACAATATTTTTAAGACTGTAAAATAAATGAACTTACCACGACACAACGTATTCACCTACTTACGTCAGGTACTATTGTTATTATTTTAAATATAAAAAGCGGTCTAGGTACGACCCGAAAGGTTCACACGACTAACTTCCCAGTAAAGTAAAATAAAGTTCGCGTAAATATAAGAAATCATTAAGTAAAGTAAAGTTATAGCCTATAAACGTCCCACAGCTGGGCACAGGCCTTCCCTCATTTCTGAGAGGGTTTTAGGGCAAGGAAGTGTCCGCCGCGCTGCCCCAATGCTTGTTGGCGAACTTCACATGTATTCGATAAATTGTTTTTTTCTTATTCCTCAGACATGCAGGTTTCCTCACGATGTTTTCCTTCACCGCCGAGCACATGGTATTAAAATTGCAATTAACAATTTCATTGGTGCCGGTGGGGTCGAACCCGGGTTACTCGCGTTCTGTTATATTTACAGCGAGCGTTAACCATCTGAGCTACCACGGCTCTACTAACTTCCCAGTGGAAAGAATAAAAAAATATCATATGATTTAATATTTTATACAATTTTTCATAAATTGCAATTGCACAAAAAACGACTTGACCGATTTTACATTACACAGTTACATAATTATGCGTTAAATGAAACATGGGTCCATGTCAATATCACTTTTTGTTTTCGACATACACGAGGCGAACATACATACTTACATACGTACATGTGCACACACGAAAATTCTCTTAAAAACCATACTGCCGACTCTAAAGACCTTGAAATGTAGAGATATGTTAAAATTTCCAATTTGTAAAATCGGACCTATTGCAATAACTTCCCACTGGGAAGTTAATAAAACAGTAATTAATTATTAGTTATACAATAAAAGTAATTAGGAAGATCTGAATTACAAAATTAAGGAACACAGTGATAAAACACTGATTTCCCCTAGATTTTTTTTTATAGAAGAGGGGGCATACTAGCATACGGTTCACCCGATGTTAAGTGACTACCGAAGCCCATGAACAACCGCAACACAAGGGGAATTGCAGGTGCGTTACCGGCCCTTTAGAAATGAGTAAGCTCTTTTCTTGAAGGTCCCCAGGTCGTATCTGTCCGGAAAAATCGCCGAAAGAAAACTCCTTGTGAAACGTACAGTGGTGGACCGCCAAGCATCCAGATGGTGTGGATGGTATCGGGAGGTTTGCCGCGTAGTGTGTTCATGAAATTTGGCGGCTGGGATTAATCCGAACAATTCCTCAGAACACTCCCCGTGATAGATGCGATAAAATACGCAAAGAGATGCAACACCTCTTCGCAGAAAGCACTCGGTCGTCGACACATCTACGCTAAGTTTACCAAACACTTCCATCACGGAAAATGACCACATAAAAAACTTACAACGTCAAATTAATGAACAAAAATTATTACTGGAATCTACTAACGAAGAAGTGGAGCGATTATCTCTAGAAAACATAGACCTAAAAAAAAACTCTAGCCCAAAGAGAAAATACTCTAAGTTTAATGAAAAAATTGGTATTTCTGAAAATTCAGTAATGTCTTCTCCGGTCATAAAAAAAATTAAATACTTTATATCTATGGATAAAACTCCCACGAAAACAAATTCCATATCCCCTAAGAAAAGTATTACACAAGTATTTAATCTTGAAAACAAAATTAAGAAACTTGAACAAGAATTGGAAGAAGCTAACAGACAAATAGAAAAATTAAATCAAAATATAAAAAAAAACTACAGGCTAATGTAATATGCTCCACAACAGAAAATGAAGCCAAAGAGTACACCGAGAATCATTCCACGTGCACCACAGATCTGACGCCTTCGCAATTTCAAACAAAAAAAAATACGTGTGGCACTCGGTGACTGCCGCGGTAAAGCTATTGCATAGCATTTTAATCAACTTATGCAATTATAATTATTTATTTATTTTATTTATGCAGTTAAGTCTTTGATATTAAATCAAGTTACACTTTTTGAGCGTGGTGACCGATAAGAAAACAATTTTTTTTTCTATTATTGAATAAATGAGAAGTTAATATTGCTTAAAATATTTTTAATATCTTACAATACATGTAGGTTATTCAAGAATTTTTATCATTGAGTTAGCAGCTAGTGTACACGCATACGTCTAGTCGCACGCACACAAACACCGTGCCGAACTCTGCCGGGGGCCGAAGTCTGCCGAACTGAAACGACGTTAGACGATGCACGGCTTTCAACGCCAGCGCCACACCTCCGTGCCCGTCGGAGTGGGGAGCGTGAGGTTTTTTCGTTACGGAATTTCTGGATTCGGTCCCCGCGCTCAAGGCCCGCGATAGAAGCTATGCAATAGCTTATAATAGTAAAGAATGGAATAAGTTCCATGATTCCAACATACAGCACTAAAAGAAAAATATTTATCATCGCAGATCAACAGGGTCGAGGAGTTCGTCACTGCCTTCAAAACCTTATCGGAGATGAATTTTTAGTCACTTGTCTATGGAAACCGGGTGCGAAAATGTATGATCTATTATCCTCATTTAAACAGAAATTGTCACTCACAAGTAAAGATTACGTCATAATTATGGGGGGAATTAATGACGAAAATCCATTTGAATTTAAGTGTAATATAGAAGTTTATTTGAATTGTTTATCAAATACAAATGTATGAAATTCCATATGACAAACTTTTAAATGAAAAAAAAATTTAATTAAGAACTGAGATATATTTGTAATCGTCATAAAAATTGTACATTGGAAGAGATGGGTTTTGATCGTTTTATAAAATGGTCATTTTTTCTACTTTTGTTTGCCGGTCGTTGGTAAAAGAGACGCAATGAATTACGCAATGAATATCAAATAAAAATTAACGCATACAACATAACAAACAATCGTGTAATTTCATATAATTGTATTAATTCTTACAAATTATTCGATAAATCTACGCAAACCGAAGAATGTATTATTTCTAAAAATAACAACTTAGATTCTTTTTAACATAAGTACATCTTCCGATATTGTAAATAATGATAATAATCAGTTTTTTCTTGTACAATAGTATAACTTTGCTTCATCAAAACATAAATGGACTCATAAGTAAAGCTGACTTATTAACTGTTACCCTAAATGATTTATTACAAAATAATATATCTATAGATGTATTATGTATAACGGAACACAACATGAAGTATACTGATTCAGAATTCTTAAATGTTCCGTCATATAAATTAGCTTCATTTTATGCAAGAGATAATAGGAATGGCGGATGTTGTATACTGATTAGGAATAATTATACATACATTCCCCTAAATAACATAAATAACCTATCTATATCTAATATCTTTGAATGCTTTGCTGTAGAGCTTACTGCTCATCAAACTATTATTATATGCATTTACAGAAGCCCAAGAACTAACAGTCAATTCTATGAAATATTCTTTAGTAAAATGGATACAGTACTGAAACAAATTTGTTTCAAACTAAATAAAAAGGTAATAATTTGTGGCGTCTTTAATATTGACATAATAAAAACAAATAAATGTTCTTTACAGTTTACATAGTTAATGAATAGTTATAATTTAAAATTGGAAATTGACAAACCGACAAGAATCTGTAGCGGCACTTGCATAGATAATATAATACACAATGTTGGGAAAGGGAGAAGTGATATTTTAGATTTAGGACTTTCTGATCATACTGCTTAGGTATTTAAGTTTTCAGTGAAAACAACATGCACATTAAAATATTGGTATACAAAACGACGAGATCATTCAACAGAAAAGTTAAACAAATTCAAGTATTACATAGATAAAATTAGATTTACAGATGTTTATACTAGTAGCTCATCTAGTCAGGCTTTTAATAAGTTTTATAATGAATTTAGATTATTTTATAATCTTTGTTTTCCTGCTATCCGAGCACGAATTTCAACAAATACGAAACAAAAATGGATTACAAAAGGCATAAAATTTTGTTGTAAACGTAAGCGTCACCTTTTGTGGCAATATAGAAGAGATCCTAATCAAAACAATAAAAATATGCTTAGGACTTATTCAAATAGATTAAAAAAAAATTAAATTAACACAAAAAGCTCAAAACAGCTAAAAAGCTTTTAGTAGAAATTTTATAACAGGAATTAAAATAAATAATAAATTTATAACGAATCCAAAAGACATTGCGCAGGCATTTAATGATCATTACATTGACCAAGTATATGCAATAGATGACAAAAATAATATGACATATTCTAATAATTTGACACATAATAAATACAATTCATTTTTCTTTAATTTTGTTACACCTAATGACATACTATTAACAATAAAATTATTAAAAAACACAAATAGTACTGGTTTTGATGACATTTCAACGAAAGTAATAAAACACGTAGGAAACACAATTGCCCCAGTAATGAGTCATATTATAAACCTATGTGTTGAAGATGGTGTATTTCCTGAAGTTCTTAAAACGTCCATTATTAAACCGTTATTTAAAAAAGATGACAGGGAGGACTTATCCTGTTACCGTCCGATTGCTATGACTTCTATATTTTCAAAAATTATAGAAAAAGTAATTTATAAGAATTTATATAATTACTTTGAAAAATTCAATATTCAATAAAGAACAAAAAGGCTTTCGTAGAAACAAATCTATTAATGTAGCAATTTATGAATTTTTATACCAAGTATTTACAAATGTTGACAGAAAACTACGAGTGACAGCCCTATATATGGACATTTCGAAGGCTTTCGATTTTGTCAGGCATCACTCGTTGATTATAAAATTAAATAAATACGGTGTAAGAGGCAAGATACTTGATCTTATAAAATCCTACTTAACAAACAGGATTCAAATTACTCAAGTATCACGGATTTGTCCAAAGACTAAAAATGAATATATTTATTGGTCCTATCCTCGATCCCCAAATTTTGGTGTTCCTCAAGGAAGCGTACTTTGTCCTTTATTGTTTTTAGTATATATTAATGATTTACCTAACAGCGTAAGTTTTCCTATGACTCTATTTGCAGATGATAGCTCTATGGTGTTTACATGTACAGACATAAATAATTATGAAAATGAAATTAATAACAGCCTGAAGAGTATAATTAGCTGGCTTAAGTCAAATAATTTAATAATAAACTTAAAAAAGACTCAAATAATGAATTTTTATCAACGAAAATGGCCCCTTGATTTACTTAACATTAATTACGATGGTGAGACGGTTAGTAAAACCAAAGCAGCAAATTTTTTAGGTGTTTATATTGACAACGACAACAACAACTTAAAGTGAGAGACTCATACATAATACATTTGCAAAAAGTTAAACCAATTTTCAGAAGTATTTTCAAAGTAAATGAAGATGCTTTACGGACGGTATATCACGGCTTCGTATCTTCTACTGTATGCTACGGTATAATTTTTGGGGCAATGCTACAAGGCGCGAAGATATATTTAAAGCACAAAAAAGTGTGTGCGTGCTATTGCAAGTATATCGAGCACAGAAAGCTGTAAACCACAATTTAAAAAATTTAAGTTATTGACATTTCCCGCAATGTATATTTATGAAGTTGTAACATTTGTAAAAACTAATCCTGAATATTTACCTAATAACGAACATTCGACGTAAAAATAAAATTCATCCAATTTCATCAAGGACAGCTTTACTTAGAAAAAGCGTTTTCGGTATATTATCTAAAATCTATAATAAGGTTCCATTTATGTTTCATGAAATGGAAAATATTCATAAATTTAAAAAAAGAAATTAAAACATTTCTAATTGAGATATGCTACTACTCAATCGATGAATATTTAAGTGACGCATCAGTAGGCATATTATAATGACATTGCATAAAATATAATTCATTTGACTTGATTAGACAATATATTATTGTAAATATCCCATTCTAATTAATTATTACATCATTGTTGAATTTTTCTCATATAATTATAATATAAGTAATAAAATGAAATAATTGTGGAAATGTAATATATTTAATTTAAAGTTATAATGTGATTATTATTATTCTAGTGTTACAGGAACTTCAGTAATATCTTATTATTATTGAAACTAAAATACATTTTACCGAAATTAATACTAATACTAAAAACCTTAAAAATATATATTATAATAACTAAATTAAATTATTAAAAAAGAGGTCCTTTAGGCAAGGTTCCGAAGATACTGGCAGCGTTTCCCCGTTGAATAGCTAGACTAATTCTTTGTCCGAGGTAACTGCCAGCTAGGAACCTTCGGCTCCTTGACGTCATTTGGAACCTTTTTGCTATTTCCTTAAAAAGGCTTATAGCGCTAGGACCCCACGGACCAAGGGTCTCGACACCGAAAGGGACAAAAATATATTCGGAGCCCAGACCCCTGTATTTGCAAACTTTAGCCTTTTCTGCCGCTTCACAAGCCGCACCAGCTCTGTTGTTGGTTCCACGTAGATGGGAAGGGGCCAGCGTGTCTGAACAGGTTGCATCCCATACCAGCACCCGGCCCATCCTCCATGGAATCAAACTCATACCGTCCGGTCTCTTGCCATCGTCTCTTGCAATACCAGACGGCTCAAGTAGACTTGGCACGTTGACGGTGGCAAGAGACCGGCGTATGATATCGTTAAGAGCTGCATGTCTCGAGAAGCGACCTGCACTTTTTTGGCATGATAGCCCGTGATATCCTAGCTTGTCGACGTCACTGCCACACGGACATTTATGAGCAGACCGGAACCCAAAGCCGTAGACAGGTTGCGATTCGGAGCGTGTCAGGCTCAAGAAATGTTCCTGTATTTGACGAAGGATACGCGTGAAGCCAGTAGCCGGCCTCATGCGTACCCACGGCCAAAAGCCTAGCACGCGCCGAACCTGTACTAAAGCTCAAAAGATTGTCATAAGTCAATTTGCAGTTAATGTCGTCCCAGCTCCTCTGTGAATTTAGAGGAAATTGAAAATTTTGACCAGGGCATGCAATTAAGAAAGCGTTTCTAGCTTCTTCCAGGCCAGCAATCTCAAAGTTTGAAGGGGATGCCCTTAAAATTTTACTTATGAGATTTGCTGAACTATAGACAGAAGATAGGAAGGCTGGTAAAGAGACACTGGAAATTTTGCGAATTCCTAAACCACCATAACGGATGGGTAGGGAGGCTTGGGTCCAAGATTGCTCGTTCATGTGTATATTAAGAATCGATTCTAAACTAATTTTGATTAAGCTGTCCACTTGTGTCAAGAGGTCTGGGTGATTCCAAAAGGAGCAGCAACGGAGCACATACGTAAATTTCGGGACAAAAAGGCAAGATTTTAAAATGCAAAGTGCATAATGTGGACTAATTTCAAGGAGACGGTCAGCAGAATTTTGAAATTTAGCAATTGAATTATTAATATATTCAGACATAGATTCGTTAAAAATTGGAGAACCTAAAAGGTAAAGGGAATTACTGTTAACTATTTTAATATTTGGTGCCAAAGTATTAAATTTGTGTTTTACGTCATTTAAATTTAAGTTGCAGTTATTTATAAAAAGTTCGCATTTGCTAAAGTTAAGCTCCAAACCATTGGCTTCAAATTTATTTTTGATTGAAAAAAAGGTCAGAAAATACAGTTTCCATATCACCTCCTAAGGTTCCGTCATCCAGATACCAAATATTGAATTTAGAATTTAAACTTTTGATTATGGGATTTATAGCCAAACTAAAAATTGCTGGTCCAAGGGGATCACCTTGTTGACAACCTACTTCCGAGGATAATTCATTAGACCGATATAACAATTTTGTTGGGTCAGCGTAACTGAGAAGAAGATAATTGTATATTTCGGGTATATGTTGATTTATTTCGGTCAGTAGGGTCCCCCTATTTACCGAATTGAAAGCATTTTTGACATCAATTTTGAGCAACACGTCAGGATGTCCATATGTTAGGAAAGAACGTAGGGCATGGACGGCTGCCTCACACCCTCCTTTTACACCGAAGCCTAACTGTACGGGTTCAAATTCCGAATTTAATTTCTGTAAAATATGTCGAACAGCAATTTTGGAGGCCAGGCGTCGTAGTGTTGATCCAACAGCAATTGGTCTCACCCCTCCGTCCTTTTTGGTGAGAGCAATGAGGTTCGCGCCGAAAAGAATTGGAACAATTTCTGTATTGACATTACCGGAATACATAAAGTTAATTAATTTAGTGATCGAATTTACAAGTTGCTCACCTGCATCACTCACAGAATGCGATGTTAAGTCTTTCAAATGTTGCGGTGAGATTCCATCCAAATCTGCAGCCGAACCTGGTTTAAAAGATAAAATGGCATCCGTAACATCATTGTTTTGAATTTGAAGGCATGCTTGCCCTACTGTTGGTCGGTCGAGAAAATATGGGTTTACTGGAGCTAGAGGATGTTTTGACAGTAAGGCCTGAAGGGTGTCAGGGGTATCTGGTGAAAGCACCTCGTTGGAGAACAAAAGGCGAGCGGCACCTTTGAGATCTCCGTCACAGATTTTGTTTTCGATTAGTTTGTTGCGATTACGAGGGGCATCATGTTTGATTAGAGGTGCGGGAGAAGGTGAGGAGCTGACAGTACAGTTATTTTTAATCTTTTGTGTCAAGGATAAATTTGGTTTATCAGTTTTTGTTATATGTAGTGTGCTGTATGAAAATAAAAATAGGTTCTGCCAGTCTTGAGTACAATTGCTTATGTAACATTTCTGGATTACTTGTGACAAATGTGTAGCAACGGTTATTCGAGCTCCTCGAGGGATTCTTTTAACTGTCTGTATACTATTTTTCAAATGGCTAAGATATGTGTGGAATGGAGTTGGAAAGTTGGCTGCAAAAGTAGGCGTATTTGGAATAAAAGGGTGTATGTCTAAAGGTGAACTGTTTTGGCTAATACATTTCCTGTGTGTTTTTGTAGTGTGTATGTTGAGGCCTTTTAAAGATTTGAATGACTTGTTGCACTGTGTACATATAAGGGTCGCGTTCGCCGTGACATCACTAGATTGGGTTACGGACTGCATTCACAACAGTTAAATACAATAACAAAAAAGAATAACTTAAAACAAATTAAAAAAAACACAATAAAGTAACTTAACAATTACACTGAAGATATAAAAAAGTCAAAGGCAAAATATGAAGGCTGCTTGTTTTGGTAACAAGACGCATGCGTCGTTACGTAGGTGCGTCACAGGACGGTTCTGCAATTGGAAGCTGCAGTGTAAGAGATCCACAGACGTATGGCGTCGGTAGAATAAACGATGGCGGCCTTAGCAACCGTGTCTTGAAGTTATCATACGCGGACTAGAACTTTTCAAATACTGAACAGGCACTGTAGTGGGAACAAAAACAAAATCCCCATGCGCAAATATGAAAAACATCCCGACAAACTCTTATATGGCTTTGCGATACGATAGCTCTTCATCAGTCAATCAAATATATAATATTTCAGAAATCCTTTGTTGCGAATTGTTTTGTTTTATTTGGCATATTATGTCACAATCTTGAAAATTTTTTATGTCTCGTAGTTAATTTCAGATATTATATAAACCACTGTTATACTATTTAAATCTTTGACAACAATAAAAATTTCCTTTGTGCACTAAAATTTTACAATTAAAATGTATAGTTATTTTTATTAAAATATTTAGACAAAATAAACATAGTTGACACCTGTCTATTTTCTTTTTCTATTCTTTATATATTTAATTGTAACTGTAATATTTGTATACCTAAGGGTTGAATGCAGCAAACATATTTATATAACATATGTGTATAAGATCTATTCTGTCTCATTACCTGTATTCACAAATAAATAAATTTGAATTTGATGATTCGAGCCGCTCTGCGCTGGATGCGGTCAAGTGGAAGGAGCTGGCACTGGGTAGCCCCAGCCTAGAGATGGGAACAGTATTCCATGTGTGGCCGAACCTGTGCCTTGTAAAGTTGCAGGCGGTGTGCCTGATGACACTTAGGGAACGTGAGGGGTAAGTATACGAATACACCGTGCAATCACATAAAAAACCTTCTTATTCTTATTCATACTGAAAAAACCTAATCTCAAATAAATATTTCCCAAATAATGTGATAATGCCCAATAATTAAGCTACCGATATACTCCTTAATTTGTCGGTCAGATGAGACAAGTAACTGATTTATTCTTAATTAGAGGCTGCTTTTTGGGCGATTCAAAATCAACAAAGCATAATTAATTATTTTTCGTACGTACTATTCAATCAATGGATACTCAAAATTAATATCATGTTAATGACTGCTTCATATCTTCGATTGAAGTTACAAATATCTTCGATTTAAGTCACTATTGTAAACACTAAAAAATGAAACTGTATGATTTTAAATATTTATGAAAATACTACACATTTAAACGCTAATAGTTGACGGCTCTGTTACGCAATGGCTAAGCGTATAACCGCGCTGAGGGTTGTGGATTCGAATCCCCCACGAAACACGTGTATGGCCTATAAATTGTCGTTTCGGGTCTGGATGTCCTTGTGCAATTTATGCACTGGTTAAAAAAATAAGGTTTAAGAAAAATTACGAATTCTATCGCGTTTAAATTTAACTTATTTTTAATTCAAGACGTTTCGAGCTTTTTGCAGCACCCATGCTCCCTGGGGTTTGAGGTGTTCGAAGTATTGTTGTCATAGTTAACCCTGACTACCTTCATCTTTTCATGCGCTTTAGCCAGCCCTTGTTGTCTGTCTAAATTCGGTCCTGAGTATGTCACAGTGGAGTCCTGGAGTCGATTGTAGCCTGAGTCAACGCTTGTGCCCGCAATTTTTAAATTTTGTAGTTTGGATGTTGTATTTGTTTCTGTGTCCCTGACAATGTATTATTAAAGTCCACATCCGGCAGTATTGCTTGAGAGTTACATCGGGAACAGGAACAGGTAGGTCTGTAATCTTGTATAATTGATAGATAATTAGCGGTCAGCCACCGTAGAGTCTACATCAACTGAGGATGCCTCGTGTAGAGGCGAAACACGTGTCGTATTATCGTCGATGGTGTGTCTTTCCTGGAATAGTGGTATTAGAAATAGTGGTGCCGGGAATAGTGGTGCTGAAACTAGTGATGACGGAGTTAGTGCATGCAATTGAGGGAGGGCGGGAGGTGCTCTTCAATCCAGGTAAGACACATCATTGTATTTAGTTAGCGGAAGGTTGCGAAGTAATTAATATTTTTATTGAATGTCTTTGTGTTTGTTCATACAATTGTTTGAGAAAATACAATACAATACAAATATATTTATACAATCAAGTTGGGTGAGATCACAACTTTGGCCGTTGAAGAAAAAGGAAGGATTCACACCGTGCAATGTTCCCTAGAATCTGAAGGGTAGCTAACGCTCCATGAGGTAATACGGAGCTATTCTATATTAATAGGTAGTAGCAGAGCTATTTTATAAATACTACAAGAATTACCACTTCCTAAGAAAATTATTTTTGTGACAGTGACCGAATTAAGTAACTATTTGACAAAGCTGTTAAAAATAACAATGTGAAGCTAACTAAAAAGATTTAAATGGATTCATACATACGGTACAGATTAAATATGCCTCGTTTGTATAGTAATCTTAGACGTGTCATGTGGTCCGGGTCCAGGTTTTCATACGAGTTTGGGCCTAAATCATTTATTGGGTTTTTCTGTTAAGAAATTGTCAGTAGTAAGCCCGGAGTCCGGAAGTTGGCGGTGTATACAACTTTCGTTGCTGGATATTTTGTGGATTAGAAATTTTTAGGGGTTGACAACCTTTTTTAACTTGTGGATGGCACAATTTATTACTGCGTGGGTTTTTTTAATCATGTTGTGGAAAAATACTATCTAATAAGTACTAACAAGTAAAAGCACTCATCACGATCGCTCACGAACTCATCGTTAATAAGTTTCTGGAATGTCTCCTATTAAAAAAAACATAATGCGTTTGTCTTATAGTACTATTCTATCATGTTATGGTTTGTCTGGTTATATTAATTTAACATTGGTACATTTCCCATAGAACCCGCAGCACAACTAAACCATATTGAGAAGTCTTCGCGACAACTTCGGTATCTTACAATAGTCACATTATCGCCGAATGATAACATTTGTTAATAAAAATGAATCATAAAACTTATTTTTTCCAAATTAAAGGTTCTTGATTATTTGATATTTACAAACGTTATTATTCTGTGAAAATTTAATTGAATAAAAACCGAGGTTTTCCAGGGTGATTTAGCTGTACCTATCTACTTACTTAAATTAAAAACTTTTTTTAAACAAAAATTTGTGCAAAAGGTTTGTAGCATCTGCAAAAAAGTCACCCTCCATTTCAAGGAAAACACGTAGAAAATACGTAATTACCACTTAAACAAAGTATCCTTCCGTTTGAAACTGATGTTTAATTACAACTTAATCAGGTCTAAACAAGTGAAAAAAAGCATAAAAAGTAAATTTTTACACTTGTCTGATGGCACAATAGACGTATAAACGTTAAAAGTTACAGCCTATATACGTCCCACTGCTGGGCACAGGCCTCCTTTCATTTCTGAGAGGGTTTTAGGGCAAGGAAGTGTCCGCCGTGCTGCCCCAATGCGTGTTGGCGATCTTCACATGTCTTCGAAATATTTTTTTTCCTTATTCTTCAGACATGCAGGTTTCCTCACGATGTTTTCCTTCACCGCCGAGCAAGTGGTAAATCAGCACTTAAAATTACAATTAACAATATCATTGGTGCCGGCGGGGATCGAACCCGGGTTACTCGCGTTCTGTTATATTTACAGCGAGCGTTAGCCATCTGAGCTACCACGGCTCCTATATAGACGTGTATTCAACTTGAATGGCGCTTGACACGGCAGGCGTGTCACAAAATATTAATAATAATAATAATATAATAATAATTCTTTATTGACATTTTTTATAGTTCACATACTTTTTACAAATATATACAATACATAATGAGGACCAATTTGAAATGGGTAGAAGTCCTGAGTCTCCTAGCTAGGTACTAAATGCAGGTTACTGTATTTCGGAGATACAGTCCTATCCTTCCTGTATATATATATATATATATATATATATATATATATATATATATATATATATATATATATATTTCTTCGCCGCCACAGCTAGTGGTTTTCGAAAATCAGTGTCGCAATAAATCGGTTTAGCTATACCTATATCAAAATAAACCTTTATACGTCTTAAAGCTGGACAAAGGCCTCTAATTTCTGGGAGATTTATAAAGCAATATGTTTCGATAACATAGAATACTATAATACATACATAATAGAACGGGGGTGTGGGCGGAGCCCGTGTAGCCACTAATGCCACAAGACGTCAATTCACACGTATAAATGTCAACACGAGATGTGTTTTGACGTTACAATCATTTCCAAATTTCGCATGCAAATTATTTAGGAAATGACAAATTGCACGCTAATTACAAATAAATATGTATTAAAATCCGTCTGTTAACACAGCGAATCGGGTTTGTAGTAGTGATTGACTGATAATACGACGTAATTGCTTGTATGTGTGCTCCCGGCGACACCGAACCTCTGTATAAAATAAGATTGACAGCCATTCTATTGTGTATTATAGTATTTTAGGTTCGATAACAAAATATTTCATCTTAGTCCTCAGCAGTGACATCGCATCTATTACGCTTATCCTTAAATCTAGGATAGATGGTGTATGTGGGTTACAGCACCCACTTACCATCAGTTGGTTTATACACTGGTTTGTAAAATTGTTTATATAAAAAAGTTCAGGTTTTTAAGACCGCTATCGTTAAAAACGAGTTCTAGTTAAAAAGTGCAGTGCATGGCGTCTGGCCCTGTTATTGGCAATTCACGTGCATAGCTTAGAATTTAGTGTTATCTAGCCAACTTAAGAGCCTTCGCACAACAGTGGCCAAGATAATTAGGTATTTAAAACCGTAAAGGAAAGGAAGGAAGGAGTAGACAAAATATTAAAAAACAGTTTAAAATATTCATTCATTTATTAAAATTCATCTCATAAACAGTAAATTGTCTTCTATAAAACAAATCGGTATCAAATACCGCATTACAGCATTCTACGGCAGATATATTTTCTGTAATAACATTTTAAGACTAAAGATACGATATTATGTGCAACTGAATAGTCATGAAAATATAAATGATATAATACGCGAGCATGAGACCTGAGTCCAATGACGTCACAACGACGTGTGCTACAAGTTCATATGAAACAAATAGAGTTTACCGATGTTTGCACGCGACGTAGTTTTGAATACTTCGAAACGCCCTAATAAGCACGTTATTTTGATCTATAATTTCAGGCCTTTTCTAATATCATTGATTTGTCTGATTTTGTCTATACATTAATCACCTTTTTGTAAATCGCCCATTTTTGCTCGTCTATACATGGTACAATAACATATTAAATATTGATCTAAATTTAACTTCTGTACCGTAGAATATTCAATGTATAATCATATGCAATGCATAATAAACATACCTATCTATAATTACTAACTTTATTTAAACATATTCAGACATTAGTTTTAAAGCATTTAATGACAAAGCCTTATGATAAATAATCACGATAATTATTGCATTACACTATTGGAAAAATAACATTCTTAATCTTAAATATAGACCATTATTATGCAAATTAAATAAGAACAGGACTGACATGACACAGTATTGCGACGTCATAGCCGTCAATTCAAACAAACCTGTACTGGTACTATCTGTTTTGCATAGGGTAAGCAAAACAGATATTTTGAAATAATATTTTTTTACAAATATGTAAATACAAAAAAAAATCATAAAAGAAAAGTATTAATCAGAATCTGCACTTCAATAATCAATTTATTTAATTTTATTATTTATTTATTTAATTAGTTTAATTTATTAATTTACTTTTTGGCGAAATATTGTCAACATGACTTCAATATGTTTGGTGATACTAAGTCTAAGTCAAATTAAAAGTTAAAATAAAAAGAAAATAAATTTTCTTTGCAAGCCGTACTTTTCAAGTGACAGTTGACAGATCGCGATCATTCGAGGTCATTGACGTTCCTATTCTTATTTGAATCGCATTGTATGTTAATTTATTATTTCTAAGCTAAATTATTATAAAACAGTTTTCTGTGAAAATTCTACATCATTTAAGAGTCAATTGTTTTAGAATACTGTATGGTGACGGCCTAAGAAAATTCGCCGCACCATTTCTCCAAAGACTTCTATGCATACTACTAGAGCTTTGCGCTCTTTATATATTGCGCTCTTAGTTAAGGCCAATTCCCCGTATCGTCGTTTTCGACAATCTAACTCTGATTTTGTTTGATGTGACTAAGAAAAACGCTGTCGTTATTTATGTGCGCACTCAGTCAACGTGATTTGAAGTTTGTTTCTGACAGTTATAAGTTTAACATAAATTCCGACATTATTTGCTGCCCTTAGGGGCGGAATTTTTTCTCCAAATTTATATGGGACCATCCTTGAAGTATTATTTAATAAAAAAAATAATCATCAAAATTGGTTAACAATCTGCGAAGTAATATTCATACAAAAAAATACATACACTCGAATTAAGTACCTCCCCCTTTTGAAATCGGTTAACAAGTATGTAACTGTATTACGTACAAAGTAAACACAACTGCGTGGCATATTTACTGTGCCGGTTAGCGCGATCCACAGATGTAACAGTTTTTGTTCTGAATGGCGTGTCATAGAATAAGTATTAGTATATTATAATATATATTATGAGTAGACATAGAAGCCTTTGCATTTCGCCCAGAGGGTATCCATCATGAAGGTTAGAGAACAGGAGAACGATCGCCGTAGAAAATAGTGTGCCAGAAATATGGACACCATAAGTGAGGCGCTGCGATCACTAAGTTCGCTCAATAAAAGTCATTTTCAGTCTATTTTTCCGATCAGATGCTCAACCACTTGCACATCCACGCACAATAAAATATTTCTCTATTTTTTAATGTTTCTTTTTGTCAAAAATTACAAAATTACGGAGCATGAAAATTTTCTCACCAATGCCGCGGAGAAAATTTGTACATTATTCAACTAACTTCATCTACTTGTACTCATAAACAGCTATCTTCGCAGTCACTACTCATCGACGTCAGCGCCGCTATAATTTCTATAATTTTCAAGGACAGGCGGGCTATGCTTAAGTACGTAATGATCGTTCTCCTGTTCTCTAACCTTCATGGTCCATCCATGATGAGGTAAGATACATCTATAGAGTTGTGCTTGGGAGGTGAAACAGTTGTAATGTAGTAATAGTTGATAATTGTACTTGTTTTTGCATATTCGTTCGTACGTCACTCACTAGAGGGCGCACTGAAAACCAGCTTCGTGTATAACACCACGAAAAGTATGCTGAGTATAGTCCTTTTATATCAAACTCGCACACATAATAAAGCTAATGATGAAGCAATTCAGCTTTTATTTTAGTTAGGTTTTTTTAAGTTCTGTAGTAATAAATGGTTTAGCTTACATCTTTTGTAATAAATATTTTTTCTTTATTTCATTCTTTCAAGTATGTACTAAATCATGGCCTAAGATAGATGACAGTAAACAATCTCATATTATACGATAAACATATTACCCTGACCGTCTCAAGGACCAGTAAGTTGCGAGACGTCTGGTACTTCTAATTGCCAAGCTATTACAGCCTACTAAGTCCACTGCTGAACATTGGCCTCCTCCATTGCCTTAGGGGGATATTTGCCATAGTTGCCACGCTTCGAACACAGGTTGGCAACCACAGTTTATTACTGTATTAAGCTGTTGTCAGGAAGATGCTGCTGCCATGCAATCTCCATACAAATCAAATCCATTTTCATACAATTAAAGCGGCCATGTCCACCATTAAACTGATAAAAAAGAAATCTTTAGTTTTAAGATACAGAAATAATAAAATAATATTTTTCTTAAAACAGTCTACGACAATTGTCTGCATAATTATACAAAAATAATGTATTTTGATTAATAAAATAATACATACTTTATTGATATTTATCTCTTATAACATGTTTATATAAATGATTTTTAACAACTTTCCTAACTTGTGACAACAAAATACTTTTTCGTCTCTTTCAGACGATCTTAGATATCAAATTTTCTATTGATTTTATAGCAATAAATTAGCATTGTGTTTAATATAACAAACGCAATGTTTAATACAGTAATTTAAAATACCCGACTACGTAAAAAAGCTTACTGAAAAAATAAAAAAATACATCCTATGTTACTTTCACAAGTAAGACTAATCTGACAATACTGCATATGTTAACCCTTTCACTGTCCCGTGTACTATATATAGGTCATTGCTATTGTCTTACTACTGTGTCTGAAAAGCGGACAGTGAAAGTGTTAAACTGTCGAGTTATTTATTTTATTTTTCTACTAAGCGTGCCAAAGAAATAGACATATATACATAGAATTTAAAAATATTACCCTTGTTTTATGACAATCGGGTAAAAAGAAGCCACGGCATGAAATATGCTATGTGCGCACGATAAAATGAGTTAATATAGCAAGAAGTCACGTCATGGAATATAATCTGCGTGCTTGAATAGAGCTGTCAAAACTGACAACTCCGTTTCGCATTATGCACTAACTTCAGTTGCTATGTGGTAAATGTGGAACAAAAAAAAAATAAACCTAAAAAGTTCTTTTTTGTTTCATATATACCTAATTAATATTTATGTTTATTTTTTTATTATTAGTATTTGTGTAAGATAGACAAAAAGCTGCATGAATATCAAGTAACGGCGAAAACAAGCCAAAACCATGCTTATCTTATTGTTAGAACACACAATCACGTATACATCTAAATTTTTTTGCAACAACACGGTTTTGGATGCATATGTGTGTCCAGCAGAGGTCATTTAGGAGATGTTAAAGAAAAAAAATAAAGAAGAAAGATGAGCACGTGTTCAGAAGTTTCAGCATCACTTAAAATTTACGCTGGACTCCGTGTATCGAGTCTATTTGAATTCCGTACGGAACAAGTATTTGTATGGCCTACAAGTAATTGTTCCGGGTCTAGATGTCTCTCCTTGTGTAATTTATGTTTGGAAACTGCCTCCACGTTGCCGGCGAAAATCCTAGTTTGAGAATTATGTTTTTTTTTATAAGAAGAAAAGTTTGTTGGTCTGAGTTGTGATCATGTTGAGTTTTATTTTAGTTACCTTACATTAAATAAAATAAAATCTTACAATGGCGGTGTGTCCGTCACCGTCATGGTCTCATGCGAGTTGACGTTTAGAAAGTGAATTTTTTATACTAGCAACGTTTTAACAATACTAATATTCCACCACTACTGGTAAGCTAAAAATGCTTATGTTAGGAGTGGTTTACAACAGTAGTCGAATGGCAGGTTTGCACCCACGATTCTTTGACTCCGCGGCCGCACGTTATCATTGAGTGTCGATTTGGAGACGATAGTAAACTTAGTCTTATCCTACGCGCCAAAGTATAAATAGGTATTTAGAGTTAGTCCTTATAAAAATTTGGCATACAACTTTATTATTTTATTAATTAATGATAATGTCTACCAAGACATCATCATTAATAAAATGAGAAATCATATAATTTCAATTTGCTAATTTCGCAATCAAGTCAAAACGTGGTCGGTTTTCCAATTTCCATATAAGGATAAATATTTTTCTTTAAATTTAATTTAGGAAAATACAAATAGACTATATTATTTATAATATTTAATGAGATGTAACCTATTCAAGACATCATCATTAATAAAATGAGAAATCATATAATTTCAATTTGCTAATTTCGCAATCAAGTCAAAACGTGGTCGGTTTTCCAATTTCCATATAAGGATAAATATTTTTCTTTAAATTTAATTTAGGAAAATACAAATACGACCTATATAAAATATATATAATATTTTGAGATGTAACCTATTTCATGTTAATGAGGTTACGCTTTATTTAATATCATAAGTACTTAAATACTATTAAAGACAAAGTTGTTAATAATAATTAATATACTTAATGATTTCCGGACTTTTAACTTTTAAGTGAAATTATAACCTATATAGTATAACTTATACTTGTGGCAAAACTTAAAGTATGGATAAAAACTAAAACCTCGTGCTTTTTAAAGTAATGTGTGGCTCTATGGTCTTAAAGCTTTTTTCTAGAAATACAAGTTCGTTAGACAAACATTTGTTTTGTTCACAAATAGAAGCTTATGTTGACTAAAGGCCTTATAGCTAATACCACTGTAAATGTAAAAAAGATAGTTATAGAATCGATTCAACACGATTTAATAAGAACTAATGTAGAAATAAAAAAAGACATTGTCCTGATGTTATTATTTAGTCGACTTGCTTGATTATAAAATAACCTGAGGAGAAAAAAGTAAAAATCCGAACTACAAAATCTTTATTATAAATATCGATACTTATAGATTAAGTACCTTCCAGTGAAGATCAGTAGTTAAAAACTACCCGACTTAGACAAAAACATTTCAAAACAGATAATAAAATAAAAAGAGAAAATATAATATCAATTCAAAATCTGAAATAAGACCTAAATGATGGCGCCACTAAATGAGGTGAAATTTTTGACATATTTCGTGACAGGGGAAGATAATTTGTTAAAAAATTGTGAGAGCTATCACTTCTTTCTGCAATATAAATCATATTTAGAAATAGATAAACCAAAATATGGTTATTATTAAAAGTAAAATAATTAAAAAGATTTAAAAAAAGATTCCAAAAAGAGTACACCACGTGGTAGAGCTATGCTGCAGTTATATTAATTGTATAGTTGTAGCACGAATGGTTCGGCTCGACCGGGGAAGGCTACGCTCATAACAGCGTAAAATAGTAGCTTAATACTGCTGTGTTTCTTACGGTGAGTGTAGAGAACCGGAAACCCTTTTTACTGGAAACAATGCATTCCATCTAAGTCCTCACGGGTGACAACGCATCCGCATTTTGATTTGTAATCGAGGTTAGATGTAGATGTCTATGGGCCGCAGCAACCATTTACCGTCAGGTGGACTGTGTGCTCGTTTGTCACTCTATCCTATAAAAAACACCACTGAAGCATTGTTATATGTATTAACATACACTAAAACCAATAAACTTTTATTTAAAACGAAACATGTCAGTTATAATGTGAGTATGTAACAAAATAACTTTACCTAAGTACCAACTAACGACATCTGGTTAGCGGAATATTACATTTCTGAAATTTTATAATCTAAATATTTTATAAACGCTAAACTCAGACCAACAAAAATAGAAAATTACATACCGTAAAGTGGGGATATTTGGAAACCTACCAAATATACCCACATATTTGGTATTTTTTATTTTAAGATTGCGGTCCAAATATTTTTTGATATGGCAATGGTAGACAATAGATCTTCAATTCTGGCAACACTATAACTCATGTCAAGTTTATTCTGAAAAGTTACGCCATGCTGCCATAAGAACTGTGTCTACAAAGATTATTTTAATAAAACCGTGAAAAAACAGCAAAAACTTCATTGTTGAACTTTCGGACGGTGCTTGAAGATTTCAAAGTAAGTAATAAAACTATTTTTTACAAAGAAAAGAGCGATATCTCGGCATTCCAAAACCCTCCTAATCATCATCGCATGTGTTACCTGTTCGCCATTTTGATCGAATATTCTCATGAGGATATTTGGAACAGCAATTTAGGATATTTGGTACCGTAGTACCAAATATCCCCTTATACGCAATGATGGTGTTATTTGGACCAACTATACCAAATATACCCACAAGTAATGTGATCCCATGTATGCATTACTGGTGTTATTTGAAACGATAATACCAATTATACTCACAAGTAATGTGATGTTTATTAAGGGTAAGATGTTCGAATCCTTTGTATTTCGGATATAATTTTAAAGACTTTTTTGATTTTGTTGCAGGAATATGCATCAAAATGCCACGAATATATATTAGAAAATTCAGGAATACTAGGAATGGAAAGTGCTTTCTACCTTACACTAATTACAGCTCTGAAAATTTACAGAAAGCAATTCGAGACGTAAAAAGTAAGACTTTAACACTAGGAGAAGCATCATCTAAATATAAAATACCTAAAACAACGTTATCGAGAAAATGTAGAAACCTTAATTGCTCACAAGAAAAAGCAGGACGTCCTACCCTTTTTTCACCTGAAGAAGAGAAAGCCTTCATTAAACACATTGTAAATTACGCAGACTGGGGATTCCCATTCGATCTTATTGATCTTCGTATTTTCGCGCAAAGGTACTTAAATAAACTCGGAAATACAATATACGGACTACCCGAAAATTTGCCTGGTTCAGAATGGGCTCGAAACTTTTTAAGGCGTCATAAAGATTTGCTTTCGAACCGTATGGCTTCCAATATATCTACCGATAGAGCAACGGTATCAGCATCGACGACATATGAAATTAGTGTCCGACCGAAGGTCTGACACTAATTTCATATGTCGCGGAAACTTTTCTCGGCTTAATCAGCCCGATGTAAGAATACGCATTCACTCACACATATGCATTCAAAACCACAAGGTTTTTACGTTATTTAAGTAAAATGTAAGTTCGTTGCCACTTCAATTTTATAAAAACTTTCATTCAGTATGACGTACTTTCCGATTTTCATGTGTCGTAATCGAGTGAAAATCGAAGATGATATCTATCAACAGTTCTATGTTATATACATATATAAATAATAGGAATGTACGGAAGCACGCGAGTTATTTGTCTTGAAGTTGCACGTAGTTTGCGGGAAACAAGCCGTACGCGCCTTTGCATAGACCCTGCCACCAGCCTTCGTCGATCTGTTGAAAAGAAATTCATGTTTAATTAATAAGTCTCATCACGAGAAGTTACAAACATTAAGTTGTCGCCTAGACGCCGCTGGAGCCTCTCCCACCACTTCAATTTCGGAGGAATCTTAAAATGTCATCGGTAAGTATATGTTGTATAGTCTATGTATATTATTGGTATATAATATGATGTATGTTTTCTATTTATCTTTTAGAGGCACTGCAGTAGCAGCGGGCAGCTATTTTTCAAAAAGTATCCAAATTTTAACCTTAAGTTCAAATATATAAATAATGATATACCGTTATTGCAGTTTTTGAAAATACGAGTAAATACTTCTATTTCAAATTATCCCAAGGTGACAGCAATTTATGGGCAACAACGTTTTTGCCAACGATAGACCTTTATGAATGCGTGCGCAGTAGAATCAGTTATAATAACGCATTACCACGCATGTTAAATTTAAAAGATAAAAGGACAGAACGTTTGAGATTTTTAAAATTAATTTTGCTCACCATTTGCTTTATTACTTATTCTGAACCTTTTCTACAAATTCAGTCGATTATTGTAAAGTAATCTAGTATAAATGCAGATTGTGAGATACAGGGCGTGGGACCTTTTTACATGATGTTAGTAAAAATCTAGAAAAAAATCTGAAAAATAGCTTTAACTTAATATTTTTGTAAATTCTATTATATTAGGGAGATAAACCGTTTGGGAAAAAAATCTCTCGAATTGCAACCTCGTACCACCACCAACCACGTAGACGAAGTGTAGGACGGCTCCCCACTAGATGGAGTGATGACGTGGTAAGAGGTGAAGGAAGCTGATGGATGCGGTGGCTTAGGATGATGCTTTGTGGTAGTCCTTGAGGGGAGGGGGAGGCTATGTTTAACAATGACTTTGTTGGTTGTGATGGTGAGATAATAATAATGTGATGCATTCCACCTTGGACCTCAGTGGTGACGATGCATCTGTAGTCTTTTTTGTATAAAGTTCACTAATTTAATAATAATAAATCCAAAATCATCTGAGCCGTGATAGCTCAGATGGTTAACGCTCGCTGTAATTTTCGCAATACGCGAACAAACCGGGTTCGCTCCCCGCCGGCATCAATGAAATTGTTAATTGCAATTTTAAGTACTGATTTACCACGTGCTCGCCGGTGAAGGAAAACATCGTGAGGAAACCTGCATGTCTGAGAAATAAGAAAAAAAATATTTCGAAGACATGTGAAGTTCGCCGCACTGGGGCAGCGCGGCGGACATTTCCTTGCCCTAAAACCCTCTCAGAAATGAGAGGAGGCCTGTGCCCAGCAGTGGGACGTATATAGGCTGTAACTTTACTTTACTTTAACTCCAGAATAAAAAATCCAGTCATTATATGACTGCTGAATCGAATATAGAACTAATGCTGAAAATAGGCTTTTGCCATAGCTGCCATGCTTGGCAGGGAGGTTGGCAACCGCAGCTCTTTATTATTTTGAGCAGTTATCAGGAAGATATTGCTGTCCGTCTGCTGTTTCAGTTTCCCTCTATCGCCTTTTAGACAACCACGGGACCACACGGGGTAGTAAATGTTCTTACATCGCCGTTACATGGATTCCGCTTATTAGAAGATATTTAAGCCCAATTTGTACTGAATTTAACCCTTCAAACCTTAACCCTTCAAACCCCATAAAAATCCCATGCAGTCGCATGCGTCCGTCAAATCCCGAGCGGTCGCATTCGAAACACACTTTAAAACATTAAAACTTATATTTAGAGACTACTTTTCTATGAAGAAGTTAAGCATTATAAAATCTATACAAAATTTTATATCCTGTGGTTTAAACAAAAGTCAGATTTTACTTCATTACAGAACGATTTTATTGTATTTTGATAACAAAAAAAAATATATTTACCAAGCGGAAGTGTCGGCAGCGTGAAAATAACAATTATTTCTATATATATAACTCGAAATTATTTACGTAAAAAGATAAATTATATCCACACAAAAATTTTCAGTACAATTTTATAACAAAGCACTATACTAAAACACTACCAAAATCCAAAAATCAACACAATAACATTCACACGAAAATGGCGTACGAAACGAACGTAGATTATAAATACATATCCATAGATTAACTGACTTTCTACTCCACTAGAGGATAGAAAATTTCATATTGATTCTATATTGCTAAACTTCTTCATAGAAAAGTAGTCTCTTGACGTAAGTGTTTATGGGTTAAAGTGTTGTGGGTGGGTGCGGTCCTCTTGAATTTTAACGAATATCGCCGCGGCCAAATTTGGACGCTTGTTTAGAGGTTGGAGTCTTATTACCATGACGATGTTCGTGATGAGGTCGTCGGGGTCGAAGGAGATCTCGTCGGGCGCGGCCGCCTGGTAGTCGTAGAGCGCGCGCGCCGTGTAGCCGTCCTCCTCGTCCTCGTCCTCTCCCTCGCCCTCCGCGCCCCCCGCGCCCCCTGCGCACTCCCACCCCACCGGCGACACCACGATCGTTGGCTGTCGGCTCTGGGAGGCGGGCAATGCCACCTACATTCACACATTAATAAACAATATTCAATTAAATAATACATAAACACTCACGCCTGTCACCCAGAGGGGTAGGCAGAAACTACAGACTTCCATTTGGCACGATCCTGACACACCTCTCTTGCCTCCTTCACAATTAAATAATATTTACAATAATATGGTCTGCAAGATGATGTTGTGACCGGGATTAAGAAAGGAATGCTTCGGTGGTTTGGTCATGTGGTAAGAATGAATGAGGAAAGAGCGACAAAGCAAATTTATGTTGCAAAAGTGAACGGCAGAGTAGGAAAGAGACGTCCTAGGCGAAAGTTTATCGGCCAAGTTGGCGATATATTGAAAACGGGCCAAATCAGGAGTACTCTTAACCGATGAGAATGTATGCATAGGTATATGGATGTGGAGAAGGCGAGAGAGGTGTGTCAGGATCGTGCCAAATAGAAGTCTGTAGTCTCTGCCTACCCTTCTGGGTGACAGGCGTGACTGTTTATATATGTATAAATAATATTACATTATAATTAATACTTAAATAATATTACATTATAATTAATACTTCCGTGCGATTAAAATATGAGTTTCTTCGAGGTAAGAATGGTTTTTACGCTAAGACATTACCACCACCACGTGGGGTTGCAGTAAAGCACTTTTAACGTGAATAAGTCTTTGAATTTGCTTTCATAGAGTGAGGCGATTCAGAAAACTGATGATAACAGAATCTAGGCATACAGTTTGATGTTGCAGCTACATGATCATGTCTACACTTCAACAAGTTCTGATTTGCGGACAAATAAAAAGGCACACAGACGAATATGCAGTTTTTCCAGTTTGCACGATGAATTATTTCGTTATTAGCTCAGTCGAAGCAAAAATGGCGGCCAAAATGACTATAAAAACGGTTTTATTTAATTAGATTTGTAAACCAAATTCTCGATTATTGTGCCTTTCATACCGATATTTGAACAAGTAGACCTAGCAACACTAATACACATATATAGTGAAAGACAACAGCTCGTACCTTAAAAAGCTTCAGGTGTAGTCAACGTACTGACAGTAATTTTTTGTGTGTTAAGATAAATGTTGCAATGAACGTAAATTAGAATATGATTTTTATTTTCAAATTAATACATAGTATATGAATATGTAGTATGTATGTTTGATTTACCACGTGCTCGGAGGTGAAGGAAAACATCGTGAGTAAACCTGCATGTCTGAGGAATAAGGAAAAAAAATATTTCGAAGACATGTAAAGTTCGCCAACACGTATTGGGGCAGCGCGGCGGACACTTCCTTGCCCTAAAATCCTCTCAGAAATGAGGGGAGGCCTGTGTCCAGCAGTGGGATGTATATAAGCCGTAACTGTACTTTTTACTTTTATATTAATATGTTACTATAATATCATACTTTGTATTAAACTGTAACTAAAATTTACATATACTAATGTAATGTAATATTTATAAAGAAATACACATTATATGTGTAAAATTATGTATGTATATGTTCCAATTTTCATTTTTCATCGATAGCTAATCGATACTTTTTGCTTTTTGTATCGTTAATCGCATTTTTAAATCGATTTAACATTGTTCCATATTTTTACGTTCACGTTAAATTATAAGCTGTCATACGCAACATGCTATATGACAAAGACTATAGTAACGTTGAGTAATGACTGACGCATCGGGACAATGCGACCTTAATTCACACATTATTTAATAATAATAATAAACCAAATCGAGTTTCGGCCACGGCGGCCTGCCTCAACGGAGGCTAGCCATCGGCGCAGGACAGGATTACAGTGCCCAAGTGTATGCGCAAGCACAGGTGCACTCTCTATTCCCTCACTTTCATAGTCCGATGGTACGGTAAACCGAAACGACCGGAGAGAGATCAGGCGCAGGACCAACGGCTTTACATGCTTTCCGAGGCACGGGGGTGAAACCCAACTTCCTGACTCCGGACAGCTACTGAGAATTTCTTGACAGAGAAATGCAATAACAGATTTTGGCCCGAACCTTCTTCTTTTTAAGGTGCCATTCTTGCGAAGGTTGGCAATCATTAGGGCGATTTCAACTTTTGAGACCGCTGTTCTAAATAGTGATCTTGTGCTCTTCCCGAACCACTGGCGCAAGTTCTTCAGCCACGATATCCTTCTGCGGCCAGACCTCCTCCTGTCAGCCACTTTCCCCTGAATGATAAGTTGAAGGAGTTCAAATTTTTTGGTGTTAGGCATCACGTGCCCAAAATATTTCAATTTCCTCCTCTTTATGGTTGTAAGTATCTCTGTGACCTTCCCCATTCTTTGTAGCAAGGTGGGGTCTCTCCAAGAAATTCTTAGCATACGTCTGTACACCCACATCTCGAACGCTTCCAGTTTCTTAAACATGGCTTCTGTCAGCGTCCAAGCTTCTACACCATAGAGAAGTACAGAAAAGACATAGCACCGCGCTATGCGTGTTCGAAGAGAAATACTTAGGTTCCGGTCACAAAGAACTTTTTTCATTCTCGAAAAGGTGTTGCGTGCCTGCTCTATTCTGCATCGTATTTCGAGGCTGTGATCTCTTGTTTCGTCAACCATTGTGCCTAGATATTTGAATTTGGTGACCCGTTCAAGACCCACAGACAAGAAGTGTTCGGCTTATTACCATGTACTTCGTCTTATTGGTATTGGTTAATACCGTATTCAACACTAACGGAAGCCATTGAATCTACTAACCTTTGAAGACCCGCAAGACTATTTAATATCGTGTCGTCTGCGTAACTAATGTTGCTTAACAATTTGCCATTAATTGATATGCCGTCTGGACTGTTATCTAGTGTCTTTGAAAGTATGGCTTCAGCATACAAATTAAACAGTAAGGGTGATAAAATACATCCTTGTCGTACGCCTCTTTATATGTCAATGTATGACGATGATTTCCCGTTGACCCTTATATTTGCACGCTGGTTCCAGTATAAGTTTTTTATGAATCGGCGGTCGTTGAAGTCTAAGCCAATTTTCTGAAGTATTTGAACGCGGTCAAAGGCTTTTTCATAGTCAATAAAGCAGACAAACAGATCTTTATTCATATCCCAACATCTTTGTACCAGTACTTGATAGCCAAAAAGTGCGTCTCTAGTTCCCAAACCGCTTCTAAAACTAAACTGAGTATATGATTGTACGGACTCACATTTTGAGTAAATTCTGTTATGGATTATTTTTAAGAACAGCTTCAAAACATGACTCATGAGCGAAATGGTACGATAATCACTGCATCTTTTAGGATTCCTGAGCTCAGGTAAGGTGATGAATGTCGATTTGAGCCAGTCGGATGGAATCGTGCCGGAGTTGTAAATAGCGTTGAAGAGGCTAACAAGATAATCCAGATTATACTCCTCAATCACTTTACTTACCTACGTCCTACGGTACGTCATCGGGACCCACAGCTTTCCTTGTTTTTGCATTTCTGATGGCATGATAGACCTCACTCCTTGTAATGGCAGGCCCCGTGTCTTCGCAAATGAAATCAACACGATCAGACCGAGTGGCACAAAAGAGTTCGGTTACATATTGCTCCCAAGTTATCAACATGTAATCTGTGCAAGAGGCATACTTGCCATCTTTATTAAGAAGAGTTGTTTGTGTGAGTCCTTGATGTTTAAGGGATATAACCTCTTTAATCTTCTTATGCATATTAAAATAGTCAAACTTTTTATCCAATTCTTCAATCTCAGAACAAAGATCACATTTCTTTACATACCACTTTTACATACCACTTTTCTTTTGCCTGTCTTATTTTCTTCCATATCGAAAGCTGTATTGAATCATACTTTTCTTTTTCAATTTATTTTCACGTCTTAAATCCATCAAATTTAAGATTTCGTCAGTAATCCACTCAGTTTTCCTATATCGCGGTGTTGACAGATCTTATCACTTGCATCCATAATTGATGTTTTAAAATTATGCCATGCTTGCTCTGTATTTGAGAAAACAAGATTGTCATTCTCGTGCTTTAGCCTGCACATTTCGTCATTAATGGCTGGGCGAAGTTGGTTTTCAGATTAAGGGTTTTTCAATTTATCCAGGTCCACTCTTGTAGTTTTTGTTGGCTGTTGCATTTTCTTTAGCTGAACTTTAATAACGGCCACAATAGGGTTGTGATCAGATCCAATATCGGCTCCGGGATATGTCTTAGCAGATTTAATGCAATTTCTATGCCTTCTGTTAATCAACAAGAAATCTATTTTATTACGTACGATCTACACTGGACTATCAGCTGGCGAACGCCATGTATAAAGTCTTCTAGATGACGCAGGCCCGACCCAGGAATCAAATACCCCAACCGGGTTTACGACTACTAAACAAACAAGGCAGTAATTTTTGATATTGATACATTAATAAGATTTGGGTGCGATCGGGGCAAGTGCTTTATTTACTCTAATACAGTGCGCTTACCACCACCAGCTACGAATGACCACTTTTTTTTTGTAGAATATGTGACAGACGAACACACAGCCCACCGTATGGTAAGTGGATGCTGTAGCCCATTGCCTAAACAATCTTAAACACAGTAACTATCCCATTAGTCGCCCTTTACGACATGGTAGACAAGACTAAATAAACACCTATAATATCTAGATCAACATAAAACAATTTTTCCTAATAGTGTAATTATAATATTTTATTGCAATAACATCATAATACATAAAAACAATCTCATTTACCTCATCTTGGTCTTCTTTAGGCTCACCAACCAGAGTTACATCGGGCAAGTTGGGTTTCACTTCAATCTCCTGACTACTTGGAGGGTTTTCTATAACTACATCAGCCTTTTCTGTTATATTGCTTGTCTGTTCTTCTGTTTGTTTGACTGCTTTCACGACTACTTCGGGTTGTTTCTCAATGACTTGTTTTGGCTCCGGCTCTTTTTGAGGGACTTCATCTATTTCTTTAGCTGTTTTCTCTTTTTCCTGTAAAAATAATATTCAAATTAAAATGAAAAATATTTATTGCAAGTGAAGTGGTATATATTTGCTGTTAATTTATTATAATACTAGTGGTCCACCCCGGCTTCACACGGGTGATTTCTGGATCTCGATAACAGCGCCCGTTACCGGTACCAATTATAAATTTAAACCAGCCACATCAAAAATTTCATTAAATTGGGCACAGTCGTTCTCATGTGATGATCTTTCATATAGTGGTAGAGCCACATAAAGGGTCCGTCAAATAACTTTTTTTTTAAAATGCTATTAAAAAAAAACTACTAAATATTTTTTTTAAATTTCTTTTTTTATTTGAAAGTACAATCCTTCCGAAAATAATTTCATTCAAATGGCTGCCTCGGCTGGCCATGCAGTAGCCTACACGATCGGTCCAATTTTTGAGTACATTATCGATTGTGTGCAGCTGTATTTCACCAATGGCTTCACGAATATTGTCCTTTAAAGCGTCAATTGTCTCTGGCTTGTCGGCGTAACACTTATCTTTGACGGCACCCCACAAATAATAGTCCAACGGTGTCAAATCGCCGCTCCGAGGTGGCCAAACGACATCAGCTCTGCGGCTGATAATGCGATTTTCAAAAACAGGGCGCAAAACATCAAGTGTAGCGTCGGCTGTGTGGCACGTTGCGCCGTCCTGTTGAAACCAAATGTTGCCAATATCCTCCTTTTCAATTTCTGTGAACAAAAATTCGTTCAACATGGCCCGATAACGATCGCCATTGACTGTAACGGTCACACCTTGCTCATTTTCGAAGAAAAATGGCCCAATTATGCCTCTGGACCAAAATCCGCACCAAAAAGTGACTCGTTTTGGGTGCACCGGCTTTTCGATGAATGTGTGCGGGTTTTCTGTGCCCCAAATGCGACAATTCTGCTTGTTTACATACCCGCCAAGTTCGAAATGAGCTTCATCTGAAAAGATGATTTTTTTGGCAAAATCCGCATCTTCTGCAAGTCGATCGCAGGCCCACTTAGCGAAGCGAAAACGCATTGGATGGTCAGTTGGCTTCAACTCCTGAACCAATTGGATTTTGTACGGCGTCATACCAAGGTCTTTACGCAAAATTCGTCTCAATGATGTCTCCGAAATGTCCAATTGTTGAGAACGACGGTGAACTGATGTTGATGGGCGTTTCACGCACACTTTCGGCCACAGCAGCAATATTTTCGGGTGTACGCACTGTTTTTGGCTTTTCACGCGTTGGTTTATCGATGAGGATGCCAGTTTCTTTCACTTTTTTCACAAGGTAACGAACATACGGAGCTGACGTTTATTTCTTCCAAAATCCGTACGCAATTTTCGCACACATTCTGCAACATTACCATGATTTTCAAAGTAATGTCGCAATATTTCCCAGCGTTGTTCAAGCGTATGCACAACCATATTCGTTCAGCGGAAGGATAAAACTAATTATCTGACAAATTAGACATGAGCTAAGTGTTGCCATTCACGAAATAAGCACTAGTTGAAGAAAAAAGTTAGATGGCGGACCCTTTATATAGTGGTAAAGTTTTGCTGTTGCACATATGGGCGGGCTCGAACCGGGGTGGTACCACAAACTCATAGAAGACCAGCGTGAAGTAGAAGCTCTGCTCCTGCATTACGTCTGGTGAGTGCAGGCCGGAGGCTCAATATCCCCCCCCACCCCTTAACACGGCAGCTGAGTTAAATAGAATATAAGGAGGGTACGAGGGTAATGCCTCGGCAGTCTTGAAGGTCCTGTCTATCCTATGGCTGCGCGTAGACAGCGACGGCCATCCGCGAGTTTACGGGTGCCTCTATAGGTCCCATAGCGGCTATGCCGACAAAGACCGATTCATCGACCACGTCTAAATGGCTGCAGACTCTGTGCTATAACAGGTATCATCCGCAGAGATCGTGATGCTTGGTGGCTTTAACGCCCACCACGCCTAGTGGCTTGGTTCCTGATTAACCGCTCATGCGGGTAGATCTGTTTATGATTTTGCTTGGCATATGGTCTGACACAACTGGTTACTTCGCCTACGCGGATCCCAGATATGGAAGATCATGTACCTTCCCTGTTGGACCTTCTGCTGACCTCTCTCCCGGACGGATATTAGGTCTCCGTCGATGCCTCTCTTGGTTCCTCGGACCATAGTCTGATCCGGAGTACGTTGCCACTCACGCTCCCATCCTGGTTGCGTTCTGCAGGTTGCTACCGTACTTGGCACTATATATTTTTGCATCCTACTCTTGATACTTCATCCTACTCTCAGATAATCCCAACGTTGTTGCTGATTATGTCGCTGATGTGGTGCTACAGGGAATGGAATTTTTTATTCCATCCTCTGTGGTACCTATCGAAGGCAGAACACAGCCATGGTTTGGTCGCTCCGATAAAGTTGCATCATGCCATAAGCAGGAGTGCCACCGGGCTTAGGTTGACGCATCGACGTCTCGGGATGCAAATACCAGCTCTTAAAAAGAAATAAATTTTCGCTTCCAGGTCCTTCAAAAGTGTCATTGCCAAGGCAAAGTCAGAGCACATCGGCAAAATTGGCATGAAACTAGTTCGACTTCCTTCGAGAACATTTATATTCTGGTCTCTCGCTAAGGCTGTCCAAGGTAACTTCTGTCAACCATCTCTCCCATCTCTGCACAGGGAGTACGACTCTAAGTCAATGCCTCAAAGGACAAGCCGATCTGCTGCTTTGTCCTTTGAGGCATCAATCTTGTTGCGTCCAACTAGACTCTTCATGACTGGGAGAACACACCGCTGACCATCCCGCGGTGTGAGTGCTGCTTGCAGGATGTGCTTCTTACCCAAGCGCTCAGTGCGCAGAGCATTCCTCTTCCTGGACGTCAATAAGTCGAGTGAGCCTAATGGCGTTCCTCTTATTGTGTTGAAGACGTGTGCTTCGGAGTTGACACCGGTTTTAACGCGTCTTTTCCGGTACTTCTACACCTTAGGCATAGGCCCCAAATCATGGAAGACAGCTTTACCGCACCCGATCTCTAAAGAAGGCGACCGCTCATATCCGGCTAACTACAGGCCTATTGCTATCACGTCCTTGTTTTCCAAAATAATGGAAACAGTTGGCACGCTTGGCAGGCGCGTTGGCAACCGCAGTTTTTCATTATTTTGAGTTGTCAGGAAGATGCTGCTGCCCATCTCCTATCCTATCCTATCTATTTTATTTTTTCTCTATCGCCTATATCGTATATATATATTGCTATACACTCAGCGTCACAAAAATCGCACCTCTCTGAGTTTGCGCGAAAAATGGCTGTAATGGCTAGAAACGAATTATATTTATATAAATATTGGTATGTTTGAAATGGGTATTTGAATAGCTTTACATTATTAATAAAAAAATCATGAAATCATTAAAACATTTATCATTATAGAGCGTCAAAATAAACACTGCCAAATGCTCGTTAGTAAGGACGCTAGTTACACCACCTAAAAAAGGGTATAAAAGGGTTGATCTGGATGAAATATGGGTCAGTAGTAATTTAGACTTTGCAGTGAACACACGTGAACAAGTAACCCAAGTAAGAACAAGTAAAGATGGACACCAGCTCTGAAGAAGCCGCTCAAGTAATTGCCCTATTGCAGTCGGGGATGCGGCAGTGTGACGTTGCTCGACAGTTGAACCTGTCCCGTTTTTCAGTTCGACGGGTGTTCCAACGTTTTCAGCAGACTGGTGGTTATGTTAGAAAACCGGGATCTGGAAGAAAACGGTGCACATCAGAAAGAGATGACCGTTTCATCGTTGCGACATCTTTACGAAACCGTTTTACAAAAGCTGTTGAGTTGCAACAACAGCTTCGATCAACTCTGAGAACATCTGTGAGTGTTTCTACGATAAGAAGAAGGTTACACGAAAAGAGTTTAACAGCCCATAGACCTGCTAAAGGTCCAAAACTTACTGCACAGCATCGCAGAGATCGCCTAGAGTTTGCTCGCAATCATTGCGGTGGACTCTAGAACAGTGGCGGACCGTACTCTTCTCTGATGAGACGAGGGTCTGTCTCTTCTGCAATGACAGACGTAGATGGGTCTACAGAAGACAGGGGGAGAGGTTCACACAACCCTGCTTCGAAGAATCCGTCGAATACGGCTCGTGTATGTTTTGGGGCGGCATTTCCGTCGACGGGAAAACGGAACTTGTGTGAGTTTCCCGGACTCGGGGTAGCCGTGGGCAAGGGTCATTAAATGCTGGTCGGTACATTACTGAAATCCTGGAGGAACATGTGGTCCCGTATGCTAGTTATGTCGGTGATGGATTCATGTTAATGCATGATAATGCTCGTTGCCACACCGCGGCGATTGTTCGGGATTATTTACAGGAGGTCGATATCCCTGTTATGCATTGGCCAGCACGAAGTCCAAACCTTAACCCAATAGAACATCTCTGGGATGACCTAAAACGGCGCGTGTGAGCTCGAGATCCAGCTCCAACCACTCTTCAAGAGCTCCAAGATGCGGTACTTGAAGAGTGGAAACAAATACCCCAAGAGGCTGTTGCGACCCTTATAAGGTCCATGACAACACTAGGTTTTAAGAACTTTTTTGTATTTATTAAGTTTTTTTTAAATTATTAATTTGCAAATTTGTACATACCCTGTCTTTTTCTTTAATTTCTCTTTCGTCTCGTTATAAAAGTAAAATTCAATTAAAATTCCTGAAAGCTAATGAAATTACCTTTCGAATGATACCCTCAAACCACAACATTGCCATTGGCCTGTTTTGTTAAAATAGTATTTAAATTATTTTTTTCGGATGTGCGATTTTTTTGACGCCGAGTGTACTACCCCATATCATTCGAGTGTCGTAAGAGGCGATAAAGAAAAATTAAAATAGGAGATGGGCAGCATCATCTTCCTGACAACTCAAAATAACGAAAAACTGCGGTTGCCAACCCGCCTGCCAAGCGTGCCAACTGTGGCTAAATGTTAGGGACATGTTGCGGCAATCTATGAGGGAGTCCTATGTTCAGCAGTGGACTGAAGAGTAATGAATACTGGATGAATTTTACTTTACCCACCATTCTCAATTTCATTCGCGTTATTATAAACAATTATTTATTTTAACTTATGTTATATGAAAGTTACGTACCTTTTGCGATAGTTCCTTGTCCATCAGTAGCCTCTCTTGCCTAATCTTCTGCACGTGCTGCATCGCCTCCTGTGTTTATTAAAATAATATTTAATAAATACGTAAATAAAAACGAAAACTAAGAATTTCCAATTTACACAATTAGATTTAAATATTATGTTCAGTTAGATACACGTCGTAATCAATTAATTTATTACTGGCAGTTTTAAGTGCTGAGTGCTGATTCTTTGCGATATTTTCCTTCACCGCCGATACTTTAGAAGTTTACCATTGGCTAGAAAATTTTTCAAAGACTTGTTAAAAGACTTTAATGGTGTAGATCCATGCTATGTATATATATATATATTATAGTTGTAACACGAATGGGTCGACTCGACCGGGGAAGGACCAGCTCTTACAGAATACCAGCGTAAAATAGCAGCTTCATGCTGCTGTGTTTCATATGGTGAGTGTAGAGAACCGGAGAATCATTTTACTTAAAACAAGAAAGCAGAACGAATTTTAATTCTTAATCGAGGATAGATGAAGATGTCTATCTATGGGCTACGACATCCACTTACCATCAGGTGGATTGCGTACTCTTTGTCACGCTGATCCTCTAAAAATCGTGATTCCCGTGATTCGATATGCGTGTTGGCAAGCATTGGTACAGTACTATGACATAACATATTATATTGTAAATTATTGTTTAAATACATAGTCCCGCTGGTTTTCTTGCTGATTCTTCCCAGGACAGTGTTTTACCGTACCAGTGGTAAACGCATAAATTACTTTCAATAAGAGTTTTTGTAATTTATATTGAATAAAAATATATTCTATGCTATCCTATGGACTCTTCCCTGCTTCAGAACTTTACTAGTACCGTTCCTAGAATTGGGATGCATTTAGGCTGTCACTTAATCGTTATCTTATTATTATTGTAACTTAAATTAGCAAGTTTATAACATCATTATTTTTTCAGGGCATCTATCTCAATATATTTATTTATTTATTTAAAGACAACCAGAAGTAATTACCATAACACATTTTCACAAAAATCATCATAATCATCATCATCATTACAGCCCTTCACAAAACCACTGCTGAACATGGGCCTCCCCCAAGGAATGCCACAAAGCACGGTCCTGAGCCACCTGCATCCATCGACTTCCTGCATGTCTTACCAGGTCGACACTCCATTATTATCATTATTACATCGGTTGTCGGTTCTTCAAGCTATATGGGCGGCCCATTGCCACTTTAGGTTACTAATCCGTGTGGCTATGTCGAATGATCTGGTTCTACTGCGGATATTCTCATTTCTAAGTCTATTCTCTAGTCTAGTCTAGTAGACACTCCGAGCATAGCCCTCTCCATAGCTCGTTGAGCGATCTTTAAAATAATACATAAACTTAATTTTAAATGTAAAACCTATGTAGCCCGCTTTATACTTCATTATAGGTAGTAAAGGGTAGTAATATCCTAAGAACCAATCACCTGTTCCTTCTCTTTAGCCATGTTTTCGAACTTGGCACGTATGGAAGAAGGCTTCGCGCCCCCTATATCGGGCTTTTGCTTCGTGTAGTTTGTGCCCACTTTCTCCACCTCGTCGAATCTGTGCGCTGATTTGTCCACCCTGTCCGATTCAACGCCGAATTTACCACCGAAACCCTGGTAAAATAAAAAATAAGTCTAGATAATTGATAGAATCAGACGTTACTTTGCGGAAATCCATTATAATAAAGCTATTAATTAATTTGCAACCTTTCGCTAGAGGTTGTGATCGGGACGGACTCCGACGCGCATCATCCCCTTTGGGGAATGGAAAAACCTAATGAACGAGGTAAGGTTTTAGTTGAATATTTATTTAGCACTAACCTAACCATATTAAACACTGGTTCTGAACCAACCTTCATAAATAAATGCTGTCGCACAATAATCGACCTCACACTCGCAACAGAAGGAGCAGCTAAGCTAATAACGGGATGGCATGTGTCGAAAGAGGCCTCATGCTCAGACCACAGATGGATCTGCTGCGTACTACAGGTCGATATCCCCGCTATACCACCATGGAGAAATCCCCGCAAGACGGATAAAACAAAATACCTCAATAGCTGACGTCTTCGCTCGCGGGTGTTGGGGGAACTAATACCATAGCAGATCAATCGCTCCTAGAAGAACAGGTAGCAGCTATCACTAAAGCCATGATCGATAGCTACCATGAATCATGTCAAGTAATCACTCCACCAAAACATGCTGAGCAAAAGCAACAGTGGTGGGGTAAAGAACTAGTCAGGAAACGTAAGAAGGTAAGAAAAGCCCTAAATAGGGCAATGAATACCTCAAAGGATGAAGACTGGCTTCTATATAAGAAAGCTAAGTCTGAATACAAAAAATGTATCAGGTATCGACGCTCAACAGGGTAGCGCAAATTCTGTGGTAGCATAGAAACCTGTGAACAAGCAAATCGGATAACGAAAATCCTAGCTAAACAGAACACGCCGGGATCTATCTCTTTAAAGAAACCAGACGGAAGCTACTCAACATCGCCGGATGAAACCCGACGCATCCTAATTGATACTCACTTCCCAGGTTGCTGTGTAGTTGAAAGGGTGAACCGGCATGAAGATGCACTGACACCAAATGAAGACTGGGAATTAGCACAAAGAGTAGTGACGATGGACAAAATCCATTGGGCCATTCATAGTTTCCAACCCTATAAGGCAGCACGACCTGACTGCTTATTCCTGGCACTTCTCCAGTGGAGGGGGGGGGTAAAGTCCTAATAGTCAGACTTGTTGCCATAATGAGAGCATGTCTGGCTCTTAAATATGTTCCTAGGGGATGGAGGGAAGTGAAAGTCACGTTCATACCCAAACCAGGTAAGAACGACTATACAGACCCTAAATCCTATAGGCCTATTAGCCTCACATCCTTTCTCCTAAAGACGATGGAGAGGTTGTGTGAACGGGAGTTGAGAGGGTCGGCGCTAATTAACTTACCGCTACACGAAAAACAACACGCCTATTGTTCGTTTGGCTACGTTCGTTCACTGGTACGTAGATAATTTACACGCTCAGCTTTGGAAAAATTTAGTAGACTGTAGACAAGCTAGGGAGGCCCTACCTGAAATAAACAGTCGTTTAACCAAGGTTCTAATGAGACTGAACAAGCCACAGATCAGGATAGTAACTAGTGCTATCACAGGACATGGCTCTTTTAACAAACATTTGTTCACCATAGGTGTTACTGACAGCCCCCTGTGCAGGACATGCATGGGAGAGGAAGAAACGGCGGCTCACGTGTTGCTGACATGTCCAGAAGTCGCTTCATACAGGGCTAAACATCTCGGCACGCCGGGGTCGCTCCCCCGAAGTTGCTTGCAACATCAAGGGACTGCTGAGCTTCTTTGGGGAGATATCATGGCTCGAATAAGCATACTATTCCTATAATGATTTCTTAAATTTACGCGAACTAACTAACTAACTACCTAACTAACTAACTAACGAATAAATTAAAGTAATTAAACGCGATAAAATCCGTAAATAATAGTTTTATTCAACATATTATTCCTGCCCACACGCAAAATACGCGCTTAGACGTGGAGTTGCGGAAAACAACCCGTCGTAAACTAAACAAAACCTTCCGCTATTCGTATATTAGTTAGCGGAAGGTTGCAAATTAATTAATAGCTTTATTAGTCTATATAGGTAAAAACAGTTTCATTTTGTAATTTTATGAGAAATAGTAGAATATTTTTTATTTGTAACATCTTTTTTTACCCTATCGCTTCGTACGAGGCTCACGGGACTATATTTAGATAGAGAATATTCTAACAACGTAGTGGCGTTATACGGCAACATACAGGCTGTCCAGTAATTGATGATAACCTAGAATGGCTTACAGCAGAACTAACATTTTTTATTATATATATATATATATATATATATATATATATATATATATATATATATATATATATATATTTCGAAATTTGTTATTGTATATATATATATATTCTAAAAACTACTTCTGATATTTTTTCGGGTATTCTTTTAACCATCCATTAGTTCTGCTGTAAGTAATATCAAGGTTATCCATTAAGTATAACATGAAATACAAATATAGTATCTGATACTTATGTCGTCTAAAGACTAGTTTAAAATCACAGATGGATTCAAAGAGGTCTGATAAATCAAGGCAGTAAACTAAGACGGCCAATTATAAATATGAAAATAGTAATAAACAAGCGCAAGCATAAAATTATTGACAATGAAATAGGAAAATTTACCTTCTTATGGTCGACCTGGCTGGCGTGTGCTGGAGTTTTCTCCACGTGGTCCCAGCCCACAGCGGATGCGTCCTGTCTATCGGTCTGTACACCGAATTTGCCACCGAAACCTATGGCGTAATCTGCGGATAACGGGTGAAGTATGAAACATCGTGTGTAGTGTGAAGTGTAAAAACAAAAGAAGAGATATTGATTTACTTCAATATGTAATATTTACATATTTTTTTAATGTCAATAATATATTATAAGAGGTGATAAGATATTTGTGTGTATTTTAATGCACGGAAGTGCGAGTGTATGTACATATTTTTTATAAAAGTTAAAGTTACAGTCCACTGGAGACCCTGGTGTGGTGTCGTGGTGGTCCCAGCCCAGCGCGGCTGTGTGTGTGTGTGTGTGTGTGTGTGTGTGTGTGTGTGTGTGTGTGTGTGTGTGTGTGTGTGTGTTCACGTAACGTATGTGTTTAGGTGTGCCTGTACACCTGTCTGCGAGCGGTGATGCTGCCTGGTGCTGTGTGGTGTCGTGGTGGTCCCAGCCCAGCGCGGCTGTGTGTGTGTGTGTGTTCACGTATGTGTTTAGGTGTGCCTGTACACCTGTCTGCGAGCGGTGGTGCTGCGTGGTGCTGTGTGGTGTCGTGGTGATCCCAGCCCAGCGCAGCTGTGTGTGTGTGTGTGTGTGTGTGTGTGTGTGTGTGTGTGTGTGTGTGTTCACGTGCGTTTAGGTGTGCCTGTACACCTGTCTGCGAGCGGTGGTGCTGCGTGGTGTCGTGGTGATCCCAGCCCAGCGCGGCTGTGTGTGTGTGTGTGTGTGTATGTACGTGCGTACGCACCGGTCTGCGAGTGGTGGTGTTGCGTGGTCTCGTGATGGTCCCAGCCCAGCGCGGCCGCGTCCCGCCGGTCATCCTGCACGCCGAACTTGCCGCCGAAGCCGATCGCGTAGTCGCGCTGCGACGGGTGCTTCGGCACCTCCTCGCGGTGCTCCCACCCAGCCGCACTCTGGCAATCGACAAGTTTTTATGACAAATGAATAGCCAATGTGGTCAACGGAAACGAGACTATCAAGGAAATCAGAAAATATTAGAAACAAATGTGACCGCTAAGAATCCAGGTGGTATGGATGGTGTCGTGAGTTTTGTCGCGATATGCGTAGAATGAGGAATTGGAAAAGTAATAAGCTGTTCGCGAGGCCCTCAATTCTTAGGACATGTAACTGTGAAAGTTAACAAAGTAGATTAATTTATCTGTCGCTTCATTAGTAATCTACTACTAATCCATCTCATAGCGAGAATGCAGAATTTTATTTTGGTGCTAGTTTATCGATGTGTTCAGAACTTGGAATCAATAGAAATTCCGAGAAATATGTTCGATCTTTCATAATCCAAATTGATTTTTTTTGTTTCTTCGCTGTTCAGCTAGCGTTGACAAGGTTTTTTAGATTCTAGTCAGCAATATGTTGCTTACAAAAACGGGAATCTTAGTAACTGGCATCCCATACTAGGCCGGTTTTCCCAAAGAAGAGAATATATTATAGAAAATTAGTTACAGCATTCTGCAACAATTTAGGCACTGTAAAATGTAAATATTTTGTGTGTTCCGCTTTGTTCGCCGCAAACCATTCGCAAACAATATCCAGTATTTGTTTGGGCCGTTCCAGTTTAAAAACGTATTTTTTTTACTTTAAATAAAAATGAGGTATCATCAACAAAGAGAACTACATTATACATTTGTACGTAACATGAAAGAACATCTATGTAGACCAAGAATATAAAGGGTCAAATATAGATCCCTGAGGGACACCTACTTTTATCACACGTCCCACCGTCATTACACCGTTAATTGCAACTTATTGCAATCGATTAGACAGATATTATGACGTTAGGAAATTAAGCGCGTCATTATAAATGTCGTAGTATTTAAGTTTGTAAATTCATGTTTTATTATCCACACAATCAAATGCGTTTAAATGTTCACAGTGTCTGGTACTTTAGCCTGCCAAACCTGCACAACATGTAATAATAGTTTTAAACCCGCATTCTCAGTAGATCCTCCTTTTGTGAAACCAAATAACTTGTCATTAACAATGTTTGATTTTGAAGATTTTGAAAAATGTTTTTTTTTACATCTATATTTTGCTTAAGGCTGTCAACACTGGAATAGGACGGTAATTTGTAGGATTTTTATGTGTCTAAACTGAAATAATGGCAATGTATTAACAGTTTCCTTTCCGCGAAAAGGACACAATGGTTAAACAATCGAAATGTTTATATACGATTCAAGGGGCAATGAAATGGTTAAGGATGTTGTTACATTTTTGAGACCTTCGAATTTAGGTATTTCGAGTCGAAAGCCGACTTACGCACACATTGAATAGGACGGTAATTTGTAAGATTTTTTTTGTGTCTAAACTGAAATAATGGCAATGTATTAACAGTTTCCTTTCCGCGAAAAGGACACAATGGTTAAACAATCGAAATGTTTATATACGATTCAAGGGGCAATGAAATGGTTAAGGATGTTGTTACATTTTTGAGACCTTCGAATTTAGGTATTTCGAGTCGAAAGCCGACTTACGCACACATTGAAACAGTTTACTATTCACTATATTTTATATATTATACCTAACTTAACTTGATACTTGCTCAATAAACAAAGGAAGTGCCGAAAGCCGAAACCATGATTAACTTCTTGATACGCACTCTCGCATCTTTCTTCTTTCTTTATTTTCCGCCCGTAAAAGTTTACTGATGGATGCACACATGGATGCACCTAAACTATGGTAATGGTTGCAAATTATTTCAGATGCACACATGTAGGTGAGTGCGTATTCTTGCACTCTTGCAGTAAGGTAAGCATGGTCTTGGTTTGGTTTTTGCATCCCTTGAAATGTGCGCAGCGCTCCGTTTTTCTTTCTTTGCTGGTATTGTTACGACCTAAGGGTTCGTGACAGTAAAAACTGCCGATTGAATTACCAAAATTGAAACTTTAATTACTGAAGACCAATTAAAACTTAAATCACACTAATAATTATTCACACTTAACACTTTATTTCACTCCGAAAGCTCCGCTCGTATCGCCAATCCAATACTGCCCCGGTCACGACCCCAAACGGCCGTATATAGGGCTTTTCCACCGAAACATGAGAACAGAATATTCCAGCAAATACCGGTCCCGACCTACTAGATGTAGAAAATTCTAGTGTGGAGTTATCTAGTAAGCTTAGTTCCTCTGTTCGATAATAGATGACGCTAGTGCCATCAACTGTGACACGCAACACTATTAATAACTTTACAAGTATTGAGTAAAGTTAGTTAGCTAAACTTTGCAATCGCATTTGGTATCTGGCATGATAGTAATGTTTTATTATTTGTAAATTTGACAGTGGGAGCGGGTTCAGCATTATTACTTATTAAAATAATTTTGTATAGGACGCTGGCACACGAAAATGTACGAGTGGCCTTGCGGCTGTAGTACCGTACATATACCAATTGTAAGTGCGTGTGTGAGGGATAAACTTCTTTTATATTATTATTTAATTTTTGAATTTGATTCAATTCGATTAATAATGATGATTTAATTTGATTTGATTAAACATTCTCTCTCTTGACACTAAAGATTACTTTGGCAAAGGTTCTCTAATTAACAATATCTAACATGAGGGATGGGGATCATATTTGGAGATGCATGTAAAACTAACATACGATGAAAATAGATTTAAACAAAACAAAAAAATCGAAATCAAAAGAATCCCGAAAATCGACGTGAAGCCGGAAACGAGTGATAGTCATGATAGTTATCAGAAATTTAAAATAAAAAACATAAGTTATGTATATAAAATATAGGCATTTTTTTAAACCGAAAAAATATACTCGTATTTCACTCCCATTACTACAAAAAAATTGTAATCCTAATCTGTAAGTTGTTACCTAAAATTTAAAGCCAACTGCTCCAGCTTGGAAGAAAATGTCACTTTTAGCCCAACTTAGTATTCAAAGTTAATACTTCGCGTAATTTTAACTGACTGTACTGAAAAAATGTTCCACTAGTTTGGTAAGTTACTTACACAAGTGGCATGTAAAAAATCCACATTTTATGCGACAAGATAGATCTTTTTTTTATAGAAACAGCAAACGAGCATGCAGCTCACCTGTGTGTTAAGTGATTACCGCTGCCCATGATCAACCGCAACACCAGGGGTATTGCAGGTGCGTTGCCGGCCCTTTAGAAAGGAGTAAGCTCTTTTCTTGAAGGTCCCCAGGTCGTATCGGTCCGGAAAAATCGCCGGTGGTAAACTATTCCACAGAGAGGTCGTACGCAGAAGAAAACTCCTTTTGAAACATTCAGTGGTGGATCGCCAAGCATCCAGATGGTGTGGATGGTATCGGGACGTTTGCCGCGTAGTGCGTTCACGAAATTTGGCGGCTGGGATTAATCCGAACAATTCTTCAGAGCACTCTCCATGGTAAATGCGAAAGAAAATGCAAAGAGACGCAACATCTCTTCGCAGCACCAGTGAATCGAGCCGATCGGAAAGCACTCAGTCGTCGACGATTCGAGCCGCTCTGCGCTGGATGCGGTCAAGTAAGTGGAAGGAGTTGGTACTGGGGAGCCCCAGCTCAGAGATGGGAACAGTATTCCATGTGCGGCCGAACCTGCGCCTTGTAAAGTTTCAGGCGGTGTGCCAGCATGAAATACTGTCCCACTCTGCTAAGCACGCCAAGCTTTTTAGAGGCCAATTTGGCCTTCTCTTCCAAGTGACCACGAAACTGCACGTCACTCGATACGTCGACACCGTGTCCGATACTGGCTGAGGCAACAAGGGGAGTGTCTTGAAACTGAGGAGATACGACAAAGGGGTTCTTTTTAGCGGTTAATGCACAAACTTGTGTCTTCTGGGGGTTAAATTGGACTAGATTTAGTCGCCCCCAATCCGAGACTCTGTTCAGCAAAGATTCGACTTCAGACACAATTTTGTACCCGTACTCAGAGACGTTTTCCCGAGAAATATTGGCACGGCCGGTGTAAAGAGCATCACCAGTGCTGTCATCTGCATAGCAATGAATGTTACGGGTTTGCAACATATCATTGATATGCAGAAGAAACAGCGTTGGCGATAGCACGCAGCATTGTGGAACACCAGCATTAAAAGGCTTGCAATCGGAGCTTGCATCGTCTACAACGACCTTGATGCTCCGATCTGCAAGAAATCTGGTGATCCAATCGCACAATTTCTCGGGAAGCCCATAGGAAGGGAGCCTCGAAAGAAGCGCTTTGTGCCAAACCCGATCGAAGGCCTTCGCAATGTCCAAACTAACGACCAATGGGCGGAGGCAGTAGAGTCCAAGAGGGGAGGCCACTCGGGCTCTACTGCCTCCGCCCATCTGTGAGTTAGGTAGACCAGAAGATCACCAGCTGACTGACCACGGCGAAAACTGTATTGGCGATCACTAATCAGCTGGTGATCCTCAAGGTACCTCATGAGCTGGCAGTTAACAATAGACTCCAATGTTTTGGAGAACAAGGAGGTGATGGCGATAGGCCGGTAGTTGGACGGGTCGGAGCGGTCGCCTTTTTTAGGGATCTGGTGGACGAAAGCAGTCTTCCATGATTTTGGGACTACGCCTAGGGAGTAGGGGTCCCGGAAAAGACGCGTTAAAACCGGTGCCAACTCTGGAGCACACGTCCTCAGCATAATTGGGGGGATTCCGTCAGGCCCACACGACTTGTGGATGTCCGGGGAGAGGAGTGCTTTGCGAACCGAGCGCTGTGTGAACTGCACTTCCGGCATGGAGCACTCACACCGCGGGATGTTCGGTGGCGTACTCCCCCCGTTATCGAGAGTCGAGTTGGACGCAAAGAAAGAGCCTAGCAGATCGGCTTTCTCCTTTGCAGTATGGACCAGTGAGTCGTCCTCCCTGTGCAGAGATGGAAGAGATGGCTGACAGAAATTCCCCTGGACAGCCTTGGCGAGAGACCAGAATGCACGTGTTCCAGAAGGAAGGCGAACTAGTTTCTCGCCGATTCTGCCTACTGTACTCTGACTTTGCCTTGGCAATGACTCTTTTGAAGGACCTAGAAGCGGAATTATACTTCTTTTTTAGAGCGCTGGTGTTTACATCCCGGGACGTTGATGCGTCAGCCCAGGCTTGGTAGCACTCCTGCTTATAGCATGAGGCTATTTTACAGGAGCGACCAAACCATGGCTGACATTTGCCTCCAATAGGCACCACAGAGGAAGGAATAAAAAGTTACATACCCTGAAGCACCACATCAGCGATAGAATCCGCAACAACGTTGGGATCATCCGGCAAGAAGCAAACGCGGCCCCAAGGTTATGATGCAAAGAAAGACCGCATCCCATCCCAATGGTCTGACCTATAGTGCCAAACACAGCGGCAGACTGCAGAATGCAACTGCGATTTCAGCGTGAGTGGCACCATACACCGGACAAGACAATGGTCCGAAGAGCCTAAAGGGGCGTCGACGGAAATCTGATATCCGTCCGAGTGAGAGGTCAGCAGAAGGTCCAACAGGGAAGGTGCATGATCCTCCACATCTGGAATCCGCGTAGGCGAAGTAACCAGTTGTGTCAGACCATATGCCAAGGCAAAATCATGAACAGATCTCCCCGCATGATCGGTTAAACGTGAACCAAGCCATTCGGCGTGATGGGCGTTAAAGTCGCCGAGGATCACGATCTCTGCAGAGGGGATCTGCAGTAGCAACGAATCTGTAGCCATTTGGACGTGGTCGAAGAGTCGGTCTGTTTCGGCATTACCGCTATGGGACCTATAGAGGCACCCGTAGACGCGCGGATGGTCGTCGCTGTTTACGCGTAGCCAAAGGATGGACAGGTCCGAACCTTCAAGACTGACGACGACAAGATGAGGCGTCGAGAACAGATGTCCTCTCTGACGTATACGCAAACTCCAGCCCGAGGCACAAAGGAGTGTTCCAGTTTGTACCCCGGGTAGGAGAGATACGAGACATCAGCCGGAGAGGACACCTGCGTCTCGGTCAGAAAGAGCAGAGCAGTTGTAGTCTTGAGCGGAATTTCGCCCCCACCAGAATACGCGGTGCAACCTGAGCATCCACGCTCAGGAGTGGAGTAACTTGGTCATGGATGCTCAGCGAGGAATTCTCCAGGGGTGCTTGTACCCTCCTGGGGTAGTGTGACATTTAATTCCGCTACCATGTTTATGGGGAGGGGGATTTGGGCCTCCGGCCACCTGCACTCACCAGACGAAACGCGGAAGCAGAGCTTCCACTTCACGCCGGTATTCTGTGAGGTCGTGGACCACCCCGGTTTGAGCCGGCCCATACGTGCAACAGCAAAGCTGCCACGTGTCTCTACCACTGTCAAAAGATCACAGTATCGTTTCAAAATAAACATGTGGACCGGAAATTTAAATGGAAAAATCATTAGACCTGCGTTACCAGAAGTCTTGAATGGTGAATTTTTTTTTTTTTTACAAAATAGTGTAACAAATTTGTTGGTTGACGTGCCACTGAACATTTATAAAGACATGTGGTTCCAGCAAAACGGCAAGCCGCTCGGTTAGAAAATATCTCACTAAGAAATACCCGGGCAGATGGAGAGGGCGGTTTGGTATATTGTCATGGCCATATGATGTTAGGTTAGGCAACAACTTACAGAAGCATTGTTCAGGATTACATAATAAAAATAAAATTAAAAATAATAAAGATTTGTAACAAAGGGAGTTAGGACTATCACAGGTTGTGGATTTCCTCGATTTTTTTTAAATGCCTATTTAAAAAATAACATAACTAAAAGTTTTTATTTTATTTTTCTAATAATTTCATGACATGGTCTATCACCCCTTTCCGGCTCGACGACGATTTCTGGGACAGCCTATATAAAATTAAAAAAAATCAGATCACTAATCAAAAATTTTAATGCATAGTACTTTACTGTTCAAAGTTTGATAAAATTTCAAAAATAAAACATGTGTTTGCTTTTACACATTATATCTTTCAGTCATATATATATCTAGCGTATCGAGGGTCTACTAGCTCTGAAGGTAATCAATTATTGCATAATAAAAAATAAAAAATAAAAAAACAACACCTCAGTCCCCACCGTAACCATGGATGCTGTAAAGTGCCCGAAACATCGGGAATTAAACAAGTTAAAACTAAACGCGATGAAATCCGTAAAGTTAGTTATATTGCATGTGTTAATAATATACATGTATTCGCGTAAATATAAGAAAAAATTAATTGCTCACCTTGTCCACCCTGTCGGTCTGCACGCCGAATTTTCCGCCAAAGCCCTGCGCGTAGTCAGTCTGCGACACGTGCTTCTCGACCTTGGCCACGTAGTCGTGGCCCACGGCCGACTTGTCCATCCTATCCGCTTGCACACCAAATTTACCCCCAAAACCTTAAATAGGGAACAATAAATTGTTACAGCCTGTTAGAGTCCACTACTGTGCATGTTAATTAACAATGATTTATATAATATTGTATTTTAATGGCAACACTGCGTCGGTTGTCAACACTGTGTCTGTGGTTATGAAGGAAGATTCAATATGACGTTATAGGCTCTCCATGTTGTTGTTTTGAGGTTAATAAAAAGCGGTATTAATATCAATGGCGAGTACATCGCTCACCTTCGATTTGCCGACGATATAGTCCTTATGACAGAATCGCTGGAGGAGTTAAGCACTATGCTCAATGACCTCAATAGTGCCTCCCAACGGATAGGTCTTAAGATGAACATGGACAAAACAAAGATCATGTTTAATGTCCATGTCACACCTATGCCGGTAGTTGTTGGGAGCACTATGCTCGAAGTTGTTGACGAGTACGTTTACCTGGGACAAATAGTCCGACTAGGTAAGTCCAACTTCGACCGAGAGGTCAATCGACGGATTCAACTCGGCTGGGCAGCGTTCGGGAAATTACAACATATCTTCTCGTCAGGTATACCTCAATCTCTAAAAACTAGATTGTACAACCAGTGCGTGTTGCCAGTGATGACTTACGGATCTGAGACGTGGTCCTTCACTGCTGGCCGTATGAAGACGCTCAAGGTCGCTCAGCGAGCTATGGAGAGGGCTATGCTCGGAATTTCTCTGCGTGATAGACTCAGAAATGAGGATATCCGCAGTAAAACCAGAGTGACCGACATAGCCCAACGGATTAGTAAGCTGAAGTGGCAATGGGCCGGCCATATAGCTCGAAGAACCGATAACCGATGGGGAAGAAAGGTTCTCGAGTGGCAGCCTCGTACCGGTAGGCGTAGTGTAGGGCGACCCCCCACTAGATGGAGTGACGACCTGGTAAGATATGCAGGAAGTCGATGGATGCAGGTGGCTCAGGACCGTGCTTTGTGGCATTACTTGGGGGAGGCCTATGTTCAGCAGTGGACTTGTGAAGGGCTGTAATGATGATGATGATGAAATGATGAAAAAGCACGTTTATGTTCAAAGTATTATATCTTTAATTATCCCCATAATCCTTAACAGTGCACACTGTCCATGCTTGGCAAACGGGTTGGCAAAAGTAATTTTATTTTTTATTTTTAATCGTTATTAGGAAGACGCTACTGTCCATCTCCTGATTTGTTTCCCTCTGTCGCCTCCTACGACACCTACGGGATTATATGGGGTAGTGGATATTCTTCCACTGTCACTACACGATAAACAAATAGATAGAAGAAGATAATAATAAATGTATCTCTATACATAAACATCAATTGCCGTCCATTAATCTCAAAACTCAAAAAAGGCTCGACGTATATTTATGAAATTTCTTGTGTTTGAATAGGGCCGCCTAGAACCTAGATGGTTTAGATTCACATTTGGACTCGGTAGATGGCGCTGTTGTCGAGATCCGGAAATCTACATACGCCTACAAGAGTTCATGGTTGGACAAAATCCAATTAATATGAAGATTGTCGACGTCTTGCGTCTTTGATGCCGCCACCCGTCATCTGATAAGACAGTTTGAATGAAAACCTCGTATTTGTAAGCGAATTGTAGGGCGGCCCCACTAGATGGCATGACGATCAGGTAACAGACGTGGTAGTCACGCTGCAGCTACAATATTATGGTTGTAGCACGAATGGGTCGGCTCAACCAGAGAAGGACCACGCTCTCACAGAATACCAGCGTAAAACAGTAGCTTAATGCTGCTGTGTATTGTATGGTGAGTGTAGAGAACCGAAAGCCCTTTTTACTGGAAATGAAGCGTTCCATCTTAGTTCTCTGGGGTGACAACGCATCTACATTCTGATTCTTAATCGAGGATAAATGCAGATGTCTGTGGGCCACAACATCCACTTACCATGAGGTGGACTGTGTGCTTGTTAATCACTCTTATTCTATAAAAAAAGAAGATGCAGTAAGCCGGTGGAGGCAGGTGTTTCTGGACCGTGTTGTTCTTTAGGGGAAATCTATGTACATAAGTGGACTTGTGATGTGATGGGTTGCAATGATGGTGATGATACACGAGATTGTCATATTGACATATATCGGAACCTATTAAATCTTTTGAAATATATGCACGAGGCATATAATAAGAAGTTACAAACTCCTTACTACCTCCTTAAGTACTCCTTAAGTATGAAATACTTGATAGAATCAGGCGTTACATTGCGGAAATTCATTACAATAAAGATATTAATATTTAATTTGCAACCATCCGCTCAATTAAATACAATGATGTATCTTACCTGGATTGAAGAGCACCTCCCGCCTTCCCTCAATTGCCTGAACTAATCCCGTCACCACTAGTCCCAGCACCACTACTCCCTGCATCACCACTCTCAACACCACTATTCTAGGAACGACACACCACCGACGATAATACAACATGTGTTTCGCCTCTACACGAGGCATCCTCAGGTGATGCAGACTCTACGGCGGCTGACCGTAATTAAAAAAGAATCAAGAAAAATTTTGCCACAGCTTCCATGCTTGGTATGCGGGTCTGCAATCACATATTTTCATTTCATCATCTCATCATCATTAAAGCCCTTCACACGTCCACTGCTGAACATAGGCCTCCCCCAATATTATCCATTATTATCCAATATTATTTTCATTCATTATCAGATAAATGCTACTGCTCATCTACTACATATTTCGGTTTCCTTATATCGTCTCTTACGACACCCACGGGATGACGGAGTGGCAATAGATTCTCTTGGGCCACAACAACACGGCGATATTACTTAACCTACTAAAAACATACCTTGAGCATAATCCTTTTGTGACACGTGTTTCTCAGTTTTGCCGACATAGTCGTGGCCCACCGCCGACTTGTCCATGCGGTCTTGTTGTACGCCAAATTTTCCGCCGTAGCTTAAAAGAGACAAATATACAACCTCTCACTCCACTCTCTTATCAAAACTTAATAGTCCACATTTGGAGATGAGCTACTATCGACTATACGATATGAAGAAATGATTTGAACCTCCAAGAAAAGAGCTTACTCCTTTCTAAAGGGCCGGCAACGCACCTGCAATTCCCCTGGAAGTCACTTAACATCAGGTGAACCGTATGCTCGTTTGCGCCCTCTTCTATAAAAAAAATGTTAAAACGCTTGGCAAATGCATTAGCGTTACCGTGTAGTGGCGGTGTAAGAATATCCACTACCCCATATCATCCCGCGGGTGTCGTGGGAGGCGACCGAGGGAAACAAATCAGGAGATGGCCAGCAATGTCTTCCTAATAACTAAAAATAAAAATACTGCAGTTGCCCACCCGCTTGCCAAGCGTGGCAACTATGGCAACTATGGCAAATGTCCCCTCTATGAGACAATCTATGGGGAGGCTTATGTTCAGCACTGGACTTTTAATAGGCTGTAACGGTAACGCTAAATTAGCAGTCGCAGTACGTAGTAAACATATTCGAGTTAGTATACCACCATCTATTATATATGTCTGTCTCGTTGATCTAGTGGTTGTAGTAGTGTGACTGCTGATCATGAGGTCCTAGTCACTCTAGTGACTAGGACCTCATGATCAGCAGTTCAGCAGGTTCGAATACCGGGTCGGGCCCAAAAATATCTGTTATTGAGTTTTTCCATTAAAAAATTCTCAGTAGCTGCCCAGAGTTAGGAAGTGGGCGGTGTTTCACCCTCATGCCTCGGGAAGCAAGTTCCGTTCCGGGAAAACCGTTGGTCCTGCGCCTGATCTCTCTCCGATCGTGTCGGTTTACCGTCCCATCAGATTATGAGAGTGAGGCAGGCAGCCGTGAACAAAATTCGGACTGGAGGACATTATTATTATTATTTTTATCTATTATAGGCCAAGGGATCTATCTGGCATATCGCATACTCTTACTGCACCCACAGAACGAAATATGGTGTACTGATGGATTTCATCACTACCGCTGCATTGATATGACTATTATTTAGTTTAATGTTATATTTTATTATTTTACAAACATGGGCATTACAGAATATTTTAATAGAAAAAAAGTGATAATGATTTTCTACATCCATCATTGATTAAGGTAATCAAAATGCAGATGTGTAGTCACCCCTAACAACTAAGATGGAAATCTTTCTTACAAGTATAAAAAGAGTCTTCGTCTCCAGTCCAGTTATCATATGAAAGCAAACTGATGAACTATGTGAGAGTGTAGTCAAGCCAATCCATTTGTGCCCGAGCTGTAAGTATATTACTGCATTGTGGCTCTTTCACAAAAATCCAAGAAATTATAGTTAACAAATAAGCACGTCTTTAGAAACATGTCAATCAATATATTGGAGAATCATTAATTTTAAATTATTTAGAATTATCAGTTGGAGGATTATTAAAACTATATCATAATGATGTATGTTATGAACATCATCATTGCAGCCATCAAAGTACACTGCTGATCTTAGCCCCCCTACTTAGTCTACTCCTACAATGCTCAAGGGATGATATGGCCTAGTGGATTTTCTTATAGAATAAGGGTGACAAACGAGCACACAATCCACGATGGCAAGTGGATGCTGTGGCCCGTAAATATCTACATCCATCCACGATTATCAACCAAAATGCAAATGCATTATTACTAGGGATGGGCCGAATATGGATTTCACCTAATACGAATATTCGGCCGAATGTTCGTTTAAACTTTTACCGAACCGAATATTCGGTTAAAATTTTACCGAACCGAATATTCGGCCGAACATTATTCGGCAGGATTACCTCGGTACCTAACTAATTTATGTCGAAACTTGTTACCGTAAATCGCGCCAGATTAGCGCCGGAGCCTTCACCTCGCTCCCCCGCAACACCTGACATGTTGCTGAGCAAATTGCCGGCACATGCTTATGTTTTGACTATTTTTGTGAGAATAAAAGGTATTTCGTTGTATTATTCTTAGTGAAAATTGATAAGTATATGATGAAAATGAATGGCAGGAGATCTACTATTTGGACCAATTTTAGAGAAATTGATGTCTGTAATGTAATGTTTCTTTGTTTGATTCCAAAAAACATTTTTATCAAGCTTTCTATTTGCTATAATTGGAAATAAATCTACAGTGCCTCAAAAACATAACGCTAAGTAGATTTAACCCATAAATAAATATACTTTCAACAGCAAAATTATGAACGGTGAGTATATAGAAGGCATTATTTAATTCGTACATTTCGATACGAGTAGTAGTGGATAATTTGAGAGTACTGTAGTGTATGTGCCTCCACCATGTAGTATCTACCTAGTACCTATACGTAAGTTTGGGTATAATCTAATATATAAACTTATTAATAACGTAATTACACACAGTCTGACGCCAACACTCAAGCGTTTCATTTTTTCTCGTCTTTACATGGCGACCCTGCCAAGCGGTGCGCAGCGACAATGCACGCGCACCGCCGCGGCCTGCATAAATAGTTAAAGAAAAATGGAAAAATTAATATAAAACTAAAGGATCAATTTTCAACTATTGAATTGACACTACCGGATGTGACAAGTAAGCCGAAACGGAGACATAAGAAGAGTCTACAAGGTTATTATTTCTTTAAGGAGATATGCTAATAAAATCTATTAGAATAAGAAGAAAAATGTTACAGAATAAACGGGAAAGATCAACTTCAGAAACAAATATTACGAGAGCTTCAAATATTACATGAAGATTAAACGAATTAGATGGTGAGACCACAAATTTAAGAAAAATAGAAGAAACTTAAGTCCTGCAAGCCTTAGCCGATAAGAAGATAGAAAAATTGAGCCGAAAAGAACAAATTATGAGGTAACTTCGCACCTATGTGATTTTAATTCTATTTCAAACTTTATTTAACAATTTAAGATTGTTTTTTTTTGCTATTATGTTTTTAAAGTTAAATATTCCGTATTTTACATATAATTAAGTTGAAATTATTTATCAGATTATTCACAATATACTTCATTATCAAATATTTTATTACCTACAATAAAAAAAAAAACAATTATAATACAATATTAAAAATTAAGTTGATTTTAAGCACTTATGTGGCACTTCTATTGCGCCTTGCATGACCACTTTATATTCCCTTTTATGCAGTTATAGTTTTGTAATATTTTTTTACTGTGTCCTGCCAAACAATTAATGAAATAATTTATAAAATAATAGATTCCAATTTTACGCACTTGATTTAAAATAACACTGTGATATATTTCGTTGATTTTTTTTCTCAAATCCAAATTTTAAAGAAACATTTTAGAAACATTTCACTATCATTATAAGTTTTAATTTTTTTAAGGCATTAAATCTTAAATTTATTTAATAACTTATGTAAAATATAAAAAACTTTCTTTTAAATGTTTAAATACATTAATGTATCGTTGTGTAAAGTTGATAACTCTTATAATGTGATTTTCAATTATTCTGTATACACGACATAATAAATAACATACTTTCAGTAATATTTTTTGATCTATATAAAAGTGATATAGCTTTTAACGATGTAACTATGTGGACTTTTGAATAAATAAGAAATTAAAAATATCAGTTTAAGGTACATTTTTTTTACTCGCACTCATTTATATGAGTACTACTACTTATGTAGTAACAAATTGTACACGTTAAGTTGACATTAGGCACGATCATATGATGCGATTGTTTTTAACGTTTATTATCAATTATATTTTTCATATTTTCTGGCTAAAATAACACTTTTTATTTCTTTTGAAAGACAAGAAACTAGTTAGGTAGGTACATGTAACAAGAGTCAATCTTTACACAGTGAATATAAAATGTCTGCTAACCATTTCTTACGAATGATACTGATGTTTCCAAAAATATGATATTATAAAATGTTATGCAATGAGCGTATCTTATAAAAAACATAGTAACATAGATGATAAATTTAAACTGAACACAGCAACATGCAACACATGAACAGGTGTAGGATAAATCACAACAACATTGTAATAGCGATAAAATAATAAGTATAGGAAAATAAATGAGTAAATGATAATAGTATTGTTATATAGATGAAAATAATAAATAAATAACAGTGTAAACAGGAATAAAGTAATTAAGAGAGGTTTTAATAATAATGTTTAAAAAAAAGTTAAGCTCCGGCAAAGAAAGTTTATTGATAAGAATGTTATCTCATTTAAAATTAGTAAAGGAAGTAAGGTGAGGAACGGAATAAAGGAATGTTCGAACGTGTAAATACGACTGATTTAGTTACTAAGTTTAGTCAATATTTGACTGATCAGCCAAATATTGATGATGCTTAAACTGTGCGACTTGAAATGTGTGAGAATGGTGCAAGTTAGTTTATAGAAGTGGAGCACGAAAGTATATAAATAGAGAACAAGGTAATGAAGAAATAAAGAAGGAATAAATATTTATGGCAATAATAAAAATAAAAGAAAATATGACATTGACCAATAAGTAATGGAGAGATATGGGAACGTCCATCACTGGTAATGGTAAAGCATATAGTCCTCAAGCAGGGTATGCTTCCGTGATAGGATGATAAAATAAGGAGTTACGGGTACTAGGGAACAACGCCTTCAGTACAAATGATGTATATGAGTTTACTCATATTACTACTGTTAGGGACCAGAGAAGTCTTAAATTTGTTACCCTTAATAATGGTACATTGAGGTCACATCCTTCGTTGGATCATGGTGCGAACATAGTTTTCCTCTGTGACAATTGTTGGAGTCCTTTAAAAGTGACTTAAAAAACGTAGACCTCAAGGTTGTGCGCACAACCCAAGGTACACTATTACCTTGATACAGTATGAAAAAAAAAATTATGTACCAATAAAATAAAATGATTATAATACCCAAGTAAATGGGGGGCCCATATGTATGTGTATAAAGTACCCGCATGATAAATATCATGAAATGAAATATAATTGAAGTGAATTGAAACTCCGGTTCCCGATATTTAATAAATAAATACATATATGCGAGAATAGAGAGAAATAAAGCTAGCTAAAAGTCAAAATTTTAATAAAAAAAAGAGAAAGTACGTACAAGATTTTTGAAAAGAAATGATAATAAAAAGGCCTAACAATCTACAAAAATACAAGGTAATAAGGGGATCTCCGACCAAATACATAGGGTTGGATAGATAGTTATTTCGCATTTCTATATTAGGACTATTAACGCTACCCAAAATGGTACCTACTAGCAAGTTGCACATATAACAACTATAGGGTTCGATTCGCACAACTACACGTAAACAAATAAAAATATATGATAAGTACACTTTCGCGTAAATTTATATAAATTTACAAGATTTTTTCATATTTAGGCACATTGATTCATATTTACAATGATAAAATACTACTTTAAATAATTTTTTTTCTGTCTCATGTTTTCTTATGTAAAATGTGTACAATTTTGAACTACATTTATATAAAGCTTATTTATAATCAAGTCCAAAGGTTATCGATACACTATTATTGTAAATTTTATAATGTAATCGTTTTTTTTTTACCTAAAATTGTAAAATTTAACCTAAAATTGTGTCACCTGCTTGAAATAAAATTGTCTTTTCCAATGTAAATAAATATTTTGTAAAAAAAACTTTAGCTGTGTACCTAACAGTGTATTCTCTTTTTATATAAATTTCTGTCCCAATTAAGATAAACGTATTTCTTAGAAGTCAGGAAAAAATGAGTTCGAAATTATAAATAACTTAAATAATGAATGTTTATTAACGTACCTATGTAAAAGTAATATTTTATTATTAACAATGTAACTATTTCTAAATATCTGTTCCAAGTTTTAAGGTATATTTTACTTGCATTCATATTATAACATATTATGCAAGTTACTTAAAGTTAGGTATGAATCACCACACCTTGTGATCATAGTCCGATGTAATTGCAAACGTAGCCTTATACGTACTTAGAAATTTAAAACGAAGGTGTCACAAACCGCTTACGCGGCTGGGATTGCAAGTTGTATTTTGATTTCCGTTATTGCTGATAGCGATGATATTTACGTTGCATTACATTATGTTTTTTGCTCTTTTCATATTTAAATGAAATGTAATATTATCGGTGTTATATTCATTAAACCTTCAAATCACATGCTTTTAACTTTTATAAGTCATCAATTTCTGAAAATATAGTAGAATATTAATGTCTAACCTATTTGTGTGGATCATGAAAGCAATAGTTAAACAAATATAAAGGTATAAATAAATTAAATATAAATTATATACAATTACAAATACAAGTGTTAATAAATATATATATAAAGGTAGAGCAGGTACTGCTTAATATGAAATGTAATAGTTTATTTTCAGTTTTATATTGTTTGAACTTTTAAATCATAACTTCTAACTAAAACATATTGTATATATTAAAAGAGAAACTATAGTTTATGTAATAAATCTCGAGTGAAAATAAATGTAAAAAAAAATATTAATAAGTATATGGTATGATAGGTGATATATTCATGTTAACGTGCAGTTGTGACGTTGATTAATATCAAAAATACGACAGACTTAATGTCGTACGAAATAAAAATGTTAACGAAATAAAATCGCATGCGTATCACGGATTGACTTAATAATATAATTATGTGTGTTAGTATTATATTTTGTTTAACTACTTTATTTTATTCCAATTAGAAATTATATACATTTAAAGCCTATGTAACATTGTATTTTATTTTAATCTTCAATATTAAAAGATTAAAAATAAATATTAAAAGTTATTCAATATTAAATTTATTATTATGTTATAAGATTCAAGAAAACTAGAATGTAAAAAAAAGTAAATAGAGAACTTTCCTTTTCTTTAAGTATCGGGAGAGGTGTAGTGTATGTGCCGCCATCCTGTAGTATCTACCTAGTACCTATACGTAAGTTTGAGTATAATCTAATATATAAACCTATTAATAACGTAATTACACACAATCTTACGCCAACACTCAAGCGTTTCATTTTCTCTCGTTCTTACAGTACCACTTTAACGAATTTTCGGTGATTTAGCCGAATATTCGGCCGAATACGATTATTCGGTAAACCTGCCGAATATCGAATATAAAACGAATATTCGGCCCACCTCTAATTATTACCCCTGAAGCCTAAGATGGAATACCTCAATACCAGTAAAAAAGGGTCTCCAGTTATCACCATACGAAAAATTAATCTGCTGTTTCACACTGGTATTATGTGAGAGTGTAGTTCTTCCTCGGTCGAGTTGACCCATTAATGCTAAAGCCAAAATATAGCTGCAGTGTGATTCTACTATAAAAAAAAATCATCAAAATTAACTTATATTAATTATATATATATATATATATATATATATATATATATATATATATATATATATATATATATATATATATATATATATATATATATATATATATATATATATATATATAAAATAATAAATAATGTAATTTTTATGTTTGAAAGTTCAGTCTACTAAAATAATAAATTATTACCCAAATGAAGGTTTAGGTCCTTGTTCATATTCTTTTTTCTTCAGCAACTTGTCTTCTTCCAGAACCTCCTCCCTTAGCTTTGCCATACTGTAAAATATAACATAGTTAAAGAAGAAATGACCGGTTATCATGTTTTTATTGAATTGGCAAAACTTAATTGTCTGGATAGATAATTTACAAACCTTAGGAAAATAATTTACTCGGCTTAATGCGAATTAAGTCGCGGGCAAAGCTAGTTTTATATAATCAGATTATTAGGAGCCGTTTTAGCTAGAAGGCAGAGCATTCACCTTTATCTTTAGCGAAATCGTTACTTTTAATATAGTGACGATTTACCACAATCTCGTTGGTGCAGGAAAATATATCATAAAGAACTCGCAGTAAGCCAGAGTGTGATAAATTATAATTATAAATTCTTTAGGCCTATTGGCAGGTGAGTGAGGCAGGTTGGTGATCTCGTGACCGCTTGTTGACACTAAGGAACCACCGTGTGATTTTAATAAATAAGACTCTGACATAACCTGTCTGATGCCTAGCGTGCCCATAGCTGCATAGGTGAGTATGATTTACTCCATGTAAAAAAGGCCTGAGTACAGTGTTAGTGATACGGGATAACCCCTTGTTGATGCCAAGAGATCACCATGTTGTTTTAGTTAGTAATAGCCCGACATAACTTGGCAGATCCCTAGCGCGCTCAAGGTCAGTTCGTTATCCATGAGGATTTCCCCGTGTAAAACGACTAAAACAATCAACAACATCCGAAAATCAACAAAATTTATGTTTTGCATTTTGTTGATGTGGAATGTGATTGCTCCAGTCGGGAGTCGAGCCTGGAACACCTAGGCTGTAGTAGTCAGTTACTCTAACCACACTATCTAGATATTTTTAAATATTCTGCCTGTTGAATGGAACAATTTTATGGCTTTCTATATATGTGTTCTCATTGCTCAGTGATTTACAGGGCTCATAGTAACAGAGGTTTGAGATGTTTAACATTCTAATTTCATAGTTTACCTGGGCTGCCTTTAGCTTTTTATTATTATTTTAGAGTGCGATATACGCTAAAAAATTATTATTCAGTGTTTCAAGTTTAGGTAACATATAAAATCCAATAACACCAACATTTAAAGATGGAGCTTATGATTCATGTTATATTGTTTTGAAATGAGTCACTCCCACACGCTTCCTTTGCTGCCATTTGTAAACACGCCAGACAGTTCAGACGAGTTCAAAGGGAAGGGGAATGATAAAGATTGCAGGCAAAATTATGAAATCAATTACCATTCAGAATTTCCTTGTTGCTAAAATTTATTGATTTCCCAAATTTAAGCTGTTCTAATACTATGTGCCAGTCCAAATTTCCATATACATGGAGGTGGTTTGAGATGAACTTTTATTTTTATTTTGTTTTGCGTATGTTTTGCATATTGTATATATCCAACATGTATGTCTATTTTTATATATCCATATATTATATAATTATAACGTATATATTTTGTTTATTTACATGATACTAGCTTGCCAAGCAGACATTGTTCTGCCCTTTTCGAAGACCCTTTGTCATGTCCTATTAAAAATCCTTAAATACGAAAAAAGAAATTGTGAGTCACTCATGGGCAAAAAACTATCCTATCTCTCAAGTTGGACCAAAATGCACACGGTGTGAAAATTTTATTAAAATCGGTTGAGTAGTTTATGAGTCCATCACGGACAAACAACGTGACACATAATTTATATATATATTAAGATGTTTTAGTTATTTTTAATACCTGTCAACTTTTATTTCTCTATTTTTATGGGGTTGATAGGTAGAGAAATTAAGTGCGCCCTTCGTAACAGTTAGTTTATGGTGACTCCTAGAGAGAAGGAAGTCCTACGTCAAATTAAAATTTCATAATCATGTCCTAGAAGTTGTCAAAAGTTGTCACTTTTGGCTAAAAATGTTATGCCAAGCATGCGAATATTTATGCTAAATCTTTCTAAGCTAAATAACGCTGATGCAGTTATAGGCGAGTACCTCCTTTCTCAAACAAAGAAGGTAATACAATGGGTGCAAAACGGCTTGTTCACATTTTTGTTTTAACATAAGGAACCAAGCCCACATAACTCCTTATCTCAATAATTGTAATTTAATGAATCGTTATTGGCAAATGGCACCTCCGATTAAAAATCTAGCTTCAACTGGTTAGTCAACTTACTGAAAATTACATACTGTGTTTTAAATACTTTTCTATTCTGATAATTTATTTCTTTTTTTTTTACTTAAGAAATTGCTACTTTTACTGTATTTCATCATCATCATCATTACAGCCCTTCACAGGTCTACTGCTGAACATAGGCCCCCCCAAGTAATGCCACAAAGCACGGTCCTGAGCCACCTGCATTCATCTACTTCCTGCATGTCTTACCAGGTCGATTACTACATCTAGTGGGGGTCTCGAGAATCTTTCTTTCCCATCAGTTATCGGTTCTTTGAGCTATAAGGCCGGCCCATTGCCACTTCAGCTTACTACTATATTTATTTATTATTATACTTACTATATTTATTTATTATATATTATTATAAATAAAAAATATGTATGTGGTAGTGCACATGTGTAATGGTTTAAATATTTGTGTGCATTTTATTTAAAATTGTATAATAATACATTTAGTTTTTTTTTTTTTGGAGTAGAAGTGCATTGTCAGTACCAAGACTACTCTAAATTGGGTGCCTTTTTAGTAACCAGTTACCAAATTTATGATATGGTATTATTGTAAGCATTTTCCTTCTTTTATTTTCTTTCAGTATTACTTTAAAACTATTTGAAATACAAAAGGCATTAAATACCTGCAGTAACAGACGAATAAGAGAGAAGAATAAGAAGCACTGTTTAAGACTGTGACATGACGTCACAAAAAAATTGACGCTGTTCCATTTGAGACTCTCAAACTCAAGATTTTCTCTACTTATTGGCATTACGTAAATTAAGTTTAAGAATATTTGCCAGATTATAATTTTAAAGCTAAATTTAAATAAAGCAAAGGCTAAGCATACTGTGGCTCTGCTGGCCATAGTTTCTATTTCTACCTAGCCTTACAAATTTGTGTTGGGTGTTTCGTGTTTTTTTTTACAGTAACTTCCGCGTTTGTAACTTTACTACACATACCCCTATGGATAATTCCAAGCAGTGTGGGAGTAAAGCTTGCAGTATAAAAATTTTAAAAAGAAATATTGAATAGAAATGAAAAGTTAAATTATTCATAAATCATAAATTATTGCACCTTTAACAGCTTTTTATATTTATTGGAAAAAGTTATGTGTACTTACTCGATTGCTTCAACATTCCTGCCACCAGGTCCCCAACGCTGTTCATGCTCGCTGACATCATTGACGAAGTCAGGATCTGTCTCCCAGTCATCAGCTTCGTCTGCTGCTGGTGCTGTGACATCTGTTGCTGCTTTCCACATCTAGTAAAAATATTTATGTTTTGTATTAATTACTCATTTATTATGTTTGTGGAGACTTAAGAAAAACCATAACATCATCTTGATCAGTAAGTAATTAAAAACTGTGAGAAATACCTAGGGACAATCAAAAGAATATGTAGTTAACTATATGAGCCGTGGAAACTCAAACGGTTGTGCTAGTTGTAAATTTCACAGTATGCGAGCAATCTGGGTTTGATAGCACCAATTAAATTGTTAATTGTAATTTTAAATGCTGATTTACCAAGTTCTCGGCGGTGAAGGAAAACATCGTGAGGAAACCTGCATGTCTGAGAAATAAGAAAAAAATATATTTCAAAGACATGTGAAATTTGCCAACACTCATTGGAGCAGCGCGGGGGACAGTTCCTAAAACCCTCTCAGAAATGAGAGAAGGCCTGTGCCCAGCAATGGGACATATAGGCTGTAACTTCAACTTACATGATATGAAGGAAGGAGAGCCAATAAAAATTTAGGTTTATGGGATTTGATTTACAAAATATAGACTGTAAAGTTGCAGCTTAACTTTTAACTAGCCAATTAAAGGCCTGCGCGCACTGCGGCAACAATTGGTGCAGTTTGGTCCTGCAAAAATCTGTGTTGTATTAACCACAGTGGAGGTGGTGGAGGTGGGGGGGAGGGAGTGAATTGAAAGTGGTGGTGGTCTCTGTTGTATTAGCCGCATGCGGTTTAACAACGGCATATGGCTTAAATATCTGTGATTTGCCACAGATTTGATGCGGTGTGGCGCCGCACGGTTTTTTTGCATCCTGTGAACATGTGTGAAACCCCGTGCACAGCGGAAGAAAAACTGGAGCCTTTCTTCCAGTGATATTGCTTTTCTCCAACTCGTATCCTTGTAGTAGATTTCGTTACTAATAATTCTTTTTAAATTGTCAGAGTTCTGTTTTTTGTTTTCTTTAGAAATCAAAAAATTTTTTTGGAAACTCACAAATCATTATATCTCACATAGAAAAATCCCTTCATAAGTCTCGTTGCTGGTATAGGATGACCCCAATACTGTTTGTGTTTGTTTTCTTACAATTAATATTAAATAAATGCAAATTCGGAGTCTGGTTTTGTAGCCTATGCTGTTCGACCTTCTGTTACAAAAGCTGAGATACAAATGGCAAAACTTGCAGCTGTTTAGCCGCAGTGCCAAACTAATTCAGAATTTTGCCATACTGGTTTTAAACCGCAATAAGCCGTACCGCAGTGGCCGCTTGCCCTAATAGGTATAATGTGTAGTTGAAGCAAAAGAATATCCGCTAGCTCATGTTGTCCTGTGACATGTATTTCCTATTGCACACTTAAAATCCTCCAATCATTTCAGCTGTTGATTCCATCTCGTGAAATAGCCAGGGCAGAAAAAACAGCTAAATTTAATCAAGTAGGTATCTCTTGATTGTGCAATTTCAAATGAGCCAACTGTTGGCGAGACAGACGACAATATGTTTAATTTTACATCCCAGTCATCATCAGCCTGCAGCAATCCCCTGACAAATGAAGGCCTTTGTCAAGGAGCACTACTAAGCCTGATTTTTGTCTTCATGCATCCAGTTGCTGCCCCACCTAGTGAAAATTGACCCTTTATAAAGCAAGAGACTTCTGATACTATATTTACCTAAATGTGGTCTCCACTATAACACATAGGTCAATTACATGGGTCATTGTAGATGTAGATGGATTAGATTAAGTTAAATGTCAGCATTCACTGTTAGACCTAGCAGTTCAAGCTGTATGCCATCCAATAATTTTTTACTCATTATCTTTATCAATGAAGAAGGGTGGAGAAGTATCTTATAGGGCTTAGATGTGATTATAACATCCATCCATGATTATAACATGCTACGAGGGACATTATATGAGCTGCTGAAGAAGATTATGATTTCCAATATTTATTACATGTATGCCAGAAGAAGCATAAAAGCAAGTTGAATGCAGTGGAGATGCGATCTCTTCGTAAAATGTGTGTTACCTTAGCCGACCGAAAGCGAAACGAAGAGATTCGCAATATGGCAGGATTGAAAGATGACCTTATCACAAAAATTGATAGGGGCGTACTCCAATGGTTTGGGCACGTTGAACGAATGAGTGAAGACCGAATGGTGAAGAAAATATATAGAGCGAAAGTAAATATTAAAAGGTGTCGAGGTAGACAGAGACTAACTTTCGAAGACCATGTGAGCAAATTGCTCGAAGAGTGGAGGGTCAAGAGTACTCTGATACCTAGACGTGCATGTATGAAGAAGTTAATGAACCTGAAGGAAGCGAAAGAGGTATGTAAGGATCGTGACACGTGGCGATCTATTCTCTCTGGCTACCCCGTTAGGGATTGTGCGTGAAGATAAGTAAGTAATTAAGTAATATTTATTACAAGCACTATAATGTACCAATCACAAATATTATTAGTAATTCATGTAATAATAATCTATCAATTTCTGCAAAATATATCAATAAAATTAAAAATGTGAAATGAGCCCAAAAACTTTTCTTTAATGATAAATTACAGCAAATCCCTAAATTCAAATATTTATTGCCACCAACAGGAGAATAAACTAACAACTCACCATTTTAGCAGCAAATTACATTATCAATTATTCTACATAAATGACAGTTTCAGTATCTCATAATGACATATTATTATCTCAGGTTATCTTGTCAAAAGGATTACTATTTATATCATAAGGCAAGTATGATTAGTCAACACTAAACGTAAGGTGAAACGTTTTGTTTACGAGTCATCAAATTAGAATATCAATCAAAAATTGAATGCAGGGTATAAATTTTACAAATTCAACAATAAACTGGCTAAAACATACATAAATACATAATGAACAAATAGTTGAAATACCTCGAACAGCCGGTTTTAATTATAAAACAACAGGTAGACTCCGGTCAAGATTTTAAAATAATTAAAACGAATTCACCGTAAGTCAAAAAGAAACTGTTAATAACTTATATAACTAAAGACTAATGTTCATTCATTCATTTATGTACAGTAGGAGAAAGTTTTTGAATGTTACATTAATAAACGCTTTTTATTTCACTTCGTAGATTGAGGAATTTACTTTACTGTAGTGTAGAGTATGCGTCATTTAAACTGAAGTGACACTGACATATGTATTTCAGTTTAGACAAAGGTACTCTGTGTTGTGAAGTTTTTTGTTGTTACAATTCGCCAATTAATATAGGCAAAGGTTTTAGACTATGCAACCAAAAGTGAAGTATTTTGTTGACGAAAAGCAATCTATAATATGCTGATGAGTAACATTGCAAGGTCCCTGGGAGATTTTAGTGACACCTTAACTATTGGACAGTTGATGATGATAATATCGTATGGATCCTAACCAAAAATAAACTGAGATATATCATCATTGCAGCACTTGTTACATCGTTTCCACTATATTCACATTTACCTATTAAAATCCATTGTTAATCCTTATAACAGGATCAGCATACGCTAGCGTTCACGTACCCTCCTAAGTTCTTTACAGTGCTGTGCTACGTGCTACCACCCAGAGTACAGTAATATGTAATATGAAGCTACTTAAGAAAATTTTACCGTTTTCACTGAGACGAATGGGCTAGATGCGAAGTACACTAAATATTTAGAGCATGTAGTTGGGTATCTATACGCTCTAAGCGTAAGCCACATCCAAAATATGATTACAGTTACTTATCAACTGTAACAATATCATATTTTATACTCACAATGTGATTGGAGGCGTGATTCAATCTGCCCACACTATTAAATTTATATTTGATGTGTGGTGGCACTGTCGTCGCGCTAGAAGCGAAACGTACTGAAGTACTGACTAAATCGCACCATTACCATTACGATCACACACCTAAGTTAAGTACTATAAAAAAAATCATGCACACAATAGATAAGCTTAGGCATTAGTTAACTGATACATCATAGAATTGAATAAAAAGCGCCACTTAATACGCCAACTGCAGACAGGAGTAAGACAAGGTGGCGTTAATTGATAGAATCAGGCGTTACTTTGCGGAAATCCATTATAATAAAAAATAAAAATTTCTTTGCAACCTTCCGCTAAATAAATACAATGGTGTCTCTTACCTGGATTAAAGAGCACCTCCCGCCCTCCCTCAATTGCATGCACAAACTCAATCACCACTATTCCAGGTAAGACACACCATTGACGATAATACGACACGTGTTTCGCCTCTACACGATGCATCTTCAGGTAATGTAGACTCTACGGCGGCTGACCGCTAAGTGAGACTAACTTTTTGAAAAACCGTTAGAGACTGCAGTTTGATAAATTATATTAAGTTCTTTTAAATAATTTTCTTTACTTAATGGAACAGTGAACAGACGGTTAATGTAACAATAAAAAGCGGCTAATTTATGTTGCCATGGATGACATGATGACGCGGGGATGACCGTGTCGGTATGAGTTGGCTTTCGATAAATTTGGAAAACATGCAACGACTGTTTTCTTGTTATTGTTAAATCAAGGAAATTAATAATCAAGGTGGCGTTGTTTTCCTGAAATACTTCATCGCTGCATTGGCAGATATTTTTAAGCTATTGGACTGGAAAGGATACGGTATTAATACCAATGGCGAGTACTTAACTCACCTACGATTTGGCGATGATATAGTAGTAGGTGAGAACTGGGGCTTCTGCGTCACCTGCTCTTGTGTTGCTCGAGCTACAGGCCGCTGAAGCCCCAACTCTCTCCTGTAGATGTACTGTAGTAGGTTAGTCTAACCAAATTAGCGCCTACATACTCACAGTTCTATTCTGCGGGAACATGTGTACTTCCATTTCCAGTTGAGTTTTTGAGCATTATATTCATAGCGTTTGTGAGATACTGCTGATATTGCCGCATCTATATGATTAATTTCTAATAATACAAATTGTTTTGACTAACTTCATTATTGTCATAGAGGTCAAATTTTAGTCTAACCAAATTAGCGCCTACGTACTCACAGTTCTATCCCGCGGGAACAATTGTACTTAAACTTCCAGTTGAGTTGTTGAGCATGGTGGGACCAATTGCTCCGATTTTAATCCGGCTCGTAAAAACCAGAAAAGATTGGGCGACGGGCCTAGGGGTTCTTGAGTCCGATTTCCTGGTCGGGCCTTGACCCTATTATGCGAGATGTTACTAGGTGGACTGTATGTGCGGTTTCTTGATACCCCAAAACAAGATGGCTGACGTGGCAAGCGACAGCCTTGGACCGATGCACTCGCTCGTCCAAATCTACTACTTCACCCGTGTCAAGATGGAGGTCTACTTGAGTCGGAAGGAGAGAAAATGTGACGGGGTAAATAAAACAAAAAAAGGCTCAAGTCAAATATAAAAAAAGAAGGAAGAAAAACGCACTTACCGGGGTGGAGTTCCTTCTAGTGCCGCGGTTGACGCTCTTGGTCTGGTGGTGTATTGGAAGAGAGGCGATGCGCGATGACAACTCGCACTATGTGAGGCGGTTACTCCTATCGGTTCTGTGGCCGACTGCCACAGAGGTGCAATAACAACTAGTGGAGTGAACTTCGATGCAAGAAAAAGAAGGGTAAGCGACGGCAGTGCGTGTCCTTATATGGACAGGCCACTTCTACCACTTCCATCTCGGCGGGGTGCGCTTCTGATTGGCCGAAAAGGTGGCACTACATTTTAGAACCCCCTCCCCCTTCAGTGCGTGTGGAAGCAATGTGTGGATACAGGAAGGAGAGACACTGGCGAACAATAATTAATCGAACAAAATATATGAGAGTACCCGATTCTTTTTCCGCGCAACCATCCCCCCTGCCCCGGCTTGAAGGGTCCCCTTCAAAACTAACTAACGCTAAGATTAAACCTAAATTAACCCTTCAATCCCCATAAAATCTCATGCAGTCACATGCGTCCGTCAAATCCCGAGCGGTCGCGTGCAACCGCACCAACCCACAGTACTTTAAACCATTAAAACTTATATTTAGAGAGTACTTGTCTATGAAAAAGTTTGACATTATAAAATCTTTACGAAATTCTCTATCCTGTAGTCTAAACAAAAGTCAGGTTTTACTCCATTATAAAGAGACTTTATTGTTTTTTTATAACAAAATAACGGGTACATACCAAGCGTCAACAGCGTGAAAATCACTATTATTTCTATGTATTACTCGAAATTATTCTCGTAAAAAGATAAAATATATTCACACAAAAACTTTAATACCAATTTTATAATAAAAGACTATACTAAAACACTAATAAAACAGTAGAAAAATTCAAAAATCAACACAACAACATCCAAATGAAAATGGCGTACTTAATGAACGTAGATTATAAATAAATATCCATAGACTAAATGACTTTTTATTGCACTAGATAGGATAGAAAATTTCATAATGATTCTAAAATGCCAAACTACTTCGTAGATAAAAGTAGTCTCAAAACATATTGTTACGAGCTTAGGGTTCGTGATAATAAAAACTGCCGATTGAATTACCAAAATTAACACTTTATTTCACTTTACACTAATTAAAACTTAAAAGACACTAATAATTAATACACTGATTCACTTTATTTCGCTCCGAAGCTTCGCTTGTCTCGCCAATTCAATACTGCCCGATCGCGGCATGCAGCGGCTTTTTATACACCGGCTTTTTACACCGAAACATCCAGAATATTCCAGTAGATACGGGCGCCGACCGACCAGACGCAGAAAGTTCGAGTGTTGGGCTTCTAAAAAGCTTAATGCTTCTGTTCGATACTAGATGGCGCTGTTGGTCGAAGTTTAAGATTGACATTTTCTAGGAAGCCCTCCTCGCTCTGGTCCCCGACACTGGATGGCTCTATTGCCAGGTACCTGACGTCAACTGAGGCGCGCAACAATATGTATTTATGGGTTAAAGTGCTGTGGGTGGGTGTGGTTGAATCCGACCACTAGGGATTTGACGGAATATCGCCGTGGTCGGATCCGACCATTTGTGGTTTGAGAGGTTAAACTACTAATCTAACCTAGAAAGGTAATTCGAAATTATTGATTGGGCGAAGGGCACAGACAGACAACAGGACGCATGTATGAAACAGTCGTGGTCCTAACGCGAGCTACCCTAGTTACCCCGTCGGATCCGGGAAAAACCTCTTCGACGATCTTTAATGGCTAATGGCGAGGCGGCGTATTCTCCTTGGTGAGTACAATTGCGTATCAAATTACGTGCAGAAAGAATCCAGTAATTCTGGCGCAATATGGACATCAACAATTCGGGGCCAGCGTGACAATTCAATTTATAGTGGTAATCAACTAATAAGTTCAAAATATGGTCCTTACGCGGTAAAACTATAGGGTGCCGCTGACCGAAACTCAACTGTGAGTTAGATAAGCGCCCACCTACTCTAACGATCCCATCTAGAAAAAATGGCTTAAGGCGTTGAAAAGCGCGACTACAAGTTCTATTCGATTGTAATCTTGTAATTTCATCGGAAAAATGTACACGTTGAAGTTCACGCAATACTAGCAACTGCGCATAACTATAATCGGACGCAACGATATACGGACGTCGCGGAAGAAGCTACGCAATAATTTCGACCAAGACGAGAAACGGTTCGCCAAAGCAATGATTGGAGAAACCTCACTAGAAACATTCGCAACTAGAGCGTGCCTTTTCTCTTCCAATGGTTGGGACACTGACGAAAGGTCGAAATAGGCTATGGGCCACTGCGAGGGTTCCAAGTGAATCCAAGAAGGTCCTTGGAACCAAAGCGGGTGGTCCATTATTTGCATCGGAGTGAGTCCAAGAGATAGACAATCGGCAGGGTTTTCCGTACCGGACGCGTGATAAAAGTTCCGTGATCCTAACTCGTCTTGGATCTTGGCCACTCGGTTCGCGACGAACGTATCCCAACGGTGGGGTGAAGTATGAACCCAACATAAGGCGACGGTTGAGTCAGAAAGGGCAAATATTTTATCTATGTGAACTCGATTACTACATGCACTGGTAACTGCGATGATAAGCTTGGCAAGGACCAATATCGCGCAAAGCTCTAGGCGCGCGAGAGAGACAACATTACGGGGGAGACCCTTGACTGAGACCTAATGAGGATGATCGAATTCCTACCATTGTTCTGGACGTGAAAATATACAACACCCCGGTAAGCCTTCTCGCTAGCGTCTGCAAACCCAACGACAATGACGACGCTATTTTTATCGACGTTTATATGATGTGGTATTTTAATTTCGCTTAGTAAAGGAAGTTCCTCCCTAAAACGTAGCCACGAACGAACAATGCTATCAGGCGGCGTGTCATCCCAATCACGTTCACTTAACCAAAGTTGTTAAAATAATAAATAATAATAAATTTTATTTGTTTTTTAAAAAGTACATGCCTTAAGAACTAGTAGATTGGAAACTCCATTTAAGCAAATGTATATTACTTATATTCTAAAATTAGGACAATCAAACGATAGGAACTAGTCTACTTATAAACACTGTATGATATATGAGTGAAAGTTTATTTATTTATGTATACGTATGTGTGTGTGTTTGCGCGCGTGTGTGTGTGTGTGTGTGTGTGTGTGTGTGTGTGTGTGTGTGTGCGTGTGCGTGTGCGTGCGTGTGTGTGTGTGTCTGTGTGTTTGTCTGTGAGTGAGTGTGTGTGTGTGAGTGTGTGTGTTTGTGTCTGTGCTTGCATGAGTTAAAATGAGTGTGTGTGAATTAGAGTGTCTGAATCTGTACAAATCATATAACACAATCCAGAAGCTTCTCAGTTTCGTCATGTGTCTTTTCAACAAAAGTTTTTTACAGTTATGATATGTTTTGTCGTATATATATATATATATATATATATATATATATATATATATATATATATATATATATATATTTATTATAAAGAAAGGCAGAACGCGATATGTATTGTCTGCTTGCAAATGTGGTTTTAGTTCTGTACGTCTGAATAAAATAATGATTTGTGTGTTTTGAGGATTGTCCAGAATATATACAACTTCCTGAGAGAGAGTAAACCACTGGTACGATATAGAAGATCAGTAGAAAAACGCCTCATCTTAAAGTACATAATTTTAATAAGAGAACGCTGCGCCCTCTCTAACTCCAAAAATTGAGTTTTTGCTGCACCACCCCAGACAAGAATACAATAGGCCTTGAAGGATTGAGCAAGAGCAATGTAAATTTGGTTGAGGAGATAATTTGGTGACTCCCCATCTGATTTGTCCAGCATTACATGTCTAAGGGTTTTGAAGATCCATGTTAGTTTCCTCGTTCTATTGATGACATGATCAAGGTGTGGGTACCAGGATAGTCTTTGGTCTACAATTATCCCTAGATATTTTGTCTGAGCTACCTTATCGATTCTAGGGCAGTTACAGGTGTTTTTATTAGTGTCCATTGTATATTCATGAATTTTTAGGCTGAAGTCGGCCTGAGGTTGTGAGTTGCTGTTAATACTAAAACAGATAAAGTTTGTCTTAAAAGTATTTAGCGTCAGAAGGTTACGTTTCAGCCACAGAGCGATTCGCAACAGGCCTGCCTCAGCACTAGTTTTGACTTCCTCCCAAGAATCACCGGCAAAGACTACGGCCGTATCATCAGTGTATGACAGGACTCTGGCGTTATGGATCTTGGATGAGAAAGAGGGTAGGTCCTAAAACGCTGCCCTGCGGTACGCCACACGTCACATTAACAGCTTCACTAGTGCAGCCAGGTAGTCTTACTTTTTGTCTCCTGTCCGATAAGTAACTCTCAAAAAGGGCAAGCGGAGTCCCTCTTACTCCCATAGCTTCAAGTTTATCAGATCGAGGAAAACCGACAGACATTTTTTACTTTTGTCAAGTTGCCTAGTTACAAAAGAGCTCAACTCCATGATTGCATCTTCTGTCGATTTTCCCCGCCTGAAACCAAATTGTGAAGATGATAAATTATTAAATTTATTTAAGTAATTTAGTAGTCTAGTGTTAAGTAGTTTCTCTAAGATTTTAGATATTGCTGGCAGAACCGAGATCGGTCTATACTTACTAATATCTTCATCATCCCCACCCTTGTACATAGGTGTATTATAGATTGTTTTAACGGTGCAGCAAACACACCTTTGTAGAAGCAAATATTTACAAGGTGGGTGATAATGGGAGCCAAGTCATCAACCGCCAACTTAAGAAATTAATTGGGGATATTATCCCATCCTGGGGCGCTGTGAGATTTCAGATGTAGGATAGTGATACGGACTTCATCAACAAGAGTATGCAGTAGTACAAAAGAATTTGATTGTGCCGGCTTATTTTCTATAAGTGTATTAGCTGTCATTGTATCGTGTTGAATATTATTTGCAAGCTGTAATCCTATATTGGCGAAATAGTCATTAATAAAGTTTGCTGATTCAGAGGGCGAGGACCTTAAATTGAGCAGTTTAGAATTAGTATTATGTGTTTTTTTCGAGTATGTAATGTTTTTAATATTGTTCCAAAGCAATTTATTACTATTTAAAGATTTTGTAATGGTATCCCTGTCGTATTTTCTTTTTATTAAATTATTACAGAAATTTCGGTAGCGTCTGTAAGTAATGCGAAGAATTTCATTATGCGGGTCATTACATAGCCTTTTATGAAGCTGGTTGCGATTTCTTATGCACCGCAGGATTCCTGGAGAGATCCAAGGCTGCTGCATGGTATACGCGTCACCTCAGTATTCATCTTTAGGCTTTCTATAATTCTTTCTATTAGGTAGGTAATTACAGTTGTTGGTTCATCACTAAATAAAATATCAGATAGATTACTATTTTGTAAATATTTTAGAGCAGCCTCAAAATTTATAGTGGTTTTAGTTCTATTGTCTTTAGTTAAGTTTTTTATTGTGTTTTTTATTATTTTTTATTTATGTTTAATCAAAAGCTTAGCGTATAACACCACCGGGGCTACGAAACCCATGACATACCATAATCTAGCAATGCATGACAGCATTGTGCGCTTTGTGTACGTTTCCGCGGGCAGATTTACTTTAAGGCTAAATACGTCGGACTCCAGTAATCAACACAAACCGAGCGCCTTGTTCGTATCAGAATGGTCGAATTCTTTTACAGCCGAAAGACGATGTGATAGTGGGATTGTATCCAAAACCGTACGCGAATTACTAGTCCACTTCATTATCATCATCATTACAGCCCTTCACAAGTCCACTACTGAACGAACTGCATGGCGCATCTCTGGCTGCCATTGTCACGTTTCTTTTAGAACGAACTGACGTAACGCGCGTTTTGTTTATTTTAAAGGGGTGAATTTGCAAAAGCTCAATATGGTGATTAGGTATATTGCTTCAAATATTTTTTTTAAATATGAAACTGTTCTTAAATTAATTGCTGCGTTACTTACCATAAATTGAAACATATATAACATATTTTTCGCGATGTACCGTAAGATTTTACGATGTTTATAGGAACCACATAATCATCATCGTCATCATTACAGCCCTTCACAAGTCCACTGCTAAACATAGGCCTCCCCCAAGGTGTGCCACAAAGCATAGTCCTGAGCCACCTGCATCCATCGACTTCCTGCATGTCTTACCCGGTCGTCACTACATTTAGTGGGGGGTCGCCCTACACTTGGCCTAACGGTACGAGGCTGCCACTCGAGAACCCTTCTTCCCCAAAGGTTGTCGGCTCTTCGAGCTATATGGCCGGCCCATTGCCACTTCAGCTTACTAATCCGTTGGGCTATGTCGGTCACTCCGGTTTTACTGCGGATATCATCATTTCTGAGTCTACCACGCAGAGAAACTCCGAGCATAGCCCTCTCCATAGCTCGCTGAGCAACCTTGAGCGTCCTCATACGGCCAGCAGTGAAGGACCACGTCTCAGATCCGTAAGTCATAACTGGCAACACGCACTGGTTGTACAATCTAGTTTTCAGAGTTTGAGGTGTACCTGACGAGAAGATGTGTCGTAATTTCCCGAACGCTGCCCAGCCGAGTTGAATCCGTCAATTGACTTCTCGGTCGAAGTTGGACTTACCTAGTCGGACTATTTGTCCCAGGTAAACATACTCGTCAACAACTTCGAGCATAGTGCTCCTAACAACTACCGGCATAGGTGTGACACGGACATTAAACATGATCTTTGTTTTGTCCATGTTCATCTTAAGACCTATTCGTCGGGAGACACCATTGAGGTCATTGAGCATAGTGCTTAGGTCCTCCAGCGATTCTGCCATAAGGACTATATAGTCGGCAAATCGGAGGTGAGTGATGTACTCGCCATTGATGTTAATACCGTATCCTTTCCAGTCCAGTAGCTTGAAAACGTCTTCCAATGCAGCGGTAAAGAGTTTCGGGGATATAACGTCACCCTGTCTTACATCTCTCTGCAGTTGGATAGGTTTCGAACTCTGGTTCTGTACTCGGATAGCCATCCTAGCCCTACTGTACAAACACTTCAGTACTTCGATATACCGACAGTCAACTTGTCACCGCTGAAGGGAGTGTAGCACCGCCCAAATTTCGACGGAAACAAAGGCTTTCTCAAAGTCCAGATACGCCAGGTAAAGTGGCAGATTGTACTCTTCGGTCTTCTGTATAATCTGCCGCACGGTATGTATGTGGTCTATGGTACTGAAGCCTTTTCGGAAAACGGCTTGTTCGGGAGGCTGGAAGTCGTCAAGTCTGCGTGCGAGACGATTCGTAATGACTCTCGAAAACAGCACGTAGACGCGGCTCAGAAAGGAAATCGGTCTGTAGTTCTTCAAGAGAGCGTTGTCGCCTTTCTTAAAGAACAAGACCACGGCACTTCTGCTCCACGCCTCCGGAGTAGTACCACCATGGAGGACGGAATTGAAGAGCTTCTGAAGGAATTTCAAGTACCGGTGTTCCACCCGCTTTCAGAAGCTCCGCTGTAATTCCATCCTCGCCTAGGGCCCTGCCGTTTTTAAGTGCTGGAGAGCCATTCTAATCTCGCTCAGACTGACGTCCAGGATACAGAGGCGGCGTAAGGCGTGGGCGACGTGGGCCACTGCCTACGGCCTCGCGATCCAAGGGGCCTCGCGCCCTGGAAGTTTATGCATTACTTAAAACCGCGCCGAAAAAATTTCGTTGTCATGAATCGATATTATTGACATAACTAAATATGTTTTTATTTAGTTTAGCAACAATAGTTTGCATTGCTATTGCGGGGAATCCCCGCTGCGGGGCGACCAGTATATATACAGTAATCTATGGGGGCGACAAATACTGAGGATTCCCCGTTCTGTTTGTTAGACATAGAATACTGACTTTATTTAATCGTGGGCACGTGGAAATCGAGTAACTAGTGCGGTACAGCAGCCCACGTGGTTGTACGTATATTTTTGCGCTGTACGCACATGAGTAAATAAACGGAACAGACATAAAGCTTCTTAAGGAACTTGCAAAATTTTTACCTATTTTGTTAGGGTTGTCACTATAGGTGAAGACAAATTAAAGGTTTATTGAATAAGAAACTGTTACGATCTGCCAAAAGACTTTAAAAATAAAAGAGTAGCCAAAAAGAAAAAGATGTTGGATTATGAAGGCAAGGATCAACCTATACAGTCTCCAAAAAGTCGGTATTAAACAGACTTTTTCAACACCATGCTTGTTCAATAATAACAGATATGGATTTGATATTTATGGCTTTAAACCCACATTATGAAAATTTTGGTTTCCTTTATGATTTAAACAAGTTAAAAAATATTCCAAACCATCTAATATTAAAATAACTGTCAAGATTTACACACAGCTCTGCGATTGGGTGAACCTTGCGAATTATGTGAAGAATTACAATTAATGATCCCTAATTTACCTAACTTTGTAACAGATAAGCTTCAGAAACAGCTTCTCCACTAAGTTACATAAAATAATTTAAAAAAATATACCCAAACATTTACATCGTCATTTAACAATACCGATCAGTACAGCCTCCGCTGTATGAAACTTCTTAAAATTAGTACTCATTAAAAATTATCTCAGGAATTTAATTTCACAGAAAAGACTTGAAAGCGTTGAAAGTTTTATCTATCGAGGCAGATATAGCATCCAAGCTGGATTATGAGGCTATAGTTAAACAATTCGGCAGGATAAAAAGCAGAATATCTATTTCTTCATTTTTCTTTTAAATTGTTTGGTGTTGGTAGTTAAGATTTCGTAAAAATAAAAATTTCGTAATGTCAAGTGTTTGTTTTTCATTTTATATAATCCGTCTTCTTGCGCGTGCAGCGGGCCTCGCAAAATGTATCTTGCCCAAATTAAATTTAGGTCTTGCGCCGCCACTGCCAGGATATCATCGGAATAGTTTCGGATAAGACATGCTCTTGGATCGTTACTCACACTTGCGAGTGGCTCCAACGATGATGTGTACAGCTGCCCATAGAACCTCTCAATCTCAATGAAAATCTCATGTGTCCCGGTAACGATGCTGCCACACTCAGTCTTCAGCTTTGACAGTTGGCTCTTTCTGGTTTTAAACTTTGGATCCCTGGTTCCACTCGATCGCTTCTTCAATACGAGTAGTATTAAAGTTGCGTAAGTCTCGCCGCATGCATTTTGAGATCTGTCTGTTCAGTTGCCTGTATGCTGTCAAATCGGTTGACGATTGCAACCTCATCTCCCGTCTAACATCCATTTCTGTTCTGTTCTGTTCATCTGCGGTGGGTCTTGCAGAACTTGGCTCCGACCGCATCGACAGTTTCCACGAGCTTGTCATTCATATCGTCCACTGCATTGCAATCTTCTAGGTACTGAAAGCGGTTACGTGACTCGAGCTGAAAGGTTAGTTAGTCCACTTGACGAGATAGAATTGACCCAATTTCATGAGCTTTATAAATTCGGCGGTGGTTAAGATGGCGTCCTCTACGCTATCGACCGAGTACACGAAATCATCCATATACCAACCACTCTCAATTACGTTGATAGCCTTAGGATAAGAAGGACCCTCATCGGCGGCGAGCTGTTTCACCGTGCGTGTGCATGAAATGGGCTCGACTTTAAACCAAAACAGACGCGATTAAATTCAAACACCCTTAGAGGTTCCTTTGGGTCGGAGCGATATAAAATGCGCTGAAATCGACGGTCGCATTCACGGACCCCTATGCAAAAGAATATTTGGCAAATATCGGCGGATAATGCAATACGAAAGAAACGAAAATTTGCTAGCTTCTATATGTACAGCAAGTACAGCAATCACACGCTCGACTGTGGCCGGCTTCACTCGTTCAATGTGACATAGGAGTGTACAAGCTTGGTTATGAATGATATTAAATAAGTTGCCCTGCAAATTTTGCCCACTATAAAAATATCGTTAAGAGAAAGGTGGGCTAGTTCTAGCACTAGCATCGAGCACCACACGTAACTTGGACGTAAGTTTGTCTTCCATAATGACACTATGATGTGGTATGAAAAACGACGGCGTGTCTTCATAGTTATCTAATTTTGGAGCCGCAAGTGATATATAACCCTTCTTTATATATTCATTAATGATACCGTCATAAGCTTCCTTCAATCTGGGCAAAGCGAGCATCTTGAGCTCTAAAGAAAACACACAAAACCCTCCGATCACACTCTTAATCTCATGGCTGTTAGACGGGAAATGAAGCTATAGTCTTCAACAGATTTGACAGTATACAGGCAACTGAAGAGACAGATCTCCAAATACATGCAGCGGGACTTACGCAACATTTAATATTGCTCGTATTGAAGAAGCGATCGAGCGGAACCAGGGTTCCAAAGTCTTTGCCAGAGATCTGTCTGCCAGAAATAGCCAACTGTCAAAGCTGAAGACTGAGTGTGGCAGCATTGTTTCTGGGACACCTGCGATTTTGAGTGAGACTGAGAGGTTCTATAGGCAGCTGTACACATCATCGTTGGAGCCACACGCATGTGTGAGTAACGATCCAAGAGCAAGTCTTATCCGATACCATTATGATGATATCCCGGACGTCAGTCTGAACGAGATTAGAATGGTTCTCCAGCACCTTAAAAACGGCAAGACCCCAAGCGAAGACGGAATTACTCTGACTCCGGAAGCGTGGAGCAGAAGTGCGGTGGTATTGTTCTTCAAGAAAGGCGACAACGCTCTCTTGAAATACTACAGACCGATTTCCCTTCTAAACCGTGTAGCTACGTGCTGTTTTCAAGAGTCATTACGAATCGTCTCGCACGCAGACTCGACGACTTCCAGCTTCCCGAACAAGCCGGTTTCCGAAAAGGCATCAGTACTATGTACCACGTACATACTCTGAGGAAGATTGTATAGAAGACTGAAGAGTACAATTTGCCACTTTGTCTGGCGTATGTGGACTATGAGAAGGCCTTTGATTCCGTTAAAATTTGGGCAGTGCTACAGTCCCTTCAGCGGTGTCAAGTTGACTGTCGGTATATCGAAGTGCTGAAGTGTTTGTACAGTAGGACTACGATGGCTATCCGAGTACAGAACCAGAGTGCAAAACCTATCCAACAGCATAGAGGTGAAAGACAGGATGATGTTATATCCCCGAAACTCTTCACCGCTGCATTGGAAGACGTTTTCAAGCTACTGGACTGGTATAGTGTATGTGCCTCCCTACTAGAAGTGGAATAAATAAATGTACTCTTAAGTTTAGTAGGCATTATAATTAAAGTTTTTTTTATAGGATAAGGTGACAAACGTGCACACAGTCCACCTGATGGTAAGTGGTTGCTATGGCCCATATACATCTACATCTATCCTCGATTACGAAACAAAATGCAGATGCGTTGTCACCCGTGAGGACTATGATGGAATGCCTCATTTCCAGTAAAAAGGGTCTCCGGTTCTCTACACTCACCTTACAAAACACAGCAGCATTAAGCTACTATTTTACGCTGGTATTCTGTGAGTACCAACAACACGTCTCCTTCATTGACACTTTTCCTATATTACATTAGAAAGGATACGCTATTAACATCAATGGCGAGTACAACACTCACTTTCGATTTACCGACGATATAGTCCTTATGGCAGAATCGCTGGAGGACCTAAGCAGCTCAATGACCTCAATAGTGTCTCCCAAAAGATAGGTCTTAAGATGAACTCGGACAAAACAAAGATTATGTTTAATGTCTATGTCACACCTATGCCGATTGTTGTTGGGAGCACTAAGCTCGAAGTTGTTGACGTTTACTTGGGACGAATAGTCCGACTAGGTAGGTCCAACTTCGACAGAGAGTTAAATCGACGGATTTCACTCGGCTGGACAGCTTTCGGGAAATTACGACACATCTTCTCGTCAGGTATACCTCAAAACCTGAAAACTAGATTGTACAACCAGTGTTTCCAGTGATGACTTACGGATCAGAGACGTGGGCCTTCACTGATGACCGTATGAGGACGCTCAAGGTCGCTCAGCGAGCTATGGAGAAGGCTATGCTCGGGGTTTCTCCGAACCAGAGTAACCGACATAGTCCAACGGATTAGTAAGCTGATGTGGCAATGGGCTAGCCATATAGCTCGAAGAACCGACAACCGATGGGGAAAAAGGCTCTTGAGTGGCAACCTCGTACCAATTGGCATAGTGTAAGGTGACTATGCCAATTACTAGTGTCTAGTCCCCCTAGATGAAGTGACGATCTGGTAAGATATGCAGGTAGTTGATGGATGCAGGTGGCTCAGGACCGTACTTAGAGGCATGTCTTATGGGAGGCTTATGTTCAGCAGTAGACTTGTGAAGGGCTGTAATGATAGTGATGATGATACTACCTCAAAACTTGAAAACTATATTATACAACCAGTGCGTGCTTACCGGTACGAGGCTGCCATGTACTGTTGCTGCTGAGGCATAATTTTGCTATTAGATATATGCTCCGGATCATGCCACGTAAACATTGCGTTTCACCGTATAATTATTTTGACAGAAGAGACAGTGAGATAGTCAACAGGTAATAGCGACTCCACATTATCATAGTATAACTAAAGAGGCCCTTTATACTATGACATTATGACCGTGGATTCACGCTCGAATTCACGCCATGAATTCACGGCACAAGTTGTGCCCTCCACATTCACGGGATGCTCACAATCGTTTGTGAAACCCGCTGAGAAACATTCGTAAAAGCTGCTGCTGCAATAACCTTATTTGCTGTGCAATATTTAGACGTCCAAAACAAGAAATTTATTAGAAAGCGTTGGAAAAAAAGAACATGGTGTATGACTGAATACATCGCCGTGAATGTAAAGTGTACGCGCGAACGCCGCGCGAAGGGTGCGTGAGCCCTATGTCGCGGGACAAAGTACCGACTCTGGTCGGGGAACAGGCGTGAACGCGCGTGAATCCCGAAAACCATCCACATTCACGCCTGTTTACGGAGCTTCACGGCGATAATGTAGAGCCGCGGTAGTACATTTTTACATTAAGCTATAAATAGAATTAAAATAAAAGTCAGTTTTGTGTATTCTAGTTTAATGTTTTATTCACAATCGTAAAAATCATAAATTAAATTATTTATCTATTACATATTTAAATTATGGTTATAAACTGAATTAAAATAACTTTACCAAATATATTTAATTTTACAATAATTTTACATAACCTTCATAACATACGCAATATCATTTTTATACTTTGGTATCGCATTTTTGTTCTAATGTTTAGTTTATTTTACTTGCCTTTACGGCAATATACACGCATAAGTTTTGCACATATATGGCATAGTTGCGATTACCAACTTGCCAAGCGTGGCAACTATGGCAAATTTCCCCCCTATGAGACAACCTCTGGGAGAGGCCTGCCGGATGTGCAGCAGTGAACTTTAATAGGCTGTAGCGATAACGATATGGCATAGTATCTTTCGAATAATGTAAGATTCATACCTCTCATTTTATAATAAATATCTTAAAAAACTTGCAATAATAAATCATTTTGTTGTTCACGTGTATAATAAACGTGGTAGAGCTGCAGCACAATTGGGTCGGCTCGACCGGGGAAGGACCACGCCTTTATAGAATACCAGCGCAAAAATGATGCAAACACTTTAATGCTGCTGTGTTTCATATGGTTAGTGTAGAAAACCGGAAATGAGGCATTCCATCGTATTCCTTAGCGATGACAAACATTTTGATTATTAATCGAGGACAGATAGTTCTACGGTCTTCAGCATCCACTTACCATCAGGTGGACTGGTGGACTGTGTGCTCGTTTGTCACCCTATTGAATTAAAAAAATTGTAAAGTAGGTAATTACAGTAAAGCTTAAGTTGTTTTTTGTTGCTAAGCTTGGGAATCGAACAAGTCTAGGAAACGTTCTCTGCACTATTTAAAGAAGATTCAGACTAAAATATACAGCCAAAGAGAAAAGGAATGAAAAGTGACCAACTTCAAGAAAGAGATAAAGCAAGAGAAACTGTGCTGTAACAGTAATGAAGTCTTTATAAGTTAGATACGTAATTTCTATAGCAAGAATAATCAATCAATATGATAACAACGAATAAAAAAAAGATGTTACAAATTCTTTTCGTCTCTTTTAAATTATTTTCTTAGGTAATGATCTAGAAGATTGTAAAATTTCATATTTTGAGTATACATAAGTTGGTAGCACATATTGTTTTAAAATTAAATAACTAAATAAAAATTAAAAATAACCTTTGATTTTGTGTATCTGCATACACTGGTGATACTCAAAAGCTGCAATAACCTAGTGGTAATAACTTAAAAATTTAAGCTATTGAAATTGAAATTCGCAACGATTTTATATTTTTTTTCTTAACACTAACAAAGCAGGAAGTTATATCTCTGTTAACCCGAATAATCTTTATATTATGCATATTTCTTCCCCCTACCCTAACCTCTACAAGGAACAGAACAGTATAACCATGTTTTTCTAATTCTTATCTACTGCAAAATATTTTTTAAATAAAACATACCAATATAAAGCTATCCTAATTGCTCCTAATAAAACTAAATATTTAATCTTCATATTAGAAAAAAATATGAATTAAGAACGAAAGTTCCTTTTATAAATTTTCCCAACAGTGTAAAATAAAATTTCGAATTAACATCCTAGAATAGGGTTTGAGGGCGCCGGGTATTTATTTATTTATAGATGACATTGTCATTATTTTTTTATTTTTAGTTCACTGTTCCGCTATGAGGTTTATCTTCCCGCATGTATAATATTCTTACGACATTTTATTTAATTAAACACATAAATTTCAAAATGCCCTCTGTTTTTATAAAGTCTTCAGTTTTTATACAATTTTTTACCAATCCGAAGTAACGCTCCAGCGTATCACAGGAATTATCTATGGTAGCTAATGCTCAGCAAGTCGGCTCAGGATCAGGTGCATCAATCGCATACCCACACTTCTGCAATGCGCTTTTAATTTCTCCAAAAATGGTGGCATCTTCTATAGTGGCTGGAAGTTTCACTAGTTGTGATCTGGCTAATTTGGCGATAGCACCGCGTAGGGCTTTGCCGGACCTGGTGCGAGGTAGAGCTGGTACTGCCACTGCTTTCCTAAACGCTGCGATCGGTCCTATGAGGTGTCGGACGAGAGCGATCAATTCCTGGGTCACGGTACTCTCGGCAACAATTTCTTCGTCTGTTGAATTGAATCAAGAGAAACTAAATGAATTTAGTTGCTTGGCGAATAGCAAAAGTGTTACCTTTTGAATGAGCTGTAAATAAATTATATAGGTCAATTTATTAAAAAGGTAAGATTTCAGTAGTGGTCTCATATAAATTTAAAGAAAAAATCCACCTCTAAGGGTAGAAACCAGGAAACATTGTTTTTAACCCAACTACCTATTTAGACGACATTCGAGCCGGTTTTTTGAGTTCAATCAAAAGAAGATCGAATCTTAAATCTAACAATGTTCACATAATAGCTTCAGAAGTATATCAAAGTAACACTTCTGAAGCTATTATGTGAACATTGTTTTATTATTTTTAGCTCTTTGAAGGCAGCTTTTACTTTTTATTGAATGTATCATTTTTATTACCTTTTATGTGTGGTAAAATACAGCAAAAGGAAACCTGCTTATCTCAAAAAATATTTCGAGTACACGCTAAGATTCGATCTTTTTAACCGATACTTGGCTTGAATCCCGGGTCGCGTAAAAATCAGTAATTGGGTTTTCCTGTCAATAATTTCTTAGTAACAGCCAGGAGTCAAGAAGTTGGCGGTGTGATAGACGTCACACACGGTCAGTTCAACTGATCATTCCAACTGATCAGTTCAAACTAAACCTGTTGATATTTTTAAAGGATTGAATTTTTGATATAATGAAAATTATAAATATATCAATATCGGAGTTTTATATATACCTAAGTTTATTTATCAATATATCGATAATCCAATATTTTATAAAATATCAACAGTTTTAGTTTGAACTGATGAGTTGGAATGATCAGTTGAACTGACCGTGTGTAGCGACCATTACACTCCCGTGTCTCGGAAAACATATTTAAGCAGTTAATCTATTCCGGTCGTGTCAAAATACCGTCACAACGGACTGAGGGACTATCAGAGTAGTACGAACCTCATAAAAGATGGCTATTCTCCGTTGAGACTGGCACCCGTGACTGAATGATGGATGAAATTAAAAAGTTGTCAAGTATTCTAAGCACATCTGTACAAGTAAGAGCGACTCAAGTTTGTATAGGTCGCCCCACGAAAGATGAAATTAAATGGAAGTGTGTACACCATTAATTTTGAAATAAATATATGATACAGTTGAGGATTAATGTTAAATACTATGTTTGACGAAAACGCGATTTCATAACATTTTCTCGATACAAAAAAATCCAAAGTTACCTCCAAAACCGAACAATAAACCGCTGGTATTCTAAAATACTCAAATTACATCATGAAACTTTGCATACTAACTGAACTAACTATAAAGCAGGTCTAATGTTTTTTTTTAAATTTATTACCATTATTTTACCGTAAAAAGACATTACGTATTTATCGGCGTCTTTAAGTTTGTTCCCTGTCACCGGACACCCCCGTTTTAGTCTCGCTTCGGCTTTCCAACGGGAGAGCCATATAGTATATAGGACATGAGAGCTGTGGTGCTTTCGCTCAGAACACACATTACGCAACGATGTAAAATTAAAATGAGAAATATCCGTAATAAAAATAATAAGCGACTGGGTTGGCGTAAAGAAACAGGTAAACATATGATAAACGTAATCAAGTAAGTATCTACCAACCTATCTACTTACAATATTAGTGATTATAAATATATTGGTAGATAGATACGACACACGGGGAAATGGGGACGAAATTAGAATTTGAGCTGAGGTTGTATAGGCTCCTAAGTCACCGACATATAATTTGACTGAGTTTGTTCTGAATCCAGGATAGATGTAGATGTCTACTGGTAAGATTTTTTTATAGAATCAGGTGTGGTCCAAAGAGATCCACATGTAACTACGATTAAGGATCAAAATTTAGAATGTATTGTCACACTTGAAGACTAAGATGGAATGCCTCATTTTCAGTAATATGTGTATCCGGTTCCCTACACTTACCATACGAAACAGCAATATTGAGTTACTGGTATTTCATGAGCTGCAACCTGGTCGAGCCGATCATGTTAGAACCAACCAGTTACTTTCTTATTTTTTTGTGATCCTAAGTAAAAATGACTTCCAATAGCTCTATACATAATACATACATACATAAACACTCACGCCTGTCACCCAGAAGGGTAGGCAGAGACTACGGACTTCCATTTGACACGATCCTGACATACGTCTTTCGCCTCCTTTACATCCATATATCTATGCATACATGCTCGTCGGTTAAGGGTACTTTTAACGTGGCCCATTTTCAAAATATCGCCAATTTGGTCGATAAACTTTTTTCTAGGGCGTCCCTTCCCGACTCTGCCGTTCACATCTGCCATATAAATTTTCTTTGTCACTCTTTCCTCATTCATTCTTTCTACGTGACCAAACCACCGAAGCATTCCTTTCTTAATCCTGTAAGAACATCCACTACCCTATACGAGTATCATCCCGTAGGTGTCATAAAAGGCGACAGAGGGAAACAAATCAAGAGATGGGCAGCAGCGTCTTCCTAATAACGACTATAAATAAAAAACTGCGGTTGCCAACTCGCTTTCCAGAAGTGGCAACTGTTGCAAATGTCCCCCATATTAGGCAAATTATGGGGGACCCTATATTCAGCAGTGGAGTTTAATAGGCTGTTACGGTAAAGGTAATCTATATAGTAAATAAAAAAAATATTCTATTCTATTCTATTCTTATTCTATTCCATACCATCTTGCGGCGGCCTCATGACGTACAAGCAGAGCGGCACGTCACCCTTGGTGGGGTCTGGCGCGCCCACCACGACGGCGTCGGCGACGCGCGCGTGCTTCAGCACGACGTCCTCCAGCGCGGCGGTGGATAGCCGGTGCCCCGCCACGTTGATCACGTCGTCCGCGCGCGCCACCACCCACACCGCGCCGTCCGAGCTCACCCAGCCGGCGTCTTGTGTGTCGTAGTAGCCCTGATGTAATTTATGTATTAGACACAGTCTTAACGCTCATTATCGTTCATTCATTTAGATGTACGTAAAAAGGGTCCAACAAACACTCATGTTATAAATAAGATTTATGCCAAAATAATCCTTAGATAATATTTTACCAAAAGAAGTTCCGGCGGATGTGATAGGTATAAAAAGTAAATCACAAACAAATAGAGGGTAATTGTTATATACCACTAGAAGCAAAATTGTCGTGGTATACAACATTAAGTTGTTGTCCACAATAATATTGTATACCACAACGATTTCCTTCTATTAACTAGGTACATGGATTACAACTCAAACGTAAATATCACGAAAATTAGATTTTTGTGTATATTATGTATATTATAATATTTATGATAGTAAATTATGGAGTTAGGCATGAACTTCACCGCCAGCGGACTTCTGCCTCATGTTTTATTGTTTACATATTTTCATACGTGAAAGTAGTTTATTCTTTTTTAAATTAAATATTTTACGCATGCGAAATTTTATATTAAGCGACGTTACTTTGATAGTGATACAAATCTCAAGTTTTTAATCCCATAAAGCGACTTGAGATACTATCGCCATCCACTGTCCGCTGAGTAAAACTATCGTCAAAATCTTCCACTAAGTAACAGATATTAATGATGTCTGTAGTTACCATATTTCAAAGAGTTTTGTTAACAAAATACACGCCAGACTAGACTATATGGCCGTAGATCCACTTGCCTTTATTAAGGACAAAATACTCATTAAATGCGTGAAAATACTGCAAAATACAAATTGTTCTGAGAAGGTTCTGTAATTTGTATAATTTGTCCAAAGCTCTGAGAGTACAAACAACTAATATGTAATAATAACCATATAGTAACTTAATTATTACTTACTGGGTAAGACTCGAAGTAAACTTTTTTGAAGCGCTCATCCGCTTGCCATAACGTAGATGCAAAACCTGGAGGTAAAGGCAGTTTCAAGACCAATCTGCCTACTTCACCAGGCTGGCACTCCGTGCCGTCTTCTCTCAAGGCTCTTACTAAAATACCAATAAACATTTTTGATTAAAACATAATATTCTATCTATTTTTTATTAAAAACGTTACCGAGAGACCGAATGCAGTGTCGAGAGGCGACACTGCATTCAGCTACTCTGTTCCACTCAACTGCGGTGCATACACCGCACTTTAATCAGTCACTCGCTAGGCGCTTGTAGAGTTGTCACGTGTTGTGTTGATTTAAAAAAAATCTCTTGATAAAAATATGCCGTCGTGTGTACTTAGATATTGCACAAATAATTTAAGAAATGTCAGAAAAAACCAAGTAATTACTTACTTTTCAAAGGTTAATAAGATACTTAATCAATGAAAAAAGTATTATAGATTAATAATAAAATAAATTATTCCTATAAAATCCTAAGCCATCTCGTGTCATGGAATATAGATTATGAAATTAATATGTTTAAATGCGACATTTCTGTGAGTAATTAAGTATATGACGAATATATTATTATACACATTTTTTTTTGTAGAAACATATATTAGTTATTATAATTAGGCAAAATTTTTGTGTTTAAATCTGCTTTTATTCTTTTATTTTATTTTTAGGTTTCCACATCAAAGTCGAAGTGGTATTAATTCGTCCATTTTTAACTCTCGCGTGTCCAGCATTTATGAACGACTCTTATTCTAATTTAAATAAATATATTTGTAATTCAAATGTTATGTTAATAAGTTTTGTTAAACATACATTTAGTATGTTTTTTTATATTTAACATAGATACCTTTTAAAATATTCAGATAAAAATATCATTAAAATGTGATTGTGATATAATATTATGTAATATTATATTAAATAAGCAAATATAATATACAAAATAAATGACAAAATTTAAATATCGTTTTCGATTTATTTACCTATTTAACAATACAATCTACTATTACCTACGGGTCATTCTACCTATGTTTATTCTATGATAAAAAAAACAATCGCGCGAACACAGAGTAGCGCACATTTTTTGCTTGATATAACTGTTCTAGTACGTAAGTACATATTACTTCAATGCCCCTACACTAGGATTTTCTCCTGTATCGTGGGGGCAGTTTACAAACATAAATTGCACAAAGACAAACATCCAGACATGGAACGATTATTTTAGGCCATACAAATACTTGCTCCGTGCGGGATTCAAACCCGCGACCCTCAGCGCAGCCACTCATTGCTAAGCCACTGCACCACGGAGTCATCAATTTGTTCTTTTCACTATCATATTTCTGTTTTTTTTTTTGTTCCGTTTCCATCCCAAGGTTTACAAAAAAATAATCCCTCTACCTGAGATTCGAGATATAAAAAATATATGTAGAACAAAAAGAGTAAAAAATATGTACTAAATATGCAGTGCCTAACTTCTCAATGATAATAACAGACATCTCCCTGTGAAGCTGGACAATTAGAACCTCTACTATAGATGAAGCTCATTTCGGCTGATGAGAGGGTTGGAAGCGATAAGGAATATATTTTATTTACTCAGATGACTCATTGCTAAGCCACTGCACCACGGAGTCGTCAATTTGTTTTTTTCACTATCATATTTCTGTTTTTTTTTGTTCCGTTTCCATCCCAAGGTTTACAAAAAAATAATACCTCTATTTATTTATTTATTTATTTATTTCACAATTTATGTACACACAAGTTAGGGAGAGGACACATCATAATAAAAAGTTTGTACAAAGGCTCTACTTATCTCACAATGAAATTTCTTCCAGTAGGCCAGTTTCAAACACATATGATTACTAAATGATTATAAGGTGTGCACTTTGTTATTTTACTACACATATGGGTGTAAGATAAATATATACGTCAACTCAAATACTTATATATATATATATATATATATATATATATATATATACATATATATAACATATACATGCAAATACATGAATATACCGTGTGATCTGGACCAACGACTAATTCTCTTCAAGTCATCATTCAGTGCTTCTATCGCCAATTTAGCTTCAGATGCCACAAAGTGACGGTAAAGCTGCAAATCATCTGCATAAAGATGGAAGTTGGAGGATATTATTTTTGTTATAGAATTGATAAAAACGGTGAAGAGCAAAGGAGACAAGACGCCACCCTGGGGTACACCCGTTATAAGATTACACCAGTTGGAATAAGTATCATTGGAACGGATACATTGTGAGCGACCCCGAAGGTAGGAATCAAACCAGAGAATGGCCGAAGGTGAAACATTAATAGACTGGAGAATTTTTAAGAGGATATCAAAGTCAACAGAATTAAAGGCACTGCTGAAATCTAATAAAACGAGTACGGTTAATTGTTTTTGATCTATGGCTCTACGGATATCATCAGTTACCTGAAGAAGAGCAGTTGTTGTACTATGACCGGGCCGGAATCCAGATTGAAATATATTTAAAATATTGTTAGAATTAAGGTAAGAAGACAATTGATTGTGAACAATATGTTCAAGTACTTTAGAGAGGAATGGTAATATAGATATAGGTCGAAATTCGGAATGTAATATAGGGTTAGCAATCTTGGCTATTGGAATAATTTGTGCTAACTTCCACGAGCGTGGAAAACAGCAGAAAGATAATGAAAAATTAAATATGTGAGTAAGAACTGGGAGAATACAAGGTAAAATCATAGTTATCATTGTGGAAGAAATTTTGTCATTTCCCGTTGCAGTAGAAGATATAGATAGCACTGATCGTTTTACTTCATCTTCTGACACTGATACAAATTCAAACTGGCTGGAATGTTGCAATGGACATCTGGATAGTTCTAGCAGGGTCTTAGCTTTTATAAATGAAGATAAGGAAACAGGTGGAAGAGAAAAATATTGATTGAGAATATCTATATCAAGATTTCCAGTCCCAAGCGCAGGGTGTTTGCCAATGCCGACTGTTTTAAGAAAACTCCAGGCTTTTGCTGAATCGCAATTTGAAAGTGAGTCATAAAAGTAGCGCCTTTTAGCATCTCTACACAAACGATTGCAGCGGTTGCGCAGACTCTTAAACTTTATTAAATTTCTTTCCAAGGGACAATGTTTATATCTACTTCTGGCTTTATCCCTACGCGCCATAAGCTCTTTTATCTCAGTTGTAATCCAGGGCGCAGGACAATGTTTTATTTTTATACGTTTGACAGGTGCATGGCAATCATACAATCTAAGAATTAAAGCGGTAAAGTTGTTAACCATATCATCAATATTATGACAATCTTTTACGGAAGACCAATCTATTTTACTTACATCACGTCGTATGCCTTCCAAGTCAATACCCTTATAGCTACGAGGAAATCGAAAATGTGATTTGCTCTTAGGTGGACGAACACGGTACGAATGTAAATGAGGTCATGGTACGAAAAAAGAAGCTGTTATTTGTCCATGATTTGCAATGTTATTTAAAGATGAAACAATGATAAGGTCAAGTAAAGACGGAGTGCAGTTTGGAAAATGATGGGTGGCAAATAGGGGTAAAATTTGTAGGTTATGTGAGGACACAATAGACTTCAGCTTAAGTGCACGTGAATCGTCCTTCAGTAAGCACGTATTGAAATCTCCCATCACGATTACATGACTATATAAAGGACAGACTTCTGTAAGTAAATTTTCAAATACATCAAAATAATTAATTTGCATATTAGGGTTGTATATCACACCAAGAAGGATTTTTGTATGATGAAGTGTAACTTCAAGAAAAAGGTGCTCAGCAGATTCAGAATAAGTAGACGGGGAAGCAGAGATATGTTTGTATGGGATTTCAGAACGCAAGTAAATAGCTACACCACCTCCTCCTTTACCAGTCCTATCATTACGTATCAAAACGTAACCAGGAAGTGAAAACTGAAAAGAAGGGAGAGAAGGCTTAAAAAAAGTTTCAGATATAAGAAGTGCGTCGATTAGATTACTGCTAATGGATGCAAGAAGGTCAGGATAGTGGGCAGGAACACTTTGTGCGTTGATATGGGCAACGTTAAAATTATTGGGATAGGGAGAAAAAATAGCAGAAATATGATCATGCAGTCCAAGATGGTCGGATGACTCGGCATCCGCGCTTAAGAAACTGGTAGAAGATGAATTAAACGAGAAAAAACTAGCATCAAAATCAGATGGACTTTCCACAATTATGACAATAAAAATAAAAAGTAAAAACTATAAAATTATAATAAAAATAACCTAATAATATAATATATAAAGCAATTCCCTAAAATAAAAATAAATAAATTCTAAAGAGAAAATATACCTAACTTATAATTAAAAAATAAAACGTAAATAAATATAAAAACAACTCAGCTCAACTCACTAACGTAATGGAATTATTTTTAACTAAGTCTATATATACATATTATATTAAAACTAGAAGAAGAAAAACAAAACTACTAATTGCAATACAAAATTAAGAAAGTAATACCTCTACCTGAGATTCGAGATATCAAAAAAATATATGTAGAACAAAAAGAGTAAAAAATATGTACAAAATAGGCAGTGCTCAACTTCTTAATGATAATAACAGACATCTCCCTGTGAAGCTGGACAATTAGAACCTCTACTATAGATGAAGCTCATTTCGGCTGATGAGAGGGTTGGAAGCGATAAGGAATATATTTTATTTACTCAGATGATTTGAGAGAACCCAATTATATCGATTAACGTCTGTATATTTGAAATTTTTTATCTGCCCCTTTGATCTATGTGTCGTTAGCACGACCACAGATCCTATGGTCCAGTGCTTGAATCCAGGATTAGGCCAAAAGCAGTTATTATGTTTTCATGTCAAGAGATTCGCAGTAGCAGCCCAGAATCAGTTTTACCCATGTGCCTCAGAAACCTCGTAAAGCCGTTGGTCCTATGCCTGATCATTTATCGGTTGTATCCACAGAAATCGTAATAATATATTACGATTTCGCTATTATGTGTTGACGAACGTGATTCTTTATTTTTTATTATTAGCCGTGTAGTGGCGGTTAAGAATATCCACTACCCCATATCTTCCCGTGGGTGTCGTAAAAGGCGACAGAGGGAGACAGGCAGGAGATGGGCAGCAGCATCTTCCTGATAGCAGCAACTGTACGACAAAAAAACTGCGGTTGCCAACCCGCTCGCCAAGCGTGGCAACTATGGCAATATACCCCCCATGAACAATTACACAAATAGACGGCCCCCAGTCCCCGGCGGCCCCGCTATTCCTGGCTACGGTGGCGACCATGGTAACGGCGAGGCAGGGGGTGCTAAGAATCTCCGGTGGAGGTTCGGTTGACCTACGACGACTTGACCTGGCAACATTTAACGCACGCACACTGAGGACTGACGAGAAAATCCTGGAGCTGGAAGAAGAGATAGACAAGTTGCGCTGGAGTATTATAGGATTATCCGAGGTCCGAAGAGAGGGGGAGGACACGGTGATTCTCGAATCCGGCAACTTGTTCTATCACCGGGAGGGCGACCATCTGTCCCAAGGAGGTGTCGGATTTATCGTCCACAAGTCTCTCGTCAACAACGTTGTAAAGATTGGGAGTGTGTCGACGAGGGTCGCGTACCTGATACTCAGAATCACCAAACGGTATTCACTGAAGGTCATACAGGTTTACGCACCAACCTCGGCACATTCCGAGGTGGAGGAAATGTATGAGGATCAACATTCCTCCAAAACCCACTACACGGTGTTGATGGGAGACTTCAACGCAAAACTAGGCACAAGAGAAAACGGTGAGCTGAAGTTAGGGAAATTTGGAGTAGGGCAACGGAACCGAAGGGGCCAGCAGCTGGCCGACTTTATGGAGAAAGAGGGACTCTTTATGATGAACTCTTTCTTCTAGAAGCGGCCCCACAGGAAGTGGACCTGGTCGAGCCCCGACAGTTCGACAAAAAATGAGATTGACTTCATTATGGCGACCAGACGCCAACTGTTCAGTGATGTCTCAGTGATCGCAAGGGTGAAAACTGGCAGCGATCACCGAATGGTTAGAGGCACACTGAACCTAAACGTTAAGTTGGAGAGGTCTCGTCTAATGAAGTCAACGCTCCGTCCCCCTTGTGCTCTAATGCAAAATCCCGAAAACTTTCAGCTCGAGTTACACAACCGCTTTCAGTGCCTACAAGATTGCAATGCAGTGGACGATATGAATGACAAGCTCGTGAAAACTGTCCATGCGGTCGGAGCTAAGTTCTGCAAGACCCGCCGCAGAAGAACACAAAAACTCTCCGATCACACTCTTAATCTCATGGCTGTTAGACGGGAGATGAGGCTGCAATCGTCAACAGATTTGACAGCATACAGGCAACTGAACAGACAGATCTCAAAATGCATGCGGCGAGACTTACGCAACTTTAATAGTGCTCGTATTAAAGAAGCGATCGAGCGGAACCAGGGCTCCAAAGTCTTTGCCAGAGATCTGTTTGCCGTAAGAGCCAACTGTCAAGGCTGAAGACTGAGTGTGGCAGCATCGTTTCCGGGACACCTGAGATTTTGAGTGAGATTGAGAGGTTCTATGGGCAGCTGTACACATGATCGTTGGAGCCACACGCAAGTGTGAGTAACGATCCAAGAGCAAGTCTTATCCGACAC